>VZTY01028592.1:130097-366105 GCA_013400935.1 Turnix velox | reverse complement strand
TCACTGTAAAGAATTTCTTTCTTATGTCAAGTCTAAACCTACCTGCCTCCAATTTCCATCCGTTGTTTCTAGTCCTCCCATCCGATACTATGTTAAAAATTCCTTCCCCTGCCTTTATGTAGGACCCCCTCAGGTACTGATAAGTTACTATGAGGTCCCCTCTGAGCCTTCTCTTCTCCAGGCTGAACAACCCCAACTCCTTCAGCCTGTCCTCATAGGGCAGTTGCTCCAGCCCTTTGACCATCTTCGTGGCCCTTCTCTGGACCCTCTCCAACAGCTCAATGTCCTTCCTGTGTTGAGGGCTCCAGAACTGGATGCAATACTCCAGGTGGGGTCTCACCAGTGCCGAGTAGAGGGGTAAAAGCACCTCTCTGGACCTGCTGGTCACACTCCTCCTGATGCAACCCAGGATTTGGTTGGCCTTGGCTGCGAGTGCACACTGCTGGCGTAATAGTAAGCATAATTGAAGAATTTGTTTTATCTAAAAAAAAGTTTTGGCCTCTACAGCACTTGGAATATCATGAGACTGACTCAGAAAGTTATAGTTGGATTTTGTGATGCCACCTCCTACTTGCTGCCACCACAGACAATTTTTGATTATCACCCACTTATCTGCTACCTCTGACTTTTCTGAAGAATTGTGCTCAAATTATGCAAATCACTGCATGTCAAAAATTCAGGGGCAGGGTATAAGTGTAGCAAACATCAGGGCTGCAGTCACAGGAGAGAACTGCAGAGACACCCAAGTTCAGCTGCCACTAACCAGCTCTCATGCTGGCAGCAGTCTGTGTGTGATCACACAGAGCAGGGTGAACTAACTCACCTTGTTCTTGGTTGACTGTGTCAGGTCATCTCTATCTTCCTCCCCAGCCAATGGAAGAACTGTTAGTAAGTCAAAAAACTTTAGAAATCCTGCCAGTAAGTAAGAAAGAGGGAGGTGCTGAAAGATTTGCTTTTGCTTACTATTCTTGAACTTTATCTTTCAGATGTCCTATATTCAGCTGAACAAAAATATGTTTCTTTCTTAATAGTTGTACAGTTTTTACTATTCTACTAGTTTTTGAAGGTGATATCTTTTCAGGATGATACCAAGAAGTTCCTGCAAATCCTAAAGTGAAATCATAAGTCTGGGAAAACAAATATATTTGCTTATTTTTAAGTTGCAAATATTTCTGTTATATAACATGAAAATAGATGAGTAAAAATAATACAGGAAATCTTCATGTTTTAGTCAACAAAAGGAAAGGAAAAGATGAAGGGTGAATGTGGTAGAAATAATGTTGAGTTAATGGGACATCAAGTAAGCTTAGTGGTTTTCAACAGGAAAAAAGCTGGTTTCCTTTAAAAAGTATTTTACTAAGCTATTAGAGGATTGTATTTACTGGAAAAGTTAAGTAAGTATCTGGGAAATACTAAGCTTTTGATGAAGTAATGGGCTGAGAATGCTGCATATGTCAGACAACTAGGTCTTTTACACCAGAAAATTTCAATCATTCAGCTGCAGAATCATAGAATCACAGAGCTTGAAGTGACCTTCAAAGGTCATCTAGTCCAAAACCCCCTGCAGTGAGCAGGGACGTCCTGTACTAGATGAAGTTGCTCAGAGCCTCATGAATCCTGACCTTGAATGCCTCCAGGAATGGGGCATCCACCACCTCTCACCATCCTCATGGTGAAGAATTTCTTTTTAATGTCTAAACTAAAGCTGTCCTGTTGTAGTTTAAAACTGTTGCCCCTCATCCTATTGCTACATGCTCTGGCAAACAGTCCCTCCCCAGCTTTCCTGTAGACCCCCTTCAAGTACCGGTAGGCAGCTATGAGTTCTCCCCTGCTGTCTTCTCCAGACTGAACAGCCCAAACACTCTCAGCCTCATAGGAAAGGTTCTCCAACCCCCAGTCATCCCTGTGGCCCCTCTCCGGACTCTCTCCAACAGATGCTGAGAGAACCAGCAGTGGACACAGTACTCCAGGTGGGGTCTCACAAGAACAGAGCAAAGGCGCAGAATCACCTCTCTCAACCTGTTGGCTATGGCTTTTCTGATGCAGCCCAGGATACGGCTGGCCTTTTGGGCTGCAAGTCCATGCTGTTGACTCATGTCCAGCTTTTCATCCATCAGTACCCCCAAGTCCTTTCCTGCAGAAGTCGTGCTGAACATTATTTTGAAATGGTTTAGAATGGGAGTTTCAAGAGTTAGGAACCCAGGGTTCTGTTTGTATTTTTGGTGAAGCTAGTGTTCACTAGGATTATTTACTTGTTTGTTGCACTTGTGTGCTATTATTGTGTCACAGAAGACATAGCCTCCATCTCCAAGAACTGACAGCCTTATTGAAATGGAGATGACCTGAGGGAAAATAGAAATCAGGAGGGAGAATTGGAATACAGCAGAGAAGGCATCACAGGATTCTAGTGACATGTAAACACTTAGCACTAGTAAACTGGATAAACAGATGAAACTAAAAATAAGCACGATAGGGAGATCAGGATGAAAACCACAGATATTATAAAGAAGCTTATTTGATTTTATCTACAGGACCTGGTGGTCTGTCATTCAGTAATGATCGATGTCATACTTCCTGTAAATGTCATCTTACAGGAAACTGCAGAATTTCTTTGCAGATATTATGTGATACGTTGTCAAGCAAACATATTATTTAGCACTGAAAAGTCACTCACCATTTGAAGCCTTTGCCACCACAAACCAATGAAGGTTTCCCCAGTACAGGTCACAGGCATCAGAAGTTCCTCCCCAACATGTCTCCAGGCTGTGCATCTGCACCAGGAAGCTCTTAGAGGCCAGAAATTAAAGAAGATGATGCAGCTACATCATCAGCCAGAGCCCTGGGTTGCTTCTACTGATAGGTCCGTTCTTGACCTAAAAGGAGAACAAAGAAGAGCACACAGAGATCACCTGTGACTTTTGAAGTAGTGAGTCATCCTGACATAGGCTCGACAGAGCTATGCATCTGTTTCCTGTTTGGCATCCTGTGCAATTGTCTCATGGCTGCAGCTAGTGGAGCCTAGCACCTTCCATCAAAGGCACGAATAACTTTTTGATTGCTCAAGAAGGTTTTTTTCCCTAATCTCTGCCAGATTAACAGTTTTTCTTCCCACTGCTGCCTGCCATAGTGCTTAAAGTACTGTAGCAAGAAACACTGCTCTTGCTGGTGGACCAAAGCAAGGGGAGGATGAGAAGTGCAGACCTACATGGTGTTACGGATCTGCAGACACTTCAGATGGTGTCTTGATATGATGAGTGTGTGCTAAAAAGGAAACCAATTTCTGAACATTGCAATATTGTCAGTGCTATCCCTCACAATATTCTTTCTGTACCCTAGCCTGCTTGCTGTTTCAAAAGCAAATTCATATTGGCTGCACAACATCACTGAATTCTCAGTCTGTCAGCAAAGTTCTTTACTTGTATTGATGCATTTATTATTTAGAACCATACACAGAATTTTCCATGCATAGTAGTGCATGAACTTTTTCCCTCTTTTACGTAAAATTTCACTTGGGATTATTAAGTCAATTCACATGTCTTGTACGGGCATCTGCACTTCTCCACTAGCTGTTGAAGCCCTTGATCAATTAAGTAATCCAGGGTACCCTGAAAATTTCACTCTTTCAATACTATTTTCTTTTAATATTAATTAGTATTAATATTAAACTCTTTAGCAACATAGCCAAATCAGGTCTGGTGTTGGTTAAGGCGTAATATGGAACTAAATATTATAAAAATATTNCTGGTGTTGGATAAGGCGTAATATGGAACTAAATATTATAAAAATATTTAAAATCAGAGTGAGGTGGGGGAAAATGAGTGTGCATGGCATATATGAGTACTACTTGAGGTTGGGGATGCCCCTTCTCCGGAGGTGTTTCAGGCCAGGCTGGACAAGCCACTCTGCAACCTGATCTAGTGGGAGGTGTCCCTGCCTATGGCAGGGGGTTTGGAACTGGATGATCTTTAAGGTCCCTTCCAACTCAAACTATTCTATTATTCTATGCTATTATTCTGTTCCCTGTGTTCAGGGAGAGTAGCTGATGAGAAAAGAATGTCCCTTCCAACTCATTTGGAAAGCAGGCATAGATAATAAAACTAGAATATCTATTTCTTTCACACTGAGGTCTCTGAAAGGTCAATACTTACAGGAACATGTATCTTTGCCAGAGAGAGCTTGCAGTCTAAATAGAAAAAGGCATAAGAGCAAAAACACAACAATTGTTGTCCACATTTTGCATGTGAGAATCAATGTGCAGAGAGCTGGAGTCCTTATGGCTACATAGGAAATCTATAGGCAGGAGGAATAAAGATGACCCAGTCTTGTGTGTCACCCTCCCTGTCACAAGAAGAGTTTTGATAAATATCTGATTGAAAAGGAGACAGTAGAACAAGTTGCTCTAAGTGAACTTGTTATTGAGGGACTGTAATCACATGATCTGCAAATAATTTGAATATTTTTTCCTTTTTTAATATAAAATTGCAGTTTAATGATATTCAAAGTTCTTGGCTTGGAATGGTAAGGAAACACCTCTCTAGTTTTGATTTCCTATCATTAATTAAATGTCTTAATTTTTTAAAATATTCTAAAACCATCTAGAAGGCTACACTAGACAACAAATAAGAAATCTAGTTAAATGACCACAAACTGTTCTTTCATCTATTTCTCTCCCACCCAAATATGGATGATTTTTTAAAATGTGTCACTCCTCAAATGTATAGAATCACCAGTGCAGTCTGAAGGGCTGTTTTGAGTGAGTTAATTATCAGCCCATTCTCTTATTTCCTGTGCATGCTAGTGTAGCGAGCTGCATGCATCTGTAATGCAGTAATAAAGCTGCTGAGAGATGTGCTATAGGAATGAGAAACGTCTGCCAGACAACTGGCCAGCACTGAACAGTATCTCCTCCTTGCAAGGACAAAGCAGTGCTTGCTCTGTTTGCTCGTTTCTGGTCTTCTACATTAAAAAAAAAAAAAATGGGGCCAGGGTCCGGGCAGGGCAGAGCATGTTCTTGAAGGGGACTCCTCTTTTTCCTTCCTTCTTCCACTGTCAGGGTTTGTGGGTCATGCTGTGGGCTATGATGGAAAGGGGCAGCAGCTCCTCACTCTGAAGGTGATATGCTGGCAAAGGTGATGGTGTGTAGCTCTGGCCCATGCAGCAGTTGATCCCAATGAAGGTGCAGATGAAGATGGGGCATTTCCTGTGGTTGTAGTGAGGTTGTGGTGGTGATAAGAACTTTTTTGTGCCGGGAGAATAAACTCTAAGAGCAGGAGTGCGTGCTTCTACTACTGTAGCACGCTGCTGAATTGCTTCCTACTGAATTAAGAAAACACAGAGCATCTTGTTCTTATATTTTTCCTTTCCCCCCCCTTTTTCCTTTCTTCTTTTCTCTCTTTTCTTTTTTCCCCCCTCCACTGAATCCATTCAAGGCAGCAGTACATAGTAACGCACTTATCCTTGCCATTCCACTGTGACTTTCAGATGTTGCTTCAGTTGAATCAGCAAGAGTGTTGCTACTGCTTTGAATGGTGCAAATGTCAGTTTGATAGGGGGATGAGTACAGTGGGGCTGGTCTAGTGATTTGGATTCTTGAGAGTTCCTTGTCTGGAGGAACATGAAACCCTTTTATACTTGTAAACTGTTTTCAGTATTAGCAAAACAGTGTTAGATTTTGGCAGGAGGACTGTTTCTTTGCTCTTTTGTTAAAGAGCAAAGTTTTGGTTTGTTATCTTTTGTTAATAATTATGCCTTTATGCAGTTTCCTTCCTCTGGAGTTGGAAAACACTCTCTGAGTACCAGTCTATTCTTGCATATCTGAACTGTTCATGTGCTCTGATTACTACAGTCGTCTGTTTTCCTACTAATGAGCAAGTAAGGTCCAGGATTCTCTGCTTCAATTATATAAATGGCATTTATTTTGTTACAAGGAATTGTGGGCTCCTGCAAGGACTGCAATTTGGCCATCTAGGTGCACAGTACAACTTGCTTCCAACTCAAGTTAATGATTTGAACCACTACCTAGGCAAAGTATCTGGCTGTCACAGAGAAGAATCAGATGACTCGAAGCATTTTCAGGAAAACTATGCAGGAGAAAACAATTGCACCTACAATTGGTGTCTATTTTAATGCAAATAGAACCAAATGCTCTTGGACTACAAAAAAGGAGTTTTGGGATTTCCGAGTGTGTGGACATGCTTGCAGGAGAAGCAAAGTGGGTAGGGCTCCACCATATGTGTCTTCTTTCCAAGTTCTCTCCCTTTCTCTGCCTCTCCGAAGCTCAGGCTCCTCCTTCTGGATGGGAAGTCAAAAATGCTGAAACCAGAAGCCACTGCAGGTCGCCTCGCACCACCTGGCAGTAAATTCTTCTCTCCTCCTTGCTGTGTTACCCTCCCTCACCTAACTGTGAGGATGCCTCACTCCCACCTGCTGTGGGAGATGGAGGGAAAACAAAGATGGACATTGGTTGGGCTTCTGGTCTCTGTGCTAGTACTGGCTGCCCTGGTTGGTTTTGGTTTCAGGTCTTCCTGTTAGTTCAGCGCAGGGGAATTCCTTTCTGAGCTGGAGGAGAAGGGCATGAAGAAGAGGAGGGGCTTGCCTGCAGTCAGCTGGCAAAGGGGAAATTGAGGAGTCTGGAGAAGTGAGAGGACAGTAAGTGCAACTCAAGCAATTCTCAGCAAGCCAGCATGTGACTTGAGAAGACAACATGTGACTTGCTCAGGTGCTGGGTTTGCCAGTTCTGGGTGAGATGACAGTTTTTGGCAGTAGAAGAGCGCAGTTTGGGATTCCTTACTTCTTTTTGCTGTCATAAAGCAGAGTTGCTGGAAATTTTGCATGCCAGATCTTTGCAAAAAGTTGTATTTTCTAGGACTAGAAAGGCCTTGAATGATAGCAGGGAGCAATATAGAGCTTTCAGGGGAACAGGCATCTGTTACTTTGTGTTTTGGGAAGATCATTTTATTCTCCCCAGAGTCTCTCCAGTGGATTGCTTCAGACAGATTTTCATACTAATTATGAAAACTTCTGCAGCAATTACACCTAGATCTTATTCAGAGCTTCAGGGTAATTTGATTGCTTCTCTTATCTTGCACAACTAGGCTGAAGTGAGGGACAGATCATCTGAGGAGTTTCAGGATGCTTTTTCCTGGTCTGTGGAGAGCTGTCTGAAGAGGGCTGCTTCAGTCACAGTATTAACTCTGCTTCTCCATGTTGACATCAAAAGTAGTGAATAATAGTCTGCATTCCTAATATTAAATCACAAGTAAATAACATTGATATTTATCACTAAGGATCTTTGCTGTTATAAATGCTTGAATGGAATATATAGTTACTTAGGATTACTATTAAAATTTGATTGAAGTTCTAGGTAGACAAAAAACATTTGCTCTCAGAAACAATTCCACTGCATTAAATTAAAAGCATGAATCAGTTCTTACCAATGGATGAAGCATGGATTTGAAGCCAGGAGTTAAGCTAGATGCTTGATACCCCAATTTCTGAATTCAGACTGTGCCAGCATTATCAGCGTGTCTGTGGATGTAAAGCCAAAAGTTTATAGTGTAGCCTGAGAAGAGGAAGTTGGAAAGGCAACATGGTATACCTTTGACAGAACAGTTTGCAACATTATGTATTTTATTTCTTCCTTTTTTATACAGAGCATGGTTTTATTATTTGTGCTTTTGTGATTTATGCGAGGTAAGAAAATAATTGAAAATATGGTTAAGGCCATTCAAGTAAGCCAAAAATTGTCTTATTCATCAGTCCTGATTTTTTCCAGAGCAGATGATGCCTTCTAGAAGCCAGTCTGTCCATCTATCAACAGTGTTTGGAAAGCAAGCCAATGATCCATATTGGTGGTCTGTTTTGTGCCACTGCACCTCACCCATTTGACTTACATTGATGTCAGTGACATTCACTTTTTGGGTAAAGTTATCAAGGTCATTTGCACTACCAACCACAAGATGAAGAATGCCATCATGGTTCCTAATAGTCCTCCATTCCTTTTCAATGGGAAATCCCTCCTGGCCCTACCTGCAGTGGTCGATCACGTCATTCCAAGATGGAGATGAGGTACACTCAGTGAGGCACTGCCTGAGGTAGTGCCTGACCAGATGAAGGAGATCTGTGAAGATAGTGAGGTCTACAGGAAAGGCTATTAATGATCAATGAGTTATCATTATTAATGAGTGGTTCATCAGTCAATATTATCATTGGGATATCAGCTTGTCTGATAGGATGCTTATATTTGTTTATTGCCTTATCTTGTTTATTATCTTATTTGTTTCATTGGGCCAGGACTCTTGTGATTCCTATACAACTTTCTTTGGCTATGATATGATCATTTCAACTTTGGCTACTTTTTCTACTTTTGCTAATTGTGCCTATAATTTAAAAATTGCATCAACTGATGAGAAACTTCTGGAGATGTCCATGAAGCCAACTCATTGCTGTTGTCTGGCTGTGATTCCAAGTGAAACTCCAGTTAGTTTATACCTTCCTTGCAGAATACAGAAGGTGCTCCTCGGAGACTTTTGCAGAGGGAGAAGATTCTGCTGAAGAAATTTTCCATTGATCCTTTCAATATTTCCTCTGATTATGTCTTTTGTGCAGCCAAGAGGCATTTCTGGTTCTCCTCCTCAGGGATCACACCAGGACGCTGGGATAAAGGGCCCTGTTTCTTCCAGTTTCTTTCCCATTGCATAGAAGAAGGGTCCTTGTTGCAGTATGGGCACAGGCTATAAAGGGTTAACAGCTGCTCAGCTCAGAGCCTGAGGCAAATCTTATCAAGCCACCTGATGGCCTTGGAGCTTGCTTGTGTCTTCCGCTGTTTTGTGAAAGAGTCCTCGATGGTCTGGGAAAGTAGAAGGAGTCAAGAAGAAGCAGATAACAGGACTTGTGTACAGCTGTGTGTGTTGGCAGAAGAACTCTAAGAGGAGGGTCTGAAATTAATGCAAGAATGTAACTTGTAACCAATCAGTATGTTAGTAGCATTGATAACTAGCCATCACTGTATATAAGCTTGTCTCATGCTCACAATAAACGGATTCTGGCAGATCATATTGATCGTGGAGGTCAGCCCCTTCTTACACCAATCGTCCCATTACTTTAGGTCCTAGCACTGAAATGGTGGTTATTGTCCAGATGAAAGACAACTGTGAAAAGGAGGTTAGTTGCTGGAGATTTTATACTCTGAGCAGTTGGCAAGATAGGTATTTAGTAGACACTTCTTAGTCTAACTGGTAGTTTTTATCATAAAAAGAAGAGAGAAGCAGAAAGAAAAAGGGAGTCTTCTGTTTTCACTTGACCCTAGACTAAAGGGTCAAAATTACTTGAAGCCCAAAAATTTATGGTGAGAGTATCAAAGGACAAAAAGTATTTTCTTCACCTACTGAGGTAGGTGCTGAGGAGCTACATATGAGATAGAGGTTAGGGGAAAAATGTGTAAAGTACAGTTTTTGGAAGTGCAGACATTGAAATACACAGCAGAGGGCTTACTAAAGGCTATTATGTGTGGAAAACATCTGCTAGAGGACTTTATTTACCCTCAATTGTAGGCTTATTTGCAGGGGAGTTAAAAAGAGAAGGCTAGGTGATTTACAGTCTGTTGAGCACATGTTCTTTATTACATCCCCTTTAATTAATCTTCACTGTAGGTTGTAGAAAACAGATGGGAAAACCACTCACCTCCAAGTCTAGCCTTGTCAGTGTCCATAATGAACTGTCTTGCTGTAGATAACTGTGGGTTAGGATGCCAGCGAAAAGGGAACAGAGGTCTATTAGAAAAACAAATCCCTGACTTGTCCTTTTCAGGGACAATATATTTAGTCCACACAGAATATTTCACTGGGCTAATTTCTGGCCACATCAATATCATAGAATCATAGAATGGTTTGGGTTGGAAAGGACCACAAAGACCATCTGGTTCCAATCTGCCTGCTACAGGCAGGGACACCTCCCACTGACCATGTTGCTCAAAGCCCTGTTCAGAGTGGACGTGAACATTTCCACAGATGGAGCATCGACAGCCACTCTAGGCTTCCAGTGGCTTACCACTCTCACAGTATATTTCTTTCTAACATCTGTCTCCCCTTCTAAATCTCCCCTCTTTCAGTTTCCCCTCATTTTGACACTGGACACCCCTGCAANTTGTGCCTATAATTTAAAAATCGCATCAACTGATGAGAAACTTCTGGAGATGTCCATGAAGCCAACTCATTGCTGTTGTCTGGCTGTGATTCTAAGTGAAACTCCAGTTAGTTTATACCTTCCTTGCAGAATACAGAAGGTGCTCCTCGGAGACTTTTCCAGAGGGAGAAGATTCTGCTGAAGAAATTTTCCATTGATCCTTTCAATATTTCCTCTGATTATGTCTTTTGTGCAGCCAAGAGGCATTTCTGGTTCTCCTCCTCAGGGATCACACCAGGACGCTGGGATAAAGGGCCCTGTTTCTTCCAGTTTCTTTCCCATTGCATAGAAGAAGGGTCCTTGTTGCAGTATGGGCACAGGCTATAAAGGGTTAACAGCTGCTCAGCTCAGAGCCTGAGGCAAATC
The DNA here is from genome assembly GCA_013400935.1 of Turnix velox. NCBI lineage: Eukaryota > Metazoa > Chordata > Aves > Charadriiformes > Turnicidae > Turnix > Turnix velox. The sequence continues at coordinate 355,557 of VZTY01028592.1, read as the reverse complement.
TTATCAAGCCACCTGATGGCCTTGGAGCTTGCTTGTGTCTTCCGCTGTTTTGTGAAAGAGTCCTCGATGGTCTGGGAAAGTAGAAGGAGTCAAGAAGAAGCAGATAACAGGACTTGTGTACAGCTGTGTGTGTTGGCAGAAGAACTCTAAGAGGAGGGTCTGAAATTAATGCAAGAATGTAACTTGTAACCAATCAGTATGTTAGTAGCATTGATAACTAGCCATCACTGTATATAAGCTTGTCTCATGCTCACAATAAACGGATTCTGGCAGATCATATTGATCGTGGAGGTCAGCCCCTTCTTACACCAATCGTCCCATTACTTTAGGTCCTAGCACTGAAATGGTGGTTATTGTCCAGATGAAAGACAACTGTGAAAAGGAGGTTAGTTGCTGGAGATTTTATACTCTGAGCAGTTGGCAAGATAGGTATTTAGTAGACACTTCTTAGTCTAACTGGTAGTTTTTATCATAAAAAGAAGAGAGAAGCAGAAAGAAAAAGGGAGTCTTCTGTTTTCACTTGACCCTAGACTAAAGGGTCAAAATTACTTGAAGCCCAAAAATTTATGGTGAGAGTATCAAAGGACAAAAAGTATTTTCTTCACCTACTGAGGTAGGTGCTGAGGAGCTACATATGAGATAGAGGTTAGGGGAAAAATGTGTAAAGTACAGTTTTTGGAAGTGCAGACATTGAAATACACAGCAGAGGGCTTACTAAAGGCTATTATGTGTGGAAAACATCTGCTAGAGGACTTTATTTACCCTCAATTGTAGGCTTATTTGCAGGGGAGTTAAAAAGAGAAGGCTAGGTGATTTACAGTCTGTTGAGCACATGTTCTTTATTACATCCCCTTTAATTAATCTTCACTGTAGGTTGTAGAAAACAGATGGGAAAACCACTCACCTCCAAGTCTAGCCTTGTCAGTGTCCATAATGAACTGTCTTGCTGTAGATAACTGTGGGTTAGGATGCCAGCGAAAAGGGAACAGAGGTCTATTAGAAAAACAAATCCCTGACTTGTCCTTTTCAGGGACAATATATTTAGTCCACACAGAATATTTCACTGGGCTAATTTCTGGCCACATCAATATCATAGAATCATAGAATGGTTTGGGTTGGAAAGGACCACAAAGACCATCTGGTTCCAATCTGCCTGCTACAGGCAGGGACACCTCCCACTGACCATGTTGCTCAAAGCCCTGTTCAGAGTGGACGTGAACATTTCCACAGATGGAGCATCGACAGCCACTCTAGGCTTCCAGTGGCTTACCACTCTCACAGTATATTTCTTTCTAACATCTGTCTCCCCTTCTAAATCTCCCCTCTTTCAGTTTCCCCTCATTTTGACACTGGACACCCCTGCAAAATGTCTTTCTCCATCTTTCTTGTAGACTGCTTTCAGTTACTGGAAGATGGCAATAAGGTTTTTTCTGTGGCCTTCTCTTCTCAAGCCTGAACAACCACAACTCTCTTAGCCTCACAGGAGAGGTGCTTCAGCCCGCTGATCATCTTTGAAGCTCTCCTTTCCACCCTCTTAAAAATATAGGATATTGAGGGCTCCAGAAATGGACACAGTACTTCAGGTGAGGTCGCACAAGAGCAGAGTAGAAGGGGAGGATCTCCTCTCTTGACCTACTGGTTGTGCTTCTTTTAATACAGCCCAGGATATGGTTGCCTTTCTGGGCTGCACATTCACTTTGTTTGCTCATATTCAATTTTTCGTCCACTAACACCTTCATGTCCTTCCTAGCAGGGCTGCCCTTGATCCATTCTCTGCCCACTCTGTGTTTGTGCTTGGGATTGCTCCCTCACAGGTGCAGGACTTTCCATTTGGCTTTGTTGAACTCCACATGGTTGGCATGAGCCCACTTCTCCAGCCTGTCAATGTCCCTCTGGATGGCATTCCTTCCCTTGAGTATAGCTTGGTGTGATTGTCAAACTTGCTCAGGGTGTGCTCTGCTTCACTGTCCATGTCACTGACAAAGATGTTAAATAGCACTGGTTCGAGTACTAACCCCTGCTTGACTGCTTGTCAGTGGTTGTGAGTTGGACAAGATGTTCCTCTTCTCTCCTGCACCACAGCAAACCTTTAAACTGGAGTGGGTTGTCATTTATTTTCACGTCAGCTGTTGTGTATATACAGTTGCAAGAAAAGGAAAGGGATGTTATGCAAGAGATGTGACTTAACTATGTCAGACAAAGAAACCTGGGGCAGTTGCACTGTCATACTGCTACTGTTGGGAGCCAGAGGTTGTATAACTTCCTATAAAAATTTGCTGGGTCCCAGACATTCAATCATGTTGTTGTCCCTCTTGCTGGTGGTCTGCCCAGTCCAGAAATAATACTGAGGCTTTTGACCAGATGCATTTTACCTGAAGACCTTACTGAGGTATGGGGAGAATTAGGTACTGTGTTAGGCACTGTACTATTTACTTATAGGCAACACTTTTTATTAATGTCTGCTTAGTTAGATTTTGTAGCTGTTCTGTCTTTGATGACTTGAGTTTCATATACAAGAAATGCAAATACTTTAAAGTTCTTTGTATTAAATTGTACCAAGATATGGAAGCTTTCAGGTTTCACAACTGATTGTGAAACTGTCAGTTGCCATTCTCAAGTCTTTCTGATGTTTTGAAAATATGCTGAGTATTTTAGTACAGATGTTTTTATGTGTTTTACAACTCAAAAAAACCCAAAACCAAAACTTTGTCTCAGTGACCTGCTTTCAATCCAGAATGACCAGAATAATTTAGAACAAAAGCAAAGACTAATTCTTCTTAAGTAACGTGAACTTAAGGAGGGATAATTTAGCATATAAACTATGTGAACACTTGGTCTGCCATAACTATCTGTGACTTCTAAGAGAAATGTTTATAACAAAACACTTGGTTAAAGATTGAGGTTTCATAAACTGAACATAGTAAGCTACAGGATAGCTGAGTCACAGTCACCCCCAAGCCTGTCTATATAGCTTGTTGATTCTGTCCCTTGAACTGGTGTCTTAGCATAATCTTGGATCTGACACATTATTATGGACCTGCCTGGCAGCCACTTGTGCACTTGCAGTTGCTGCCAGAACACAGAGAAGTGAAGAGTCCCAAACATGGGAAAAGCACAACTGAAACAATGTGGTATCCTGCCTGGCAGCCACTAGGCTGACCCTAGTTACCATCTCCAGATCTGAATCTGGCCCTGACTTCCTGGCTTGACAAATGCTGGCCTCGCAAGAACCTGGCAGCTCTGGCTTTCTCTGGAGACTGGGACTCTAGAATGAACCAGCTAACTATCATCAGTCCTAACCTGCTTACCTCACCTGGGCTGTGCGGACTGAGCTATTCCTTGCTGATGAGGCCCCTGCTTCCACTGGCCACATTACCATGCATGGCTTCTGGCTTCTTTTCTCTTAGGGAGAAGCTGTGCTGTACACTATTTGTCAAAAATGGGTCTTCAGTTTCCTAGTTATTCCTTCCGGTCACCCTCATAATATTTTATATTTTTCCTGAGCTTTATTCAAACTAGTTTTTATCAGAAGTTTCTATTATCAAGCAGTGAGGAAACTTGGTTTCATTCACTCATCCATTTTTGGGGAGAGACTACCACTGCACAGTTATCACCGTACTCTTATGGTCTAGTCAGAATTGGCCGACAAAATTATTTTGACCCTGGATTTTGATTACCTGTATGACTGAACTAACTCATGAAAGGCAGGTATCCACTTGGTCTTAGCTGATTTGTGATCTGGATCTACCTTTTAGTTTTTACACACATATGGAGTAACACACACTGAACTTTAGAGGTGCACAACAGAAGTTCCTGCACAGATAGCAGTCTCTCTGCCTTCTAGGTACCAAGTGTGCTACTCCCCCAAAGAGAAGCACTGTTGGACAAGGAAAGGGTGAGCAGCTTGTGTTGTGGATGAGCTTGTGCACAGTTTGGTGTACAAGTGCTGGGTATACCATCCTATTTCCAACCACAATTATTCATAAAATCAAAGTCTCAGGCATGAGATTTTATAAAATAATTAATTTAATTCAAAGATACAACAGGAAGGATAGCCTGGTCTGGGTGCCTCCAAATAGAGGAGCTCCTAGCAAAGAAATTCCTTTACACCCACCCTTCATGCACCTTTCACACATTGCCCATTTGTGTTTTAGTTCAATGGTGATTTTTGCTCCAGGCCCTTCTAATATCTAATTGAATCCTTTCTATGTGTCCAGACAGGGAGACTATAATCTTGATGATCTGCAGTTTGAAGTGAGGGTTGAAGCCTCTCTATCTTCTGGTTCACATTCCTTGTGCACCTGCAGTTGCTGTCAGAACACAGAGAAGTGAAGAGTCCCAAACATGGGAAAAGCACAACTGAAACAGTGTGGTATCCAAACACTTTCCAAACTAAAAGTCTAAACACAGCACACCATCAACTGCTAGGAAAATTACTAAGACAAACTGCTGCCTAAGACCACTGCAACCCAAAGACTTCATTGAATCTAGCCACTCCTGATAAGTAAAGCAAAGTCAACAATGTAAATCACACCATAATATAATCCTAAGAAATTAACAAACAAAACTTAATTATTTATATTAAACAACTCATATCCCTCTTTAAGCATGTTTTCTTGAAGCATCTCTGGTCATGTACTAAATGAAGACCGTGAAGCATTTCAGGTTGCCTGATCATTCTCCCCAGTTTTACATGTGAGATGATTACCAGTCACAAGTACAACACAGCCTGACAATGAGATTAGTGTTGGGAATCTGGGTCCTCCATTCTTTTTTGTAGATTTTTTTGGTTTTTGCTGCTGTTCCACCACTCAAGATCATCCATTCTTTGCAGTTTCATAGTGAGCCCCATGCATTTACCAATCACCAAAGTCAATAGCACCAGGAATGGCAAAATACTCCCCTTCAGTCTTTGTTCATTTTTAGGGTGTTTTCTTCTGAGAGCTGATCTGACTATCCACCACTTGCTCACTGTGAAAATGTATGAAATTTTCTTTCCCTAACACTTTAACAGCAGAATAAGAACACAGAAAGCACTGTATTGTCCTTCCTATTTGTGTTGGGTGATTAATGCTTGAGGAGGGAACTACATGTATGTTTCAAAAGAGGCTTGATGAATGAGGGCAGTGAGAAGGACATTTTTCTGAAGGACATGAAAACATGCTTTTAAGGAAGACTGTAGGAGTTTTTCCTTTATGATTCCATTTTCATTACCCTTGGTTACAATGTTCTAAGCAAAAATTCATTGATTAAACAAAAGCTTCTTCTCTTTTCCATTGAGAATGTATGACAACCCTGCCACTTCATGAAGGAATTCATAGAGCTTTCTCCATCCTGCATATGAAAAAGGAGCCCATGAATGGCACCAATATAGGCAGGAATGTTTCTGTCTCAAAGGATGTGGTAAGACTTAAAATCCTTAGAGTCACATAATCCCTAGGGTCCAACAAACCCCTGAAATGCATTGGAAGAGCTTTGCTAATATTCACTGCTTCCTGATCATATCTCTGCTCTAATGATACTCCATGTTTCTCTCTTGACTCTAACATTTCTGTGCAGTAAAACCCTCATACAAGATTTCTTCCTTTGATCATTCTCCAAGAAAAACAGATAACTATGGGTATAATATGATTATGACTAGATATTTAGGCAGTTAAAGATAAAGGAGAAAAAATCTACCAATTCTACAGGAAGGTAGGGATGATATGCCTGTCAGGACTACTGTTTTTAGTTTTCCTTCTACACTTCTATAGTATGTGCAGCTTTCTCACACATATTTTGTGTTGTTGAAGCTCCAAAACAAGGTGCAGTTGCTACTTTTCCATGTCCAATGACAGTGCAGTGATAGTCAATAAAGTCTCCTTCTATATTAAACCTGAAAAAGAGAGAGGAGATAAAAGCTTTTTTACTCGTATTTCCAAATTATGTGGATGCAATTCAGTCACTGTCACTTCAACAGAAGACACTGTGGCACCTAGCCTCACTGCTAAGTTATGTTATCACCAGTGGAATTAGAAGCTGGAGTCCCCTTCCCTTTCTTTAATTATCCTCTCCATAACTCAACGAAAGCCTATGGGCGATGCTTCCCATCCGGAGACCTTCCCCTTTGGGGAACTCCAATCCAGTGGAGTTGACACCACACTGTTATTTGTCCCTGCTTCCTATACCTTTTTTTTTTCCTCCATTGAATTCCATCTAGTGAGATTCTTTGTTCTCCACCAGAATTGTAAGTGTGCCCACTCTTGCCATCCTGATGTGACATGCCTGCAATCCCATATGACTGACATGATAGGGAAGGTACAGGACAGAACAGGGATGTGCTGAAGAACATGAATCTAAAGGAGTGTGGTTACTACAAATTGCTGGCCCTGCTCTCACTTGTGCTCCAAGCTATTGTCTCTCAGCATTTTTTTTTAATAATGTTTCCAGATGTTACATCACAGAAAATTACTCAAATAATCTTACATGTCTGTGCTATGTTCCATGCCATCAATCCACTTCCACTTCTTCTCACTTTCGGAGTATTTGAGACCAAGAAAGTAGTAATGACTTTCTGACAGTAATAGAAGAAAAATCTAGAAAAAAAACCCCAGTGAGCATACATTGTTTTTTCTTCACCAGAGGTACAGAGAAAGCTCTGTGCTAAATACCCAGCTTTCAGTGTAAAGTATGGTCTCCATCCAGCCACACCATCTCTTTCCACAGATCCAGTGCCTGAGTTCTTTCATTTGCATGTAATATCAGCTCCCCTCCTGGGTTCCTTATAGAATAAATAGGATAATACACCTGTGTGACACCATGAAGACGACACACTGTAGTTAGTCAATGTGACTCAATAGCAGGAGACACTTTTCTATTTAGACTGTGATGGGAAAGCCTTTTCAGTTTTTTGTCAAAAGCCACAGATCTGTACAAATAAGTGTCGGTTCAACTTGCTTGGCTTTGGTTTATGTCAAAATCTTGTTAAAATAAAAGTTAGCCAGGCAGTCACTTTGCTCCTCTTGCAAGAGATCAATCAGCAAGGTGTGTCTGACTGTGAAGGTGTTTGCTGCCATACAGAGGTGCCTGCTGTATTTGGCTAGCAGTAGATCATAGACCCCCAAAGAGATCTCACATGAAAAGACACAAGGGTAACCCACAGTTCTTTAGCAGACAGGCCAAAGAACCAAAGAAGCAGCCCCATGACCATGCAGCTCACCAGTTCATCTTTGTTGTCAATGATCACCAGGTCTGAATCCATGTCAGCACATTCTTCACGGGAAGCTTCCCAGTCCTTTTNAGCCACACCATCTCTTTCCACAGATCCAGTGCCTGAGTTCTTTCATTTGCATGTAATATCAGCTCCCCTCCTGGGTTCCTTATAGAATAAATAGGATAATACACATGTGTGACACCATGAAGACGACACACTGTAGTTAGTCAATGTGACTCAATAGCAGGAGACACTTTTCTATTTAGACTGTGATGGGAAAGCCTTTTCAGTTTTTTGTCAAAAGCCACAGATCTGTACAAATAAGTGTTGGTTCAACTTGCTTGGCTTTGGTTTATGTCAAAATCTTGTTAAAATAAAAGTTAGCCAGGCAGTCACTTTGCTCCTCTTGCAAGAGATCAATCAGCAAGGTGTGTCTGACTGTGAAGGTGTTTGCTGCCATACAGAGGTGCCTGCTGTATTTGGCTAGCAGTAGATCATAGACCCCCAAAGAGATCTCACATGAAAAGACACAAGGGTAACCCACAGTTCTTTAGCAGACAGGCCAAAGAACCAAAGAAGCAGCCCCATGACCATGCAGCTTACCAGTTCATCTTTGTTGTCAATGATCACCAGGTCTGAATCCATGTCAGCACATTCTTCACGGGAAGCTTCCCAGTCCTTTTCTTCTGGCATTTCAGAGAAGAAGTAGCATTTTTCCTTGTATTTTTCCCAGTCTTGGGGGCAGCCTACAGGAGGGGAGAACGAATGTGAAAACCACCACACACAGGCAAAGTATGAGATTCCACTGGAAAAAGGAAAGAAAGACAATAAGTTACAGCCAGAAAAGTACCTGTGTGGTTCTGCTTGTCATTTTCCCAAGGCCATGGATGTTCTGTGCCAGTCTCTGTAGAAAACACCAGTCACAAATCACATGCCATAGGAAACCCATCCTCACACATGTCGTTATCCAGCCTTTTAAATCTTTTCTCAGAATTTGGAGAGAAATGGTTTGGGCAAAAAGCAGCTTTAGGTTTGCAATCCTCTTATATGTCTGCTGTAAAATTTGGCAATGCCAATGCTATAGANACAGCCAGAAAAGTACCTGTGTGGTTCTGCTTGTCATTTTCCCAAGGCCATGGATGTTCTGTGCTGGTCTCTGTAGAAAATACAAATCCAAGAGACACAATCACGTGACATGGGAGACCCATCATCTCACACAGCATTGTACAGCCTTTGAAATCTTTTCTCAGAATTTGGAGAGAAATGGTTTGGGCAAAAAGCAGCTTTAGGTTTGCAATCCTCTTATATGTCTGCTGTAAAATTTGGCAATGCCAATGCTATNTAAAGAATTTCTTTCTTATGTCAAGTCTAAATCTACCCCCTTCCATTTTACATCCATTGTTTCTAGTCCTCCCATCCGATATCATATTAAAAAGTCCTTCCCCTGCCTTTCTGTATGACCCCCTCAGGTATTGATAACTTACTATAAGTTCCCCCCAAATGTTTCTCTCTGTTTCTAGGGTGGCTACTGGGAGGAACAGGGAATGGGAGCTGGAACAGGTGATAGGTTTCAGGGGAACTGGGAGGGTGGGGGATAGCTTTGTTGGTTATTCCGCAGCTCCTAAAGATGAAAAGGCAACTGTACNTAGACTATAGCCACTTGAGCAGATCTTGCTATAAGTTCCCCCCAAATGTTTCTCTCTGTTTCTAGGGTGGCTACTGGGAGGAACAGGGAATGAGAGCTGGAACAGGTGATAGTTTTCAGGGGAACTGGGAGGATGTGGGATAGCTTTGTTGGTCATTCTGCAGCTCCTAAAGATGAAAAGGCAACTGTACTCAATGATCTGAAATGTTTCTTCCTACTGAGATAACTATGACTGTGATACGTTGTTAAAATGGAGAGACTATTGAAAATCAGTATTTGCTCTGTACAATGCTGAGGTATGAAAGGGATTGTTATATCCACGTCCTTTCACCTCCCACAGGGTCCTATGTGCTGCTACAAGAAACTGGTCAGTTTCTCCATCTGAAACAGTAGTGCAGTGCTGAACAAGCACTACTTTTGCATAAGATGAAAATTTGGAATGTCTGTATCCTTGAAAGCCTGCATCCTGTGAGTGTCCAGGATAAAATTATTTATTCTAGAGCCATCAGAATTTTAATTTTCTGTTTTGCCTTCTGAACAAAAACTATACAGCAGCCACATGTTCCTGCATAATTTTCCCCCTATCCACTACCCAGTCCCTGAACTCCCCCAAAGGCAATCTGTCAGGATTCTGGAAGCTATCTCTTGTATAGCAGATGATGACCTACCTAGTGCCTCTTCAGAGGTGCTGGAGAATATTTGAGAGTCAGGCTGGCTACTTGCAGTGGGACAGTCTGGAAATGAGAGTAGAATTTCTGCTTTGAATGTCTTGTCATATTGCCATACACGGTCAGTGCTCTTTTGGACCAATTTGACCCTCACAATCCCCACACACAGAATGCTTTATCCTCACATTATTGCTTCTCCATTGAAACAACTCTGAAACTGTTGTACAGTTCTGTAAAGCAGATTTCTAAAGAGCCTATCACTGAAATTTACAATAAAATTTCAGAATAGCAGTAAATGCTCAGTTTACACAGTATATGTGCAGTATTTTTACAGTATTTATAGAATATATGTAGTATAATATATGAATAATATACTATAGTGTAATATAAAGCACTCATGTAAGTATAGTAATTAGAATTAAGAGTAATTTTTGAGAGATCATTGCTTAAGATAATTTCTTCTTAGTCTGTGTACTCCCACAAAGCTTGGAACTGCTATCCCAGTCTGCTCTGAACACAAATACCTGGGATGAGATATCCAGGCAGAGCACAGCTGAGACCCAGATAGGAGCAGATCTAATGGTGTTGTTGTCTCATGTCTAAATGAAGAAGACAGGCTGAGAAAGTTGGATTCATTCAGCCCGGAGAAAAGAAAGGATCCTCTTTCAAAAGAAAAGAAAGACAGTAAGTTACAGCCAGAAAAGTACCTGTGTGGTTCTGCTTGTCATTTTCCCAAGGCCATGGATGTTCTGTGCTGGTCTCTGTAGAAAATACCAGTCCAAGAGTCACAAATCATGAGCCATGGGAGACCCATCATTACACATAGTATTGTCTTGCCATTGAAATCTTCTCTCAGAATTTGAAGAGAAATGGTTTGGGCAAATGCCGCTTTTGGTTTGCAGTCCTCTTACTTGTTTGCTCTAAAATACTGCAGTAGCGTTGCTATAGAATAAAAAACCATTTCTCTCTGTTTCCAGGGTGGCTACTGGGAGGAACAGAGAATGGGAGCCAGGAGGCACAGGGAATGAGAGCTGGAACAGGTGATAGGTTTCAAGGGAACTGGAGGATGTGGAATAGATTTACTGTTCATCCAGCAGCTCCTAAAGATGAAGAGGGGAATGTACTTAATGATCTGAAAGGTCTCTTCCAACCTAGGTTACTACGTGATGACAATTATACTTAGTTAAAAAGGAGAGACTATTGAAAATCAATATTTGCTTTTCATCATACTCTGTACAATGCTCTAGTATGAAGAGGGCTGTAATATCCAAGTCCTTTCACCTCCCAAAGGGCCCTGGGTACTGTTGTGGAAAGTGTTCAATTCCTCAATCTGAAACAGAAGTGCAGTGCTGAACAAGAACTACTTTTAAAAAAGATGAAAATTTGTAATGTCTGTATCCTTGAGAGCTCATCCTGTGAGTGTCCAGGGAATGGTTATTTATTCTAGAGACATCAAATTTTTAATTTCCTGTTTTTCCATCTGAACAAAAACTATACAGCACCCTCATGCTCCTGCGTCAATTTCCTCCCCCCCCATTTCCTGGTCCACAAACTTCCCCCAAGGCAATCTGTCAGGATTCTGGATGCTATTCGTTGTGTGTCAGAGGATTACCTACCTAGTGCCTCTTCAGTGGTGCTGGAGAATGTTTTTGAGTCAGACTGGCTGCTTGTAGTGGATTGGTCTGGAAATAAGAGTAGAATTTCTGCTTTGAATGTCTTGTGATTTTCCCTTATATGGTCAGAGAGCTTTTGGACCTCTTTTGGACTCCCCACTAAATGACTTCTCACATTGTAGCTTCTCCATTGAAACAACTTGAAAGCTGCAGTATAATGCTATGAAGTAGATTTCTAAAGAGCTTGACACTGAAACTTCCTAGGCACTTCCTAGACAATGCGGTAGGAGATCCTGGTGATCTAGATTTCTTTCTTCATAGCTGGCAGGAACTACAGTTCTGGAGTTGTAATGGAAAAGTTTCTCTGTAACACCTGAAACCAAATGCTGGTAATGTATAATTCTGTTATTACTTTTACAATTTAAAGTTAAAATTTGTCAATAAAATTATAATTTTGCTCAGCCTTAATTGAATGATTTGTTCTTTTTGGGGACTGACTTCCAGTATGTTGGTGCAGGATAAATTAGGTCTTAGATATCACTAGTAAAACAAACTGAAGGAAAAATATATCTGAACATTTGTAAATTAACATCTTTAAAGTACTTGTGTATAGAGATACATTCAAACCTGCACAGAGGTATACCCACATGACAAAGTATGCATTCTTTTTTATAGATCATTAAAACAGGTAATTGTGATGGAAAGATTGAGAAGTATAATAAACAACCACAGGTTTGGAAAAGGTGGAATTCTTCAGGAAAAGTTCTCAAAAATATGATATGAACAAATATCATGGAATGGTTTAGGTTGGCAGGGACCATAAAGATCATCTCAATACAACCCCCATCACATCTTTATTTTCCATGTGCCTTAGTAGAGTTTCCGAGAGGATCTCCTCCATGATCTTGTGTGGTTCAGAGGTGAGACTCTCCAGCACCCGAGGTATTCCTTTTGTTAATTTAAAAAAAAAAAAAGAGTCAATGTATGTCTTCTTTTACTGTCAGCAGGTACTTCACAAACTGTCACAATCTCTTAAACATGATAGTTTGTGGCCTAGGAACTTTATCTAACAGTTTCCTTGCCTCTCATCTCCCAGTCACTGTCTTTGCCTTCTGTGACTGGGACATTGTAGCTGGAGTACTTGCCATTGAAGAGCAAAGCAAACAAATCATTGAGTACCTTGACATCTCCGTATCACCAGGAAACCTGCTAGATTATTGTGCCATACTGTGTTGCTGTTCCAGCGGAGGTCAGAATAATTGAAGTTTCCCATGAGAACCAGGGTTTGTGAGCCTTCTCGTATGTCTGTAGATGGCTTCACCTGCTTGTTCTTCCTGGTTGGGTGACCAGTAGCAGACCTCCATCGCAATGTCACCTGTCCCTGCCTTCTCTTTAATCCTGATCCATAAACTCTTAATCAGCTCCTCATCCATCCCCAGACATTGCTCCACACACTCCAGCTGGACACTGACATGGTCAGGGAGATATTCTCGTTGTTTCCCCTGCCTCTCCTTCCTAAAGAGCCTGTATCTTCTATTCCAACACTTCAGTCATAATGCCAGTAAGGTCATAGCCCTGCACATGTGCACATGTCTCCAGCTACTCTTGCTTATTCCTCATGCCACATGCATTTGCAAAGAGGCAGGACCATTGCCTTTTGGAAAATGAAGCAGCAGAGTTTTGTATTTAGCCTGAGCCTGTGGGTGGAAGTTTGAAGTACTGCCTTTACAGGTACCCTGAAATCCTTAGTGTATAATATAGTATATACTGGTGCAAACTGCTGGTACTAAGACTACCTAATATAATTTAAAAACATGTATTTCTGTGAAGAACTGGAAATAAAATCACTGGTATGCATTACAAAAATTACCACCATCCTCTTGATTCCCCTACTAGATGGAAATCAATTTATAGCACAGAAAAGGTGGGTTGAGATTTTCTCCAGGAATATTGTGTCACTTTGAAATCTACCTGAGAGTGTCAGAAGAATTTCTCCAAGTGCATCTCTGAATGAATGGCACACTGAGACTTAGATGTAGGATCATGGAAATCCCTTAATCTTGCTCGACTATCCAAGGATGAAAATAAACAAGCTGCCACTTCTGAAATTTAAAAATAATTCCTTGAAAATATTCAAAACAAAGTACCAATAGGTTCTATGAAAATTTGGGCTTTTTTCCCCGATAGAGATAAGAATGTCTTATTTCTAAAGAAATTAATATAGCTTCTTATCTAGTTCAAAGATTGTTATGGACTCAGTGATACATATGGTGTGAGACCTAGTACTCAGCTTTTATTCAAGTATAGTAACTTCCTTTAAGTTGTGACTTAGATACTCCTTTCAAATAAGCTTTTATTCATATTTATTTAAAGAACTTTGAAGTTACAGACATCTTGGTGACAAGAGAGAAGATCACGACTTTAATGTTTTCAAGAGTAGCAATCATAATACTAATAGACATTATCTAGTCTTTACCTGTTTCTTCAAAAGATTTGCATGGTAAAATATTTATTTCTTAAATTTTTTCTTTTTTTCTTTTTTTTTTTGCTTTTGGCTCCTTCTCTTTTGGAATTTTAGATTTCCAAGCCACTGTTACAGATTTCCTCTCATAGCCACAATTAGCTAAGACCTCATCTCCTGTGTCTTCAAACTAGCCTTCTCTTGGTACTGGCTTTGGATGTTCTGACCTAGATGTCAGTCAGTGGGGAAGAGTCAATAACTCATTACAATTAATACCTTCTCAGCAGGACTTACATTTGAGTATTAGACACACTGTTAAGATGAGTAGGAGGAACACCACAACAACAAATACAGCAATACGTGTTCTGGTGGAAAGGTTTTTACCTAGGGATAAAATGAAAAAATGAAGATGAGGGCAACCACTGGAAAAGGAACACTTAATCTTCATTCACAGATATAATTTTCAGGTTCTTTAATGAGATTCTTTAATATTAGTCAAAGTTCATTTGTGCTATCCCTTAAGATACTTCATCCTCCTGAGATGGGTAATCTATGGACATGATTTTCATCATAGTTATTCAACTTGCCATTGCCTTCAGTATTTTTAAACATTCTGTTGCATTCATTACAGAAGTTAATTTGCCTTTCTGTTTTGACTGTTATTTATGGACTTGTATCCAGGGGATTATTGCAGTATTCATTTGTCTGCCAGATCGATGCATACTGGCTGAGCGCTATGGAACACAACCATATCTGAAAGGGGAGAAAATATTTGTTCATTGGCCAATTGGACTCATCAGCTACTGACTGAGAAGTGAAAGAGAGCTTTCCCTTTCTTTCTGCCTCACATATCAGCTGGAGTATTTAGTTACTTTGTCTTTGAATTTGTGGTGTCTGTGTGACACCTAGAATCTGAAAAACCAATTGAGGCTTTTATTGATACAGAACTGCTCCTGCTCTATAAAATAAGCAATTTTAGATGAACAAGGAAGTCACCCTGAATCTTCATCCAAACTGCAGTTGTCATCTGTTCTGTCTAGTAATCACATTTTCACACCTACTTGTCCAACTTCCCTGCTCAGCATCATCAGCTAGAGCAGGTTGTCTAGGAACATATGCACCCAGAATCTGAGTATCTCCTCAGATGAAGACTCTACAGCCTCACACTCTTGTACGATTTCATTCTGAATAATTCCTAAAAGCAGGTAAGGTTTTGTCTACTGTGTGATTTTTAATTTTTTCTTTAATTGTATCCAGGATTCACCTCTGTCTTCAATGGTGCATGCAGTTCTACTAATCCTATTTCTAAAAGCATATAGGAAGAGGTTTAGAGAAGGGAAGCAGTAAGTGATAGAGCTAACTAGGGTCCTTCAGTATGGAAAAGAGATGACAGAAGGATATTAAGTCAGAGTTACATAAATTCCTGAGTGTCATGGAGGCCTTGGATGCTTATTGTATTTTTCAGGGGACATCAGTTGAAACTCATAGGAGGCCAGTTCTGAGTTTAGAAATGAATTTGGATCTTTGATGTTAAGAAGAACTGTGGATCCCCTCATCAAATGATGTTATGGAAGTCAGGGCTGTCTAAAGAACCAAGGGAAGGCTGGGCAAGTCTGCACCACTGAGGGTGCATGAGTAAAGAAATCTGTCTTAGGAAGTTCCTGATCAAATGCATGCATTGGGAAGTGTTATTATACATCTCTAGTTCCTCACTTATGCTGCTGTTAGAGACAGGCAGCTAGGCTAGGAGTTTTCTTGGTCTGACTCAATATAGCCTTGTGTTCGCCTACTAGCAAAGCCAATAAGTGTTCAGCCTCATATAACATAACACAATTGTCTCCTGCTTTGGCTCTATAAAGAAGATAACTGCATATTCCTATCTCACATACAGCTACAACTTTATATCACTACATTTTTGGAAAATGTGAAATGGTTTCCTCTTGCCTCATTGTTTAAAAATCATATCAATTTAGCAGAAAGCTAAAACTCACCAGACGATCTGTAACTGTCTGGAGCATTTGTGTCCTGGGATTGCACTTTCATTGCTGCATATGTAGAACCTGGAACAAAAATGCCTGAAATTATGATAAATACTAAGCAGATGATGGCAACTGATTTATACAGCTGTCTGCTTCTCTTACTCAATTCACATCCACATGTGAGTGCTGAGAATGGCTAAAGCATCAAAGCAAACCAGAAAACTCAAGATAATCTTAAATTGAAAGGAGTAACTAGTTAATGAGAAGTTGGTGAGAAAAATAAAGACCATTCTCATACCTGCAGACAGTAAGTGTGACTGCCTAGGAGAAAACATGTGGGGAGGGAAGATAGGGAAGGGAGGAGGACATATAACAAGCAAGTAGGAAGTAAGAAATATGATAGAATTTTATAAATCATCCAGAGTTCCTAGCACTAAGCCCTTTTTTTTTCCTGTCACCATACAGAGTTAGTATCTCCTATGAGTTTATGTGCTTTCTTCTGGCTTACAGAATTAATTTTATTCCTTTGAATACTCATTTGATCCAGGAAGTTCAATGTCAAACAGAAAACAGCAAACAGGAGTTAAAAACAGAAGGGAGTGTTTGTGCTCTTTGTTGAGAAATGCAAAATCACTGGGGAATACTGTTGTAAGTAAACTGAACACATAGAAAATGAGAGCAGATGGGGTTTTCCAGAAAGGCACAAGTAAAGAAACATAAAAATGCTATTAAAAATGTACAAATACTGTAAGTAGGAATGCATGATCAGATTTATGAAAAATGTAACTTTTAATCAGTTAGGATCTATTGCAAATGCCTATCATTTGAGGTATGAAGTAATCTCTTGAAAGCTGAGGTAGAAACCCTGTTTCATCTGAAAGCAGTTGCCAAGGGATCACACTTTATGCAAAAGGCTAGCACAAGACGTAGAAATTATTTCCATCAAAGACCTAGTAAGTTTGTAAAGTAAGGGAAGAAAAAAGAAAATCAAATACAGAAACAAACTTTATGAATTCTGTTATTTTAAGGTGTAGTTTTTATGCAGATGTAGCAAAATCACTGTGAATAATTATGCAGCAATTCTAAGTGCATTGAGAAAAGATAAAGTTTAAGTTAGAATTTTGCAAAGTCAGTTTTGCTGAATCAAGCTACGTCTGTTTACAAAACGCTTTAACTTGATTTTTTTTTTTTTTAAACAAGTAGTTTGTACAGACAGAGCCAGGAGGTTAAAAACCCAAAGCTATGCCTACTGTGTTTGTTTAACAAACAGAAGCACTTTATAGTGGGATGCCTCCAAATAACAGAAACATTAGGCAATCTGTCTCCTCATCAGCTTCCCACAGGAGCTGGAGTCTGCTGTGTGAGAACAGGCTGAATCATGACGAAAAGGCATTCATTCTGAGTTGACAGAAGCAACTCTTAATGTCACAAAAGAAACTCCATCAAACTTGCAACTTAATGAAAAGTAGAATTTGTATAAATTCCTTTGTTTTGGACATACCATTTCCTTTGTCATCTTTGAGTCTATGTTCGTTCACACAAAGGAGTATGGAGTATCAGCAGTTCAGTTCAAGTAAAATTAACCACTAGGAGTTTATCACTTAGTATTAGGCTTCATTGGCATGCTATTTATATAGAACTCACCTAGTGGTAATAGCTAAAGTTCCTGAAGCCTTAGACAGTGAGTTGAAAACTTTCATCTTGATAAGCTAAAGCTGTTTTGAACTTGTACTTAATCGCAGAAAGCAGGGCACTGAGACCGATGCAACCCAGGAGATAAGGAAGCTACTACCATAAGCAGAGGCTACAACCCTAGAAAAAAATACAGATAACGCTGTGCCCAGAGAAAGAGGATTAATCCAGTATGGAATAAGAAGACCTCAGACTATAAAATTCCTTTGGACCAAGAAGAACATGTAAGATACATGAAGAGCCTATGAAGAGTGTATGGATACCTAGATTGGAAGGGTTTAATTGCTTAGGAATGTCTTTATTCTGGATCCCTCTGTACAGGCACACAACTCCAGCAGCCTTTGCTGCTGTATCACTCATTCTCCAGGGGAAGGGAATCTTATCTGATACTCTGCTATGGAAAGCCTGGAGTGAAGAAACCCTAGAAGGTAAGAACAGTTAACAGTGTACCTGGAGAAAGAGGAGTAATCCAAAAAGGAATCTAAGAAGACCTCATACCATAAGTACAATTGGAACAAATGGTACATTCAAGACACATGAAGAGCTCATGAAAGGTAGATGCATACATAGATTCCAAGTATATAATTGCCCAGGACTGCCTTTATTCTGGGTCGTTCTGCACAGACACACAGCTCCAGCAGTCCTTGCTGCTGTACCACTCAAATAAATTCTCTAAGGGAAAGAAGACTGAGACTCTGCTGAGGAGAGTCTAGAATGAAGAAACATCTTCAACACATAGTAAGTTTTCAAAAGATGTGGGAAGGAGGTTGAAGAGCACAAAGAAAGTTCCATGCAAAGTGGTTGACCTACCTTGGACATCAGTGACCTTCTGTAGCCTGGGCTTGGTTGATTCAGTCAAATTCAAATCAGTGTAATTTTCAGAAATTCTTCCTCCCCTTCCTATTTACTTCTTGCTGCTGCTTTTAAAGTGGCACTATGGGCTGATAAGAACTCATAGTTCCTGCCCCCTCTACCCTTCAGGAGGAAGTTCTTTGCTGTTTCTGTTTTACATAAAATCATGATGAGAAAGGGAATTTATTTCTAATTGATCTATTGACAGTAATGTGTCAAGTGCAAAGTGGTTGCCTGGATGTGATTGTTTTTGTTGGAAACTGATTTTGGTCTTAGGGCAGGAAAAAGATGTTTTGTTTTTTTTTTAATTCCTCTGACTCTGTATGTTTTTATATGGTGCCATTTTTCCCAGCTCTGCCATTCAAAGTGATGGTAGAGCTGGTGCAAGTAATTTTCTGGATGTTATTACCCTGTTTTCCTTGTAAAATGCTATGTGTTCTAGACTCATCACTCTTCGCAGTTGTTACAGAACCGTGAAGGAGCAATGGAGAATGTTGAATTGGCCTGTATGCCCCCACCATCTCTGACTTGCCATGTTGCAGTAGTTAAGTCTGTGGGCTGTTTTTCCTGAACATCTTTGGTGGATATCATTGATTCACAACTGAATTCAACAAGCATGATTTTTGCTTTTGAAAACTGTGTTTCCCTTTTTCCCTATGATTATGAGGGCAGTCAGGGTACCAGATGAGCCTGTTGTAGTATCCCATTGTACAATTTGTGTTGAAGAAATGACCGAACTACAAAGGTGAAATTTTGTTGTTGATTTATGTGTCAGGAGAGAAGAGTGGCTTGTCTCAATTAATGATGAAACCTTTCTAAGTGCTGTGCAAGGCTGTAAGTTGCTGTTATAACCTGAAAAGTATGGTAAGCATGAAGTGGAAAAATAGTTTACATCTGGACAAATAGTTTACATCTGAGAAGAAATTTTTGACAGAAGGCAAAATGTTAGCGTGACAATCACTACTCTCAAGTATTTGGTACAGTTGCAAGATTTTACAGTAACTAACATTACCGTCACTTAAAAAAAAATTCCTTATCATATTGAATACATGCCCATATAGAATCATAGAATCATAGAATAGGCCGGGTTGGAAGGGACCTTAAAGATCATCGAGTTCCACCCCCCCTGCCATAGGCAGGGACACCTCCCACTAGACCAGGCTGCCCAGTGCCCTGTCCAGCCTAGTCTTGAACACCTCCAGAGAGGGGGCATCCACAACCTCCCTGGGCAACCTGTTTCAGTGTTTCACCACCCTCACTGTAAAGAATTTCTTTCTTATGTCAAGTCTAAACCTACCTGCCTCCAATTTCCATCCGTTGTTTCTAGTCCTCCCATCCGATATTATGTTAAAAATTCCTTCCCCTGCCTTTCTGTAGGACCCCCTCAGGTACTGATAAGTTACTATAAGTTACATATTGAGTCAGGTGTTATTGTTCATTCCATTGCTAAGTTTGCTGTTACATCATTTTCTAACAATATCTCACTTAGAAAAGAAAGTGAATAAGGTGTATTGAAGCTCACTGCAGGGAAACTGCTTTCTCAGCAGACTTCATGTTTTTCTTGATACCTGAAATAAATCTGCCGATGTCTTTATTCTCTCAGAAATAATATTTTTTCTATTATCTGTCTGGTTTGATCTTCTGATTTCATCCCAAGCTTTTTAATTCCCTCATTTGATGATATTTTATGCTTTATACCCTTTTAAACTCACTTCCCGCGGTATATATTCCTATGACTGAGAGACCCATGGGAAATGTGAAACCCTGTTTTTCTGTGCAATCTCTAACACAGTCTCAAGCTTTTGTCTGAACTTAGTGTCCATTTGAACTCATCTCCTCAATGCCTCCTTCCTTAAAACTCTACCATTGATCTTCCTAGAGCAAAACACCTCTTACAACTACAGACTCCATCTCTAGTATATATAAACCCAGCATGTTGATGACACTAGAAGCAAGAATTACCTTTCAGTGTTTTAATTTTAGCACCTAACTGCCTGTCCCTCCAGATCCTGCTGGGCTTCCCTTTTGTGACTTCATTGAGGTATTTTTGTCCTAAGGATGATATTTTAGCAGACCATGTTGATTTCTCAAAATCAAAAGTGAAAGCAAAAGTATGTTTCCAAAAACATGTGAAAAATATATCTTGTCTAAACAGATATATTTACATAAACACCCACAAAGCCTGTAAGCCAAAAACAGGCCTAATTAGATCTTTTTTAGAGATGAACCCTCAAGAATGAAGGTTGGTGCTTTTTAAGGCCTTTATTATGCACAAAACTTTAAAACTTTGACCAAGCAGTAATGGCTACTATGCAGTTACATCTACTATACACTCAGCTATTTATTTCATGAAGGAAAGAATATGTTTAACAAATATTAGCTACCTTACAACATAGCTAAAATAGAGAGAGTAATAACTGACCAAATTGCATCTAGGGATATGACATCTAGACAAAGCAATTACATTGAGACATCAAATCCAAGAACTGACTTAATTGTAGGAAGCCTTTGTACTGCTTACTTGCACCCAGTCAAGAACAAGGAGGAGCAAGAGGGTCTGTAGGAAACTCTTACCAGTCAGGTCTATACCAAACATTTATGCTCATGTCAAGGGATCTCTTTCTTGATGAAGAAATTTGTAGGTGAGAGAACAAAATTGGCAAGCTAGTATCAACAGGAACTTTTACACATTTTTTTTTTGTTACATGGAACAAATAGTTTAAGTTTCAGTTCAATAATTCTGTTATTAAGATATTTCCTTGGCTCTTCCCTTCAGTCAAGGCCAGCTGAACAAAGTGCAGCAGCTGTAATATGAAAATAAAAGGGCAGACCTCCTTCTGGCTGCTCAACAACACGATATAGATCCCTCTCCCACCCTCTCTGGTAAACTGAGCATCGAGAATGAGTCCCTCCAGCAGAGCTTCCTTGTGAAATAATAATTTAGATTCTGGTTTCTGTCATTGAGATTATTCTGTTACAGCTACTATTAAACTGTTAAAGGAGAAGCTGCCACCTGAGCATTCACTCCTCATTCATGGAACCACGTCCATGCACACATATCCTCAGACGCTCTTCTTTCTCCTTCAGGCTTGAACTAAGGATTCCCATACAAAGTCTCAGGCATGAGATTTCATAAAATAATTTAATGGAAAGGTACAGCATGAGGATCAACCTGCGCTGGGTGCCTCCAAAGAGGGGAATTCAGAATTTCTTGAGCAAAGAAATCCTGGACAGTGATAGACTTGTGACCTACATACCTACCCCACCCCACAAGTGCCTTTTGCCCATGCTTCTCTGAGTCCAATGGTGAGTTTTGGTTTGGGCTCTTCTGACATCTAATTGAGTTCTTTTTCTGTGTCGAAGCAGGCTGACTCTAATCTTGCTGATTTGCAGCTTCAGGGAAGAGTTGAAGTCTCTCTATCTTCTGGTTTACATTCCTTGTGCACTTGCAGTTGCCAGCAGAACATGTAGAATTGAAGAATCCCATACTGGGACTCCCAGTCTTTCATACTGGGAAAAACAGTATGAAAACATCAGTATGCAAACATTTCCCAAACTAGAAGTCTAAACAGAGCATACAATCAAGTGCTAGGAAAATTAGTAAGAAAAATAGCTCTATAGCTGTCTAAATACTTCATCAAATCTAGCCACTCCCAATAAGTAAAGCAAAGCCAATAATGTGAATTGCATCATAATATAATCTTAAGAAATTTATTCTAAGTGAAGCTTAAGTAATTATACAACTCATATCCCTTAACCATTTCTCCAGTTGTTTCCCTCAAGCATCCCTGCTCATGAGCTAAACAAAGACCATGAAGCCTTTCAGGTTGCCCTGGTTTTACATGTGAGATGATTACCAGTCACAAGTACAACATAGCCTGACTAAATGAAATTACTGTTGGAAATCTGAGTCCTCCATTCTTTGTGTACATTTTTTCTTTGTTACTGCTGTTCTGCCACTCAGGATCATCCATTCTTTGCAATTTTATACTGCAAAGCCCCGTGCAGTTAGCAAATACCAAAGTCAATAGCACCAGGAATGGCAAAATACTCCCCTTCAGTCTTTGTTCATTTTTAGGGTGTTTTCTTCTGAGAGCTGATCTGACTATCCACCACTTGCTCACTGTGAAAATGTATCCAATTTTCTTTCCTTAACATTCTAACCGCAAAATCAGAACACAATAAGCACTGTATGGTCCCTGCAGTTTGGGTTCTGGTTTTGATTTTCATAATTTCTACCTTTTTTCTGCAGTGATAAAAGCTCAGGGGACAAACTACAAACAAGTTTTAAAAGTGGCTTGCTGGGTGAGGACAGTGAGAAATATCCCTTGTCTGGGGGGCATCAAAATGTGCTCTTAAGGAAGAGTGGAGGAGTTTTTCCTTTATGATTCCATTTTCATTACCCCTGGCTGAAATGTTCTAGGTAGAAATTCTTTGATTAAACAAAAGTTTCTTGCCTTTCCCAATGAGAATACATGACACCTCTGTCACTTCATCAAGGAATTCACAGAGCTTTCTCCATTCTGCAGATGAAGAAAGGACCCTTGAATGGCACCATTTAAAAATTATAAATAAAATAAATGACAAAAAAAAAAAAGAAAATATTTGAAAACAGAGGTCCTCAATGTTCTGACATGTAGATACGCAGGATAAACTATGCATTATATTTTCTAGAATATTAAAATAAGCATTTTAGGTAGGAATTCTGCCTCAGAGGACATGATAATCCTTTGAGTCACAAAAGCTTCAGGGGACAAAAAATCACTGAAATACATGGAAAGAGCTTTGCTAATATTCACTGTTTGCTGATCACACCTCTGCACTACTGGTACCACTTGTTTCTGCTATTGTTTCTAATGGTTCTTTGCAACTATGCATGATTTCCTCCTTTGATCATTTGCCAAGAAAAACAGGGCAGTTCTCTGCAGTTCAGTCTCATATTTCTTGCCATATTCCTCACAGGTAGCTGCAGATTTCTTTCAATTAATTTTTGTCCTGTTGATGCTATTATGATGACTCTGTTTTTCCATCTTTGGTGTTATTGACTGCTCTTCATCCTCTCCACAGGACTAGTGGTTATGGACAGAGTAAGGTTTATTTGTGGATAAATTTGACTATGTCCTGTCAATCATATATATCTATGAAACATGGCAATGTGCGTGTCTGCACTTTTCTGCAGGATCCAAAATATAAGATACATTAAACTTCACTTGTGGCTACAGGGAAGACCAATGCATGGCAAGGTTTTGAAGTGTTATTTTGTGCACTAGCATATTGTGAATGTATGGGTCTGTGTCTGTAAGAGATAGGATCTGTGATCACACCTACCACCAAGGCTGGACACCTTGTCACCAAACAAGGACTGCCTGAAAGTCTACCATTTGGTATGAGTAAGTCACCCAGACTCCTAATGTGTGTAAATGTAGGGGATTCCTCCAGTCTATAAAAACCATTTTGGACAAAGAACATGTTGCGATTGGCAAGGTGGCTAGAGGGAGCCTGTGAGTCCCTTTGACTAGATATTTAGGCTGCTAAAGATAAAGGAGACAAAACCCAACTACCTTTTCTACAGGAAGTTGGGGATGGCATGCCTACCTATTATTTCCAGCTCTCTTTCAGCTCTTCTGAATTATGTGCAGCTTTCTCACACATATTTTGTGTTGTTGAAGCTCCAAAACAAGGTGCAGTTGCTACTTTTCCATGTCCAATGACAGTGCAGTTATAGTCAATATAGTCTCTTTTTATACTAAACCTGAAAAAGGGAGAGTAGAGAAAGGCTTTTTTTACTTGAATTTCCAAATTATGTGGATGCAATTCAGTCACTGTCACTTCAACAGAAGACACTGTGGCATCTGGCCTCACTGCTAAGTTGTATCATCAGTGGGATTAGAAGCTACCTTGTTGTAGTTTCCCTCCTTTTCTTTAGTTATCCTCCCCAGAGCTTGAGAAAAGCATTTTCATCCTGTGGTCTTCCCCTTCTTTGGTAATCTTCATTCAGAGGAGTTGACACCACATCATCACTTGTCCCTGCTTCCTATACCCTTTTTTTCTCCCTTGAATTTGATCTAGTGAGATTCTTTGTTCCCCACCAGTACTGTGTGTCCTCTCTTGCCATCCTGATGTGACATCCTTGTGGTCCCACTTTACTTACACAGAATATCAGGGATTGGAAGGGACCTCAAGAGGTCATCTCGTCCACACCCCTGCCAGAACAGGAATACCTAGATCAGGTCACTCTGGAAAGTGTGCAGATTGGGTTACAGGCTTCCTTTGACTTGTCATAGGGATGTGCTGAAAGTTATGGAATCTCAAGGAATCATATTGCTAAAAATTGCTGGTCCTGCTCTCAATTGTACACTCTTTCATCAATTTCTTTTTATACTGTTTCCAGAAGTTGCATCATGATAACATGCTGGAATAATCTTACATGTCTGTGTCATGTTCCTTGCCATTAATCCACCTCCACTTCTCCTCAGTCTCATTGTATCTGAGACCAAGCAAATAGTAGTAACTTTTTGCTTTCGAACAAAGATATTCCTAGAAAAGAAACATGCAATTAGAATACATTAGGACTGTAATTTTTTCACCAGAGGTACAGAGAAAGCTCTGTGCTAAATACCCAGCTTTCAGCGTAAAGTACGGACTGCATTCAGCCACACCGTATCTTTCCACAGATCCAATGCCTGAGTTCTTTCATTTGTATGTAATATCAGCTCCCCTCCTGGGTTCCTTATCAACAGAATAAATAGGATAATACACCTGTGTGATACCATTAAGATGACACACAATAGTTAGGCAGGCGTGACCTGGTAGCAGGGGACACTTTTCTGTCTAGACTGTGATGGGAAAGCCTTTTCAGTTTTTTGTCAAAGCAGCAGATCTGCACAAATAAGTGTTGGTTCAACTTGCTCAGCTTTGGTTTGCATCTAAATCTTGTTGAAATAGAAGTTAGCCAGGCAGCCAATTTGCTCCTTTCCATGGGAGCAGAAAGAAGCTGCCAGATACAAGAGATCAATCAACCAGGTGTGTCTGTGAAGGTGTTTATTGCCACACACAAGTGTCTGGTTTATTTGGCTAGCAGTAGATCATAGACTCTCAAAGACATCTCACATGAGAAGACACAAGTGTAACCTATCAGCCCTTTGGCAGATGGCCCAAGGAACCAAAGAAGCAGCTCCATGACCATGCAGCTTACCAGTTCATCTTTGTTGTCAATGATCACCAGGTCTGAATCCATGTCAGCACATTCTTCACGGGAAGCTTCCCAGTCCTTTTCTTCTGGCATTTCAGAGAAGAAGTAGCATTTTTCCTTGTATTTTTCCCAGTCTTGGGGGCAGCCTGCAGGAGGAGAGAGCAGATGTGAAAACCCCCACACTCGGATAAAGGATAAAATTCTGTTGGAAAAGAAAGGAAAGAGAGTAAGTTACAGCCAAAATAGTACCTGTGTTGTTCTGCTTGTCATTTTCCTCAGGCCGTTGGTGTTCTGTGCCAGTCTCTGTAGAAAACACCAGTCACAAATCACATGCCATAGGAAACCCATCCTCACACATGTCGTTATCCAGCCTTTTAAATCTTTTCTCAGAATTTGGAGAGAAATGGTTGAGGCAAAAAGCAGGTTTTGGTTTGCAATCCTCTTATTTGTTTGCTGTAAAATACTGCAGTAGTGATGCTATAGAGTAAAAAAAAACATTCTCTCTTTTTCCAGGGTGGCTATGGGGAGGAGCAGAGAATGGGAGCCAGGAGGCATGGGAATGGGTTTCAGGGAAACTGGAAGTATGTGGGATAGCTTTGCTGGTCATTCAGCATCTCCTAAAGATTGCAAGGGAATTGTAGTTTGTTAAAATGAAGAGAGTGTTGAAAATCAGTATGAGCTCATCCTGTGAGCATCCAAGATAAACTTATTTGTTCTCAAGATATCAGATTTTTATTTTCTATTTTTCCATCTGAACAAAACCTATACAACAGTCCGATGCCCCTACATCAATTTCCCCCTCCCTCCTCTCCCCACTGCTCTGTCCCCAAACTCTCCCCAAGGCAGCATGTCAGGGTTCTGGATGCTGTTTGTTGCGTGGCAGAGGATTACCCACCTAGTGCCTCTTCAGAGGTGCTGGAGGGTGTTTGAGAGTCAGGCTGGCTGCTTGCAGTGGGATAGTCTGGGAATAGGAGTAGAATTTCTGCTTTGAATGTTTTGTAATTCTGCCATACATGGTCAGTGCTCTTTTGGACCTCGCTTCTCCACTGAAACAATTCCAAACCTGCAGTACATTTCTAGAAAGTAGATTTCTGAAGAGCCTAATGCTGAAATTTAACAGTAAAATTTCACAATAGCAGTAAATACACAGTATGTACAGCATGTGTGCAGTATTTATACTGTTTATGTGGTATAGTATAATAGTCCTGTAGACTTTCCAGTAGACTGTGTATTCATAGAATCATAGAATCGGGTTGGAAGGGACCTTAAAAATCACTGAGTTCCAGCCCCCCTGCCATATGGACACCTCCCACTATATCAGGCTGCCCAGTGCCATGTCCAGCCTGGTCTTGAATAGCTCCAGAGAAGGGGCGTCCACAACCTCTCTGTTTTTCATTACCCTCACTGTAAAGAATTTCTTTCTTATGTCAAGTCTAAATCTACCCCCTTCCAATTTACATCCGTGGTTTCTGGTCCTCCCATCAGATATCTTATTAAAAAGATAGGACCTGTAGGACCCCCTCAGGTACTGATAAGTTACTATAAGGTTCCCCCCGACCCTTCTCTTCTCCAGGCTGAACAACCCCAACTCCTTCAGCCTGTCTTCATAGGGCAGTTGCTCCAGCCCTTTGACCATCTTCGTGGCCCTCCTCTGTACCCGCCCAATGTCCTTCTTGTGTTGAGGGCTCCAGAATTGGACGCAATACTCCAGGTGGGGTCTCACCAGTGCTGAGTAGAGGGGCAAAATCCCCTCTCTTGACCTGCTGGTCACACTGCTCTTGATGCGAACCCTTGTCTAACGCAGCCTTGGACACTTCACCTACAATCTTTGACTATCCTGTTCCAGCTTCTCTCTACTCTGACAGTAAAGAATTTCTTCCTAACGTTTAGTTTCTGTTTCTCCTCTTTCAGTTTGAAATCAGTTCTCCACATTCTGTTGCTACACTTCCTGCTGAAGAGCCCCTCTCTTTGACCCCCAAAGGTTGAACAGGGGGGTTCTCATGTGAACTGTATAGATCAGCAGAATCATCTCTCTTAAGCTGCTGGTCACACTTCTTTAGATGTGGATGAAATTCTGAGCTTCAAGGGTGCATTGCCACATCATGTAAGGTTTGCATTCACAAGTCCTTCTCCTAAGGGTTGCATTCTCTCCATTCTCTGACATGTTAGGATTACATCAACCCCCATGCCACCTTGCACTTGAGGTTGCTGAACTTCATGAGTTTGCATAGGACCTGCTCTCAAGCCTGTCCAGTACTCTCTAGATAGTGTCCTATCCACTCAAGAAGTTGACTGCACCACAAAATTTAGCACTGACAGTAAACTTGCAGAGGGTGCACTCAATCCTACTGTCCATTTTGCTGAGAAGGATGTCACAAAAAGCAAAAATCCCAGGACAGACCCCTGATGAATGCCATTTTTCACTGGTCTCTATCTGGACATGGAGCTGTTCATCATCCAGCTTATTTCTTATCCACCCAGTGGCCTGTAATAACTCTGAGTATCAGACACACTGCTAAGACAAGTAGGAAGATTATCACAACAAATACAACACCATGGAAGAACAGCTTTTAAAGAAGATGAATTTTTTAAATATCTGTGGTCTTGAGAGTATACAGGGTAAAGTCATATATTCCTGAGACATCTGGTTTTTAGTTTGTTAGTTTTTCTCCTAAACATTTTCTAGTTGCCATCTGTCCCACCAGCCTTTAAAGACAATCTACCAGACTTCTAGATGCTAGGCCTACTTGTGCCTCTTCAGAGGTGCTGGAGAACATTTTTGTGTCAGGTTGGCTGCTTGCAGTTGTATGGTCTGGAAATAAAAGTAGAATTTTCTTTGTGTATTGTTGGGCTTTTTACTCCTCTTCTTTCAGAATTTTAATCTTCCAAGCCACTCTTACGTATTTCCTCTAATAGCCACAGCTGGCTAAAGCTTCTGTCCTGTGCCTTCAAACTAGCCTTCTGCTGCTACTGGTTTTGAATGTTCTGAACTAGATGTCAGTCGGTGGAGAAGAATCACAAACTAATTACAATTATTACCTTTTTAAGAGGACTTACATATGAATATCAGGCACACTGCTAAGATGAGTAGGAGGATCAGCACAACAACAAATACAGCAATACATATTCTGGAAGAACAGCTTTTACCTACAGGTAGAAAAAAATAATGATTAGAGCAAAAACTGGAAAAGAAACTCTTCATCTACATTCACAGATGGCCTTTTCATACTCTTACTAAGAATACTCTCCAAACTAAGCAAGATCCTTTGCTGCTGTTCCTTCAAATATTTATTCTTCCTCTGCAATGGCAAGAAGCTGTCATATTTAGTTTACTGTTACACCAGACTGACTTTAAAGCAGACTTTGGAAGAGGAAGGCATCGAAAATGAAATCTGTGGTGTCCAGTTTTCTACATGGGGATGTTTGGTCAAGAAATGATTGCACCCTGAAAACATCTTGGTAGCACTGATTGACAGGTGCAAACCAACTACTGATACTCAAGTCCATGTAGTTGCCAACAAGATGGGGAAGGGTGGATAAAAGTTTTTGTGGCAAAATCAAAGCTTCTAGGAAGGAAGTTGTTGACCTAAGGTAGCAATTCTAGACACAGTTCCAGTAAGCTGTGCAAGGCTGGAGGGAGAAATGAAAAGGCAGCATTTTAGCACTTGGCTGGGAAGATGGGGAAAAGATACAGCTTTCTGATTCTTCAGTAATTTGGGACACATCTGGTGCAAACACCCTGGAGGACAAGATTTCATCTTAAGTATAGATTAGTCAAGCAGTTGCACAAGACATCCAGAAGGTTTTAAGGAAATTTTGAAATCAGTAAGAGACAGCTGTTAGGAGTTGGTGACTCTTACGTAACTTTTAAGTAACTCTTAAAATGAGGAAAGGAAAGCGGATGCTAGAGGGCTGAAGATGTAGTTAGGGTCATATAGCTATCTCATGTGACTTTGAAATCACTGTGTTCTCAGGAAAAAGCAAGCTCATAGTATCGATACTATCAAGCAGAACATGCAAAACTGAGAGTCATTTACATGAAGCTTTAATATAGATAGAACAGCTATGGCACACCTGGTTCTACATGTATACAAAAAATCTGAAAAATAAGATGTGAAGATCACATCTTATTGCCAGATGTTATGAACCACATAATGGGTGGCTTCTGCCATCTGAGATGCCCTCATGTATCAGATAACTGCACAGGCTTGTAAGATATTACACAGGAACTTCAAGAATATGTGACCTTCCTGATCTGCCAGACTGAATGTCCTGATGTTTACCAGATGGGTCTGAACACCTGTGGCTGGGTAACTGAAAAGCATCCTGATTTTCTATTAGTGTGAGGAAGTGATAAAAAGGAAGAGACTCATGGTAGTACTAGACTACATAAGGAAATACAGGGTGCTAACAGCTAAAAGAGTTTGGAAGGAGGGAGTGTTTCTTAAAAAGAAGCTAAAACAGACTGCAAAGAGAGAAGAAATCCATACAGGCAGATCATGTATTATTGAAGGATCACATCCCAGATCTATAGACTTCAACTCTACTGTCCTGACTGCATAATCAGGTTTGGTTGAAAATGACCTTTCCAGATCATTGTCCAACTTCCATGTTCAGGCATCACAAGCTAGATCAGGTTGTCCAGGATGAAGTATAGTCAGGATTTGAATGTCTCCAGCGATTAAGACTCTACAACCTCACACTTTAGGAATTTTTCAGTAGAAAAATGTACAAAAAGCAGGAATGTATTTTGTCTGCTGTGTGGTTTTATATGTCTAGAATTCACCTCTATCTTCAATGGTGCATGCGGGTCTACTAATCCTGTTCCTAAAAGCATATGGGAAGAGGTTCAGAGAAGGGGAGCGATAAATGATGGAGCTTACTAGGGTCCTTCAGTATGGGAAGGAGATGACAGGAGGATACTGAATCAGAGTTATGAAAAACCTTACTGTCATGAAGATAACTATATTTTTCTGTCTCCTATGCAGCTTTATATCACTTCATTTTCAGAAAATAAGGACAGGCCTCCTCTCATCTCATTTTTTAAAATTGTATCGATTTAGCTGGCATAAAACTTACCAGATGATCTGTAGCTGGCTGGAGTGTTTGTACCTAGGGACTGCACTTTCACTTCTGCATATGTATATGTAGAACCTAAAACCAGATGAAAAACACCCAGAGAGCAGAGGAACATCTTAAATGGAACAAAATTTCTGAAATTATGAGAAATGTTTAACATATGACAGCAACTGATTTATATGGCCATGTTTACTCTGACTAAATAAAGTTTTTGTCCATTGTCACACCATGCTAGAAAACTTGCTATGGGCAAAACCTGATTGAGTTTACCTTCAGTGCAGACGATAACAGAGGGAACATGGTGCACACACATTTTAAATCAAAACAGAAGCAGAGAAAAACGTGTAGGACTGTGTTATTTTACTCACTTCACATCCACATGTGATGTGTGAGTGCTGAGAATGGCTACAACATCAAAGCAAACCTGAGAACTGCAGATGACACTAAATTTAAAGGAGTAACCTGTTAATGAGAAGATGGGGAGAATAATTGAAAATATTCTCACATCTGCAGAAAATAAGTGCAGAAGTATATGTAAGAAGGGGGAAGGAAGGTAGGGAACGGGAAATATGAAATATGATGTTGCAATTTTTGTAAAACATTTAGAGTCCTCCTATTTTACTGCACTGATCCCCCATTTTTTTGCCACCATAAAGAGATAATATCTCCTGTGAGTTTAAGTGCTTTTTTCTGACTTACAGAATTAATTACATTACTTTGTGAATACTTGTTTTATCCAGAGAATTCACTATTAAACAGAAAATAGCAAACTGAAAAGAAGAACTGAAAAAGAAAAGAAGACAGAAGCTAAAATACTAGAAGGTAAGAAGTTAGCAGTGTGCCTGCAGAAAGAGGAGCAATCAAAAAAAGGAATCTAAGAAGAACTCATACCATAATTACAATTGGAACAAATGGTACATGCAAAACAGATGAAGATCTCATGAAGGGTAGATGCATACATAGATTCCAAGATTATAATTGCCCAGGAATGTCTTTGTTCTGGGTCCTTCTGCACAGGCACAAAGCTCCAGCAGTTCTTGCTGCTGTACCACTCAAACTCTCTAAGGGAGAAAAATACTGCCTGAGACTCTGCTGAGGAGGGTCTGGAGTGAAGAAACGTCTTCAACACATAGTAAGTTTTCAAAAGATGTGGGAAGGAGGTTGAAGAGCACAAAGAAAGTTCCATGCAAAGTGGTTGACCTACCTTGGACATCAGTGACCTTCTGTAGCCTGGGCTTGGTTGATTCAGTCAAATTCAGTTCAGCGTAAGTTATATTTTCTGACATTTTTGCTCCCCTTCCTTTTATCCTCTTGCTGCTGCTTTTAAAATGGCATTCTAGACTGGTAACAACTTATAGCTCCCACCCCCTCTACCCTTCAGGAGGAAGTTCTTTGCTGTTTCTATGTATGGAAACTCTGAATAAAAAGAACCTTCTTCTAATTTATCTTTTGACAGTAATGTGTCAAATGCAAGGTGGTGGCCTTGATGTGATTGTCTTTGCCAGGAATTGGTTCTGGCATTAGTAGTATTTTTACTTTCTGAAGCTCCACTCCCTTCTTCACTTTGTTCTTTGAAAAGACAGGTTACATCTCATGAACTGATAAGAAGAAGAAAAATACAGAGCTTCCAAAGTCAGCCCCAGGAAGTAGAGTGAAGGACTGAAGGTGGACCTATGGTATATCACGGCAGCAGCACCGCAGCATCCATTGGCAGTCCTCTCAAAAGCAATCAGAAAGCATGACTCACTTACCTTGATCCGTATGGAATTGTTTCACTCATGACTAGAACATTCCTTGTGCAGAAGGTGGCAGCTATGTGGACACTGAATTGTGAATTGGTGTTAGAGGAATTGTCTGAGTTTGCAGCAGTGTTAACCAATCAAAAATGCCATGTTTCAGTTTTTGCATTGAATGCAGATGCCATCTGCCAGGGGAAGCCAGATCATGCGGCCTGATACACTGGTTGACAGCATCTCAGTCTGAGTCAGCAGTGTGGCCAAGCAACAAGAGGCCAAACCACATTCTGGGGTGTGGAGGGTCTGGTCAAAAGATGTGGCTATCCCACAGTATTCTGAGATGTAGCTTCACCTTGAATACAATGTGCAGTCCTGGGCACAATGTAGTTTAACTCCAGCTGACAACTGAGCACTACACAGACTCCTTCCCTCCCCCAGGGGCATGGGGGAGAGAATTGTAATAGTGATAACATTTATGAGTTGAGATAAAGACTGTTTAACGTGTAAAGCGTAAAGCAGAGGTCATGCATACAAACAAAATGAGATGAGAAATTCATTTTCTATTCCTCGTCAGCAAGCAGGGGTTTATCCAACTCCATGAAAGCAGAGCTCCATAACACAGGATGGTTGCTTGGGAAGATAATTGTACTCCTGTTATTCTTTCCTCAGCTTCATATTGTTCAGCATGATGTCATATGGTATGGAATATCCCTTTAGTCACTTGGGGTCAGATATCCCAGGTATGTACTCTCACAACTTCCAGCCTACTCTCTCATATAAGGGGTGGCATGAGAAATAGAAAAGAGCTTGATGCTGTGGAAGTACTGCTTAGCAGTAAATAAAATTGGTGGAATTATGGTCCTGAGAAAAGTGTGCCAGCCAAGGAGCACAGTCAGGACCCTTAATTTTTCCGAAGCAAACCTCCAGCTCTTCAGGAAGTTAATGGGGAATAATCTTTGGGGACAGGGGACATAACAGAGCTGGCATATCTTCAAGGATGTCTACATAGAGTACTGGAGCTCTCCATCCCCAGGTGTAAGAAATCCAGCAAGAAAGGGAAGACCAGGGTGGCTGATTCAGAATCTGCAGGACAAACTAAAAAGCAAGAAGGAACTGCACAGGCAGTTCAAGCAGGGTCAGGTTTCCTGGGAAGAGTCCAGGGATGCTGTCCACTTATGTAGGGAGGAGGCATGGCTGGCCTTGGCAAAAGATGCTAAAATAACAAGAGAGTTTTCTACAGGTATATAAACCAGAAAGGGAAGCATAAAGATAGTGTACCTCCACTGTTAACTAAGACTGGTGAACTTGTAAGAACAGATAAAGAGAAGGCTGAGGTACTCAATGACATTTTTGCTTCAGTCTTCACTAGCAAGCCCTCTCTTTACACTTCCTGAGCCGAAAGACTACAAGGTGGAGACTGGAGGAGAAAGTCCTGCCTGTTGTCAGTGAAGATAGCATTCAGGACCATATGAGGAATATGAATGTCCACAAATACATGAGACCTGATGAGCTGCATCCCAGAGTCCTGAGGGATTTGGCTAATGCAGTTGCCAAGCTGCATTCCATGATACCTGAAAAGTCATGGTGGTTAGGCAAAGTCTGAGTACAGAAAGTTTTTTTTATGAAAATAAAGAAGTTCCAATGCCTATTGAAGGTATTTCTTCCAAAGACAGACAATTTTCCATTATGCAAGTATGGTCTTGTGTTCGGAGCCATCAGACTGCTACAAGGTGCTAATTACAGAAAACTCTTTAGCTTCAGCAGGGCAGTGATCTGTTCTGGCATTCTGTCCCTCACTTCTCATACCCAGACAAGACACCATCTATGTAAGATAAAAAAGAGGAAATGAAGAAATTTCTCTGGTCATTAATGTCTCAGAAGTGCCTACTGAAGTTAAACAGAGGTTTGCAGTGACCCTCAGACCTGACAATGAGAAGTACTCAGAAATACTGTGAGAGAAAATCAGTCTGAAATACTGATATCTTTGATTAGACCAGTCTCATTTATATGGATTTTCTGGGGTCAGAATAAAATTGGGGAAAACAAAAAGATGAGATTTGTTTTCTGGACTGGGGGCTTTAAGACTCCAGCATGACGCTGTGAATTGTCAATGTATTTTGATCAGTTTTCTTGCTCTCTGGATATGCAACTACATGCCTCAGAGAAAATCATGACGTGTGTCCCCACTGGTAGCAGAGAAGGTCTTCTAGAGAAGAAAAGGTTATGGAATATTGATCTCTTCTCAACTTAAGGTTTTTCCCTACTTTATTTCTAATGAGGTGCCAGACTGACACACTGAAATGCAGTAAGAAAAGTATACCATGTTCTATGTATTTCGATTTTCTGGATCATCCTAACTCCCTTTGCATTCACATTGTCTGAGGGGCCTCCATCACTATTTTATTTCTCATTCTGTCAAAAATGCCTTGGCACAGCATCACCTCCTAGGAACTATTATATTATTAAGATGGAAGGGTATTTTTTGTCTTTGGAGGGAAAGCCTCTTTAGATTTTTTTGTTCAAAGTTAAGTGGTGATTAAATGTGTCTTAGGATTTTGCTTGCAACCACAGCCTAAGAGAGTGGATTTTATAATTCAGGTAATCCTTTTCAGGTCCTTTAGACATGGATAAGGTAGGAGTAGCCCGTGTTACCCAAGGTTTTGTGAGTTGGCTCTATCTCTCAGCCATGCTTTACTCCCATTTGCCCAGCCACAAATTTCGCAGAATGGGAACTTACATTAATGGTTTTAATCATGACTACTTCATCTGCCTTCTTGGCTGTTTGCTCCACAGTTTTGACAGTCTCATTGTCCCAGTCAACAAAGTCCATGGCCATTGTGCCTTCCACTGCACTGGGGAGACAGTAAGTGCCAATTGGGAAAGCAGAGAAGACAAATTATTTGAAAGCGTGGAAAGAGGAAAAAAGAAAGGAAGGGGGGAAAACGTAAAGGAGAAGCAATTGTTGAAGTATCACAGTTGGTAGATTCTAGCAACAAGGGAGCTCATTTTCACAGATACAGAAAAATGACCTCTTCTACCCTATCAGTGACATTTCATCTACATTATTTTTTCCATTTGGTGTTTTTCATAGCTCCAACTTTCTCTGCTATCTACTGAAACTTATTGACTCCAGACTCACACCGATGCCTCCTGTTTGAGTAAATGCACAACATCGTGTCAAGGTAGACCTCACAGCTAGAGATATTGTTAAGAGGGTAGTAGATTAAAAATGTGACACATTCATAGTGCTTGTTCCACCCTTCAAATACACAAGGGTGGCTCAAAGGTCTCCTGAGACATAACAAGGAGACTATTTCTCCTCAGGAAAGCACTCTTGGTTACAGTTCATGAAGATTCTGTGTGGTGAAAAGAGGAGAATGTATTTGTGTGGCAGTTAGAAACAGAGAATCAAAGTATCCTTTGATGAAATTCTGATAAATAAGTTGCTCTTTTATTCTTATAGCCTAAGTCTACTTATTCTGTTCGTCAGGAAGACTATCATATTTGTATTTCAATCTACAATATCATCAATTTTGAAATTCTGTAATTCCCTTCTTTGTTTCCTGTGTGTATTTCAAAATTCAGTAAGTTCTGCAAAACTGGTGTCAGGTCTGAGAAAGAAGAACCACAAAGAATGTCTTTGTATTTTGAGAAGTCCAAGTGAGATAGAGATTATGTCAGTTTCTATATTTAACCTCTGCCTGTCCACTGTTGTCCAAATGGATGAAAAATTAAAACCAACTCAGATGCATGCTTCACTACTTGTACTTGACATTTTGGGAAAGAGTTATGTTCTATGGTATTAGATGCAAGGAAGGAAGGAAGGAGGAAAGGAAAGAAATAAGGAAGGAAGACGCATTTAGCAAGCATTTGATTGGTTTTTGGTTGCAGTGAGTTTCAGGAAGATGAAACTATACTGGTGAAGGGTAAACACATTAGTCAGCTCTATGTGATCTAAAATTCTTTTTCTTTCAGGTTATTTTCTGCACTTTTCAAAAAAGGAAATGCATTACTAATTTACCTACTGTAGCATGAACTGAGAATAGGAAACATCCATTTTGTTCAGTCAAGACTTTACATTGCCAGTTTCCTGGAGTTACAAGCACAGCATATGATAGCACTAATTCCACAAACGCCTGCATAAAAATAGTGTCCCTCTTTATTATGGAATATTGTCTACACTGATCAGCAGATGCTGTGTCTTGAGTGAGTGCTGGCTGTGTGGGTTGATGCTGTTTAAAGAAGGAAAGTGTTAATGCAATATCACACTGAGCTGGTACTTTTGGACTCCATTTGACAAGGATGGCATGTGTACCATGAAGTGATGCCAACTGGAGGCCCTAGGTCTCCTGGTAAATCCTTAATCTGACACTGGGATGCAGCAAAAGGTAGTAACAGAGGCAGAGCATACACAGTGGTGTACATTGTATTTTCTGAACTCTTAGCCAGACTTGTCAATGAGAATTTAAATGTATTCCTCTTTTTTCTCTTCTCTGTGATATTATGCAGTTCCCACAAAAAAAAAAGAAGGGAATCAGTAAGCAACTTCAGTACAATCTAGAAATTTTTCTGCATGTATGGAGCAATAGACCCCTGTACATCCATGCCTGAGAACATAATTGCATTGCAATTCAGTAGCATCACCACCTGTTTGGCTCCTTGATCATAGGTGAAGAATATTTTGGGGTCATTTGAGTCAGATGGGCCTCTGCACCTCATCAAGAGGAGATACTTGGAAAATCTGTCTTAGTCCTTTAAAGAAGTGGTCTGTGACATTAGTACCAAAGGCAGTAATGAGGTGTGTTGTGGCTGTCTGTTATGAGAATGTTTCATTGGAAACTATTCCTTCTTTCTTTCCCATCAACTACACATATGGGAGTTCACCCACATGTTTTATACCACTACATCTATATTAACATACTAACATACTAACCATGTGCAATTAAAAGCCACCAAAATAATATAATTGTGTGCATTTGGTTTGTACTGAGACACTCAGACAATATGTCAAAACATGGGATGTTGCTTGAGCATCCTTTCTTACTGTGATACTCAGTTCATTTGGGTCACATGTATGGAGATTTCATTTCAACAGCACAATGATGGAGGTCTCATTCTCTGTCACTGACAGCCATTGGTAATCCTGGCTGGCATTTTCCTTAAGGGCTGCTTCATCTACCTCATGATAATCCTAGAAAAGGAACAGTGGTGAAAGGCTCAAAGGTAATAGCACCCTGCACCCAGAGAAATCATATTTCCAAGTACTAATGGTGGGATCTGCATAATTATCAAAGCATATCAGTCTCCAAAACACTCCTCTCTTCTCACTGGTGATTTCCACAAGTCAGCTGAAGAGAACTCACATGCAACTGCTCAAGGGAAGTTCAGTCCCTGGGTTCCATCACCCTGAGTATGGCCAGGACAGGATGGATGTCAGTGGATCTTGCCTGATCCCCGAGAGACATGCTCCATGCTCTTTGATTTCTCACATCTGACTCAACCACACAGGATGGGAAATTAAATAAGTCCTGCTGAAAACCACAGGTAGTTCAAAAGTAAAATCTTTCAAGTTTGCTAAGACTTTTCCTTTAGTTCTTACATTTTCCATACCATCTGGAACCTGGACCTGAGTTGTGGAAGCTAAGCTCTTCTAGAAACTACCAGCAAACCAATGGTTTAAGCAAGATAGAATGAAAAACAAATAATGTATGACAGAGGTCACTGAATGCAATTGGAAAAAGGCATAGAAAAATGACATAGGGTTTGAAAAACAACCAACTGTGTAGTTCTTCTATAAATCTCAGTGGAAACAGAATGAGCCACAATAGATGCTGCTATGAAAATGAGGTGAAGATGCAGGGCTGCATGCATAGGTGTGGAAAGGGAAAAAAGATAAAAAAGAAGTAGAGCTTCAGGTTGCCTGACTGAGAATGCACTTAGGAAAGGAGTTCAAATGACCAGTAATGAGAAGGAAGTGGTTTGATGAAAATCAAACCTCTAGAGAAAATTTCCTCTAGAGAAACTTGAAATATAATAAAGTATATGTCACCCTAATGCACAGCTGTTAGCCACTACATTGAGAAGTTTTGCTGCAGTGTTCAGCTTTGGAGTGTTGAAAGAGAAGAGAAAAATTTTAGCAGAAATTATTCGGATCAAAGAAGAACATTTTAATGTAAAATCCTTCCTGGTATTTTTAATTCTCATCTCTCTCCCTTTAAGTGATTATTTCAAAACTTGCTTACAGCTTTTGCTGTATTTCACATTATTTCCTCAAATATTCTTTATTAAGTAAGGCTAACTACATCACCCTCTCTCCAAAGTTCACTCATTTTAGACATGCATCAGGACATATTTAATGCAAAACACATTTTACCGTTTTGTGAAAAGGGAACTGAAAACAGCTGAAGAAAATAAAACCACTGTGGCTGGCAAACACTTCATCAGTATAAGCTGTTTTTCTTTCCGTATCTGGATAGCACTAAACTGCCTGCATCTCTTTTGCAGTTAAACCAAACCAAAACTACATTCACGTTTCTATTTAGCACCCTCCAAGGCTGTTTTAACATCAGGCATTTATTCTTAGTGGTGGCTTTTACAGACAATGGAATAAACAGCAAGTTCCAAGGATGTCCAGTTCCTAAGGGAGATATTTAAGGCTATTAGGAAGAAGCAACCTTTGTAGGTGAACAGGTCTCCACTTACTACATATTATGTCCCAGCACCCTGCATAAGTGAAACTGTGATAGTCCATGGATGGATCAGAGTGTTTGCATGCCACTGCTGATGGGCGTAGGACAGATATTCAGAAACAGGAATATACTACAGATTGGCAGTGGACACGCCAAAAAAGATTACAAAATTATAGGTTACCTGAGTAGAAGAAAGAATATGAAACCCCTTCCTTTAGAAAACTAAGCACTCATACAGAGCTTAAGTGTGAAAATATAGAGGAGGGTCACAACCAGGGGTGCAAGAGGATCTGCATTGTGTGGCAGATGGAGACAATCACAAAAAAGATGAAAGCAGTTCTATTTCACTGTGTATTCTCTCTGGGGAATTTGAGGTCGTACAACCAACTCGTGAGATGAGGAAGAATGAAAGTAATATCCCCAGAACTCATTTGAAATGACACTGAAGGTTCTGTTGCGGAAACCCTTTGCTGGCAGCACATCTAGCCCTGACACCCACCTGACTCCAAAACCCAGACGACTCCATCACCCACACGACTCCATCACCCACATCTCCCCAGCTCAACATCTCCTTGAGGCACTGCAGGATAGGAAGCATAGGATTACTGTTACAACGAGTTGAAGCAATGTCAGTCTTGCAACAGGGCTGCGATAAAGAGCCATTAGAAATGTATTCAAAATTGAATTCAGGCAACCTAGTGACACTAGGTGGCATTAGAACACATGATTGTTCTGGGTTCTGGCAGTGACTGTGCATTTGATTTATAGAAACTATATTTTGCGAGCCTCCTGTAAATACCCGCTTTTTCAAAAGGACTGGTTACTGCAACTTTCCTTTGACTTAATGATGCTTCCCCGTATCACAATGCCCCTTCTAGCCTTATACCCACAGATCAGTTATCAGTGCTTTAAAATGCCCAGTTCCAGAACCAACCATGACCACACTCTCCTGTCTTTCTCTCAGTAGTAATACTAATAGTGTCTCACTCCTCTGTCAGCTGTATCACACAGAAGCAAAATACTTTTAAGAACCCTGTTCCTCTGTTTACCTCAGCTAATATATATTTAATAAGCTGTAGACCTCAGGGGAGGAGGATACCAACTGGAAGACTGGCAGATCATCAATATGCAGAGAGAGGAAAAAAAAGCAACCACTATGATTTTTTGGCAAATGTAGTAAAAAATGCCACTATGCCATACAGAAACATAATGTGATGAATGTTTTGAGTTTTTCAATTAATAAATTGATCACTTAGAGTTTTTTTTTAATCTGAGTCTACTTCATTACCAGTCGATGTTTGCCTCAAGTAGAGCAGGAGTCAGAGGAATCTTCTCAACATTTTGAAGGCTTTCCTTTTACAGTACAGAAAAGAGGATGCTACCTCTCTGTATTTAGTCTGCTTGTTTCTGTAGAAGCATATGAAAGTGGGGAGGACATCTGAGGGCTAGATCTTTCTGACAAGCGATTTCTATTTATTTCTGTCATCTCTGAAAAAAAATCCAACTGTTATCTACCAGAGCCCATATTAGGAAACATTTTGAAGAGAGAAATCATTGTGGAGGCTGAAAGAACTTAAAAACAGCAGGTCAGCAAGGAAGGGAAGACAGAAAATACACCCTCCTGCCTTCTGTGAGCAGCAGAATCAAAGTGAATTGCAGACTCAGGTGGCTTTCTTACTTTTCCCTTAACTCCACAAAGGCCTTAAAATTCTCATCAGCATATGCCTTGATAAGTAACATGATGCTGCTTACTTAAAAAAACTTTCAAAATGTATTAATGGTGAAGAAAATGCAGCTCCAGCACAAGCCACATAATGAGTAACATTTATGTCTTTACCAGGACTAAACGGTTTTATCAAGAGCTCCTTAGTTTAATTGATCCCAAACTTTTCCTCTGAGGTAGAACAGACTAATACAATTGTACAAATATGCAAAGACAGAGGTTTTAACTTGGAGCAGCCCAAACATCAACCTTTTGCTGCTTATCTCCTGTGTTACTAGCAAATAATAATCTGAAGTATTTTCCAAATACCTGCAAAAACTTGTCTGAATATTCCCTAAAACTGATGATGAGTCTAACCCCTTTTCGCAGTTCCTCCAGGGGTTAGGAGTCCTCTGTGAAATGTGGTAAGAGCTCTGACTGTGTTTTATGAGGTGCTCACCCAGCCTGGTTATTCTGTTCAATCACTGAAACATGATGCACAATGTAACTCACTTTTCCCTGTGCTTCATTCCAGTGATGAATGGGAGCACTTTATAGCCTCTAGGAGGAAGGATTCAGCTGCAAATGAGTGTCTCTGAACCAGAGATACATACAGTTCTGGTTCTACAAGCTGGCCTGTTTCTCAGTAATGTCCACATTGCAGCAGGATAATACTTGTCTGCCAAAATACCCATCTAATTAACTACTCAACTACACTCAATAATGGTCTGTTGCCCTCTGGAGGTCACTCATCTCATAGGTGATTCCTCACGGGTCTCAGGACCTGAAGCCAAGAGAACAGTCATGTTGCATTATGCAGTTGGTTCACTCTGAGATGACATTGAATATTAACTCTGTTCAGTAGAAGCACACATCTGCTGTCACCTCTGTGCCCGGCCATATAGCTTGTTTACTCATTGTCATAGCAGAGCTGTGTTAGGACCATTTTCATATCCTTTGGGTTTTCCTTCCACACAAACAGCCAGTGGGAGTTTGCTGTTATGGTGATACAGCACTTATGAGCACCTGTTTCTCTTGGGACTACAACTGCTGCAATGAAATATTGCTGAAGTAGCAGCTGTGTTTTGTAGTACAATTTCCTCATTATTTCCATTTAAATTGAAGTACTCCCTGTATGTCACAGTAAAAGTGCAAAAGACATACTGAGCTGTACATTGCTGTACAAATCCAGTGGAAACACAATCTATTGACCACAAGCTAAATGTTTAGATGAACTAAACATAGAAATTATGAAACATGGAAATTATGAAACATAGAAATCTGTGTATTTTCAGGGTATTAAGGTAAACGTCCTGCAAAGGAAATTCAGGAAATTCAAGGAAATTAAATTTCCCTGAATCAGCAGTTTGCTTTGATCCATTTTTCCTGTTGATATGAATATTGAGAGGGGTCTCTGCAGATGTGGACACAGAAAACCAATCTTCTTCGTACCTGCTAAAGAGCATAATTTACATTACTAAATATGCTAAGAGGGTATGACATATAATGCTTCACTATAAAAAAAAGTGGGAGATGGAGGAAATTGAAGGTGTTGGATTTGCTTTCTCATATTTTTCATATGAAGTAAATCCAGTAATCTTATCCATTAATTATTCCTGATTTATGCAGATGTAAGGGAAAGGATTCAGATTCTTTAGTCAATGCATTTTTTTTTTCTTTTAGCTCCAGGAAAATCTAAAATTCAAAAGACTATTAA
This sequence comes from Turnix velox, assembly GCA_013400935.1. Classification (NCBI taxonomy): domain Eukaryota; kingdom Metazoa; phylum Chordata; class Aves; order Charadriiformes; family Turnicidae; genus Turnix; species Turnix velox. The sequence continues at coordinate 313,340 of VZTY01028592.1, read as the reverse complement.
AAACATCAAGAATAACATCAAGTCACTCTCCAACTCTACAGTCTGCATTTTATTGCTGCTGGTTGTGAAGGATCTCTGATCACAGCAAGGATGTATATGAGGAAAAAGAATTAATTTGAAATTCTGGTTTGGTTGCCTGGACAGCTTCAGGGTAAAATGAACATTAAATATACTTACAATGTACACAGCCCATGTTCAGACAGATGCGGCTTATATTCCTGAGTACAAAAAGTACCTACAAAATATACCAAGTACTCAACTGAAACAATGATAATTTGTGTTGTGTATTACTGAATTGGTGGGAAAAAAAGAGAATTATGTGGAAGATCTGTTTCACCACTGTGTTCTGCTTGATGACTTTTTATAGGCTTTTCCATTTGACCCTCCAAACATTTGTCTGAAATAAGATGTTTCCTTGTGTTGTTCCCAGCATTTTCTGTTATACCCATGGAGGTCACAGAAGGTGCCAGTCTTTCAGTCAGTTCGCTTTTCACTTCATCAGCCATATCTTTCCAGACATTTTCTGTAATACATAAATTCACAAAGTGATAGGGTAAGACTGCAGGTTCTTGAGGCAAGAGATAAACACAATTGCCACAAATTCACAAAATATAATTTCCTGTGGGATCTTACAATAACCATTAATGCTCTGAAACTGAAGTGCACTATAGAGTGGTGACAGATACCATGACTATTTTTCTAGTGGTAGTCATATTTCTATGAGAATATTCAGCACTACCAGTCTTCTTGTTGACAGGCACTGTAAAACGTAATGGGTTTCTACAGAAGTGAGGAACAGTGGCTCTGCTCACCACATTCCAGTCACTATCCATTACCATCACACTGTGTACTGTTACCTCACCTTAATTCAGAGAGATGATTTTAAATGTAAAGAAATAGCAAACAATGACATAAATTCATTTAGGGTAGAAAATGCTTACGGATATTCTCTGTTTTCTTTTCTGGTGCAGAGAGAGAGCCATCACTCAGCCTCCCTGAAGTCTGTATTTTCTGCTTTGCTCCATGTATTTTTGGCTCCTGGATCCATGCATGCTTCATTGCTTCATCGGGAGTCATACGCAGAGAAGGTTCCCACCTTAAATCCATGGCAGACAAATAGTTACGTAACAGTCACTCTAAGTGAAAGTCAATTGAAACCAAAAGATTCAGTATTGTCTTCTGAATAACTTTTCATGAGGACATTTTTTGAAATTAAAGAATTTTAACTGAGAAAAAGGAAAAATTTTATATAGTCTTCTCAATCCTTCTGAAATTTTTATTTACTCAATCTCTGTGTGCTTCGCTGATCAAAGCTTCTGCAGCATCAAACCAATTTTGGTGTGCAGTTCAGTATTACTAGAGCAGGGACTCTACTGAATAACTGCTTCCAAAGTTTTTCATGTTTTGTCAATGCAAGCCCCAAGAGAGGGAAAGTAAATAAGTTGAGGAATAATTCATTAAAAGATAAGTCTTCCCTAGTTTACATGCACATGAAACTACTTATAGAGGTTTAGCATGACAGAACTCATGTAATATCTTGCATCGGAAATGGAAGGTAATTTTTTTTTCCTGGAATCTCTCCACTGATTTTTTTCCTCTCACAGGTTCAATTCATTCAATCCTCACATCCAGATACTCACAGGTACCAAGTGTCTGTCAGTCAGAGGGCAAGGGCTGTCAGCTACTGAGTCCTTATCTTCTTGATTGGTCATGATATACAAGTCTTTAGATGGATCTTTTATATCTCTTAGAAATCATCTGGTTTTTGGGCGTTTGATCCTTCAGGCCAGAACCTTGATGACTTCAGATTTCATAATGGGGCAGCAAGGTAGTTACTCTTTCTCTTCTACTTGGAATATATGTTTGCTTTCATTTCAGTCTAACATAAAAATTAACAGCATACGCCACATTCTGCAAACTTGTCACTGAGCAATTGCTGTGAGCTTTCAGATTTTTCTCTGCTGGCCACCAGTGCTGTGGTCTCACCAGAGTGCAGGCTTCCTGGCTGTGACACAGATAATATGCTCCCCAGCTTTGCAGGTGGGAAGACTACCCGTTATTACCCATACATACTTCCTTTCAACACCCACTCTTCTGTTTCTCACAGTGCTTGAATAGACATACATTTCTATTCATGCTGCATTCATACAAATATTTGTTGCTGATTTTACATAAGTTTCAGGCTATTTCATTCTGTTTTGTCTAATCTCAGTGCTGCCCCAAACGGTACAGAAAAAAAGTGGGAAAAAATATATTCTTGTCATCACAAGAGCTGAATGAATTTTTTTGGGGTATGATGTTTTCATACACAAAACAGGTGCATACCAGTTGAACAAAATAATTTGTGAAGTCATGGCAAAAATGCAAGAAAAACTAGTGCATAACTATGATAAGTACAAAAAACTCAGTCTTAAATCAGCATGAAAACTACCAAGTAACACTCTTGTAACTGTACTATGTGATTCTTCATGCTAGCTATCACACTCAAGAGGAAGTATGCAAGCAATTCCATTGATTCTGAGGTGGAGATACAGCTGAATATCCTTTGCCTTCTATCCTCTACTGCTCATCCCATGTAGTCTTTTTGTGCACTGACCTCTCCCTGCAATAAGCTGTGAATCATAAGTTAGTAAAATGCTCCTAGAAGGAAAACAGGATACAATGAAGAAAAAAATGAGAAAAAAAGCAAAGTCAGAACTAGCTTGCTGCATAGAAATTAAAGCTATGAACTCACATTAGACATCCTTTCAGAAAGTCCAAGAAACTGGCATCATGGGTTTTCAGTACTGTGCTTAGATCCTTGGAGTCTGGGCATCTTGTTTTTCCCTTGCTGTTAGTTAAAGATTTAGGAAAACCTCTGGAATCTTAAAAAAATGAAGACATTCTCAAAAAAGAAAAATAATCTTCACCGCACTTTTAAGATAGTTGCAAAGAAATTGCCCATATCCATCCTGCTAATTACCCTACAGGCTTGATAGTCTGACAGCATTGTGGCAAACAATATTTGTTACATCCTAGAGACTGCATTCTACACTGTAGTTTTTGTGTAATTTCAAAAATTAAATTATACCCAGAGGAATTAACTAAGTTAGTTCCCAAAGCCCACTGTGTTCCTTTTAGCAATAATATTTTTAAGGAAACACAGTTGAATGGATTTACCAATCTCTTCCCAATTACTTTGGCAATAAGGGCAACACCACGTTCATTTGCAGCTTCTTATTATCAGATATCTCTTAATATCTCTTTCTGGAAAAAGCTTTTTTAGCTCAGAAGCAGCTAAAAAGCAGGTTCTCTGCCCCTGTTCTCAACCAGAGGTAAAAACTACAAGGGTGGATTTCACAAGGACAGTCAAAAGCAGTTACCAAAGAATGTTCGCTTTCTTGATGCAGCTTGGATAAAATCAGCTGGTGGGAGACCCAATACCTTCAATACAAAAAATGAATTCATGGAGTTAATCTTCATTTCACAAGCATATATAACAACTGTAAGGAGAGATGACGTGTTTCACCCTTCTCCATATGAAATGAAGCTCAGTGTAGGAGTTCACTGTGAAATGTCTGCAAGTCATTTCCTTTTGTGTCATTTATAGTGGAAGGAATTAAGGGATTCCTTGGAGATCTCTTGTACAGAAAATGTGATCTTATAAGGGATGATGATGGGATCTTTATTACCACAAAAGAGTCAAAGAACAAGCAACTCCGTTGATGAGGCATGCAGGAGGCTCACATAGAGACAGGCTGTCTTTCAGAACTCCTGTATAGACTAACACAGCACTCACTAGAAGGATCAGAACTTGGGGCCGAATTCAACATAAGGTATAAGTTTAGTGATTAAGTTACGTAAGTAACTTACTTTCCTGAGTCAGTGTTACACCAGTTCTAATATTTGTACTGCTTAGGTGAACTGATACAAAGAGTGTCACAGTACATTCCTGTAAAGAACAGTTAGAAAGTTGACAAAGCCAAACTCCTTGGTAGAGTTAGCCAGTGTAAGAAGAGTAAACATCCACAAATTGCATCTGGAAAAGTTCAGGGTGCTATTAGGAAAAACTTTTTCACCAAGAGAGGAGAGAAGAAGTTGAGCAGGTCACCAGAAAGCTTCTGCTCAGGCAGTTCTAGTTTTTGGGATTTGCTAGACATAGCTGATTCATAAAATGTTAGCAAAAATATCTCTCCCAGGAGTTTGGACTAGGGAGATCCAATTCAACCCACATGTATTTGACTCCTCAGAAAATATGTGCCTGCTATAATAATGTTTTTCTTTCCCTTACGTATGCTTCTTCTGGTCTAATTTTTCCATTAAAATTCTGTCAGAGGTTGTGGATGCCCCCTCTCTGGAGGTGTTCAAGACTAGGCTGGACAGGGCACTGGGCAGCCTGGTCTAGTGGGAGGTGTCCCTGCCTATGGCAGAGGGGTTGGGACTTGATGATCTTTAAGGTCCCTTCCAACCCAAACTATTCTATGATTCTATATGTTTCTTTGGGAAGCAAAACAGTGAGTGTTGGCAGTGTTTAGAATACGAAATAACAGTTTTGCATTATAGTCCATCCTTTCACCCTTTGACTGTAATAAACCTCCCTCTAAAACATCAGAACATAAATAAATACACTTCATCAATTCTAGACATTTCGCTTTGTTGCTTGCAGTGTAATCTAAAAATAATGTATATAATTCAAAAGATAGTCACAAAAGTTACCTCCATGATGCAGGCAAGCTGGTCAACTTCATTTTCTCCTGGAAACAGTGGGTATCCAGTGTAAAGCTCAGCTATGATGCAGCCTAAGCTCCACATGTCAACAGCCATAGCATAAGGATGACCAAGAATCACTTCAGGTGAGCGATAAAATCGGCTCTGAACATAGGTGTACACTATATCAATACACAAAATTGTACAAGAAGAAAAATATCAGAAATGGGACAGGAATGTTGTTTCTAGATTTCACAGAAAAGTGAAACACACATTCAGGCATCATTCTGAACTCTATCCATTAGTTATCATTACGGGATTGCTCACTTAAGCTGCCATAAAGAGGCAGGGTCTAAAAACATTTTCTAATTCTATCCTAAAATCAGTGGGTGATGTGCTTTCCAGTATTCTATCTGGAAATTGTTTTTCAGCTAGTCTACTAGAAAGGAAATATTCTATGAATGCTGAGACTTGTTTTACTCCATACTCATTTTTTCATTCTGGAGGTTTTCCCCTTGCATCAGTCAACAGTTCTTCTTTATCATAGGTTTCATTATCATAGGAGGAAATACTGGTTTCACTGACACCAAGGGAACATCTCCTACTTCTGTTTTCTGCAATAATGAGTTAAAGCCTCACAGCAGGTGTCAAAAGATCTTGATCCAAGACTTAGACTCTTCATAGTAAGAACGCATTTACAACATGTAAACTCTCATATTTTCTTATTCCAGTCACTCTGATGGTCACTTTGTATTCCTGCACTTCTTTGCATTCCCACATATTCAAGACCCTTCTGGAAGGAAAGCACCCTAAAAAGTAAGCACTGTATGTGATTTTAATAAATCTGTGCAGGTGGGTTGTACCACGGTGACAGTTTGTGTTCTTGTACATTTGAGCAGCTGCTTAATTGCTGTCTGATTTTTGTCACTAATAGCCATAGCTGGCTTTTTCTTTTCAAATCACCAATCCTGTACCACTTTGAGCATTACACTAATTCTTGCTTCAGCTGACAGAATCTTTTCTGATATGTTCCACCTTTCCTTTCACTTGTTTTCTGTTTCCATTTGTACACTGCTCAAATATTTCAGGCTGTGCTCACTCTACTCAGACATGGGCAAACCTAAAACTATTCCCTGCTCCTGTACAAGTGGGCTCATTAAATCTAACAGGCTGAATCAGAAAACACAGCTGAATAGCTTTAGCTTGGCTTATGTATCAGTTTTTCACAAGAAAATCCAAGCCATTTAGCTTTTGTTCTTCTAAACAGATTTCTAGGTAGTTTCTTTGTTTTTAACAGGTTGTATCCATTTTTTCTCCCTTGTAGATTTTTTTTCATGCACATTCTGTCTAAATCTTTGATAGGAAAAATCCCCTGAACCTCAGATTTTCTAAACTTTTAACACAATTCCCATAGTTCCCACTGTATTAATCAAAAAGTGCCAATTATCATTTTACCATCCTGACAGGAAAAGATCTCTTCATAAACTCCTTGTTGGGATTATAGACCCATTTCCACTAACCACTCTTGCAAATGCAATTCTGATTTCAACAGAAGTCAAAGTGTTGGTCAGACTTGGGACAAATAAAAAGAATGGTAACAACTTACCTCCTATTACTATCTGTTCCATACCCAATGGCTGAACAGTTCGTCAGTTTTAATTAGGAGCATAGGCCACTAGATTATTCTGAGGAACTACAATCTGACCTTAGTGCTGATAAAGATCATGAAGAAAATAATTTTGCATGCTATCAAACAGCACATACAGGATAACCAGGCCATCAGGCCCAGTCAGCGTGGTCCTGCTTAACTAACTTGATCTCCTTCTATCAGAGATGATACACTTAGTGGGTGAAGGAAAGGCTGTGATGCTGTGTATCTGGACTTTAATAAAGCCTTTGACATTACCAGCATTGTTCTTTAGAGAAATTGGCTGTCATGACTTGGACAGTCATACTCTTCGGTGGACAAAATCTGGCCAGAGGATTTGGCCCAGAGAGTGGTGGGGAATGGTCTTAAATCCAATTGGGGGCTGGTCACAAGTGGCATTCTCCAGGGCTCAGTATTGGGGCCAGTCCTCTTTAATATATTTCTCAGTGATCTGGATGAGGTTATTGAATGTACACTCAGTAAGTCTGCATATGATACTAAGATTGGTAGGAATGTTGATCTGCTTGAGGGTACAAAGGCTCTGCAGAGGGATCTGTACAGGCTGGATCAATGGCCTGAGGTCAACGGTATGAGGTACAGTGAGGCAAAGTGTTGAGTCCTCCACTTGGATAACAAGCAGCCTGTGCAGCTCTGCAAGCTGGGGAGCAATGGATGGAGAGCTGCCTACAAGAAAAGGACCTGTGGGTGTTGTTCGACAGCTGGCTGCATATGAAGTGGTAGTGTGCCCAGGTGGCCAAGGAAACCACATTCTGGCATGGTATCAGAAACAGTGTGGCCAGCAAGACTAGGGAAGTGATTATCTCCCTGTACCAGACATTGGTGAAGCAAGACTATGAATACTGCCTTGAGTACTGCCTTCAGTTATGGGCTCCTTACTACAAGAAAGATGTGGTGCTGGAGCATGCCCAAAAAAAGGCAAAAAAGCTGGTGAAATTTCGAGAGAACAGGTCTTATGAGGAGCAGCTGAGGGAGCTGGGGTTGTTTAGCTGCTGAAAAGGAGCCTAATGGAAGGCATTATGGCTCTCTACAAGTACCTGAAAGGAGGTTACAGTGAGGCAGGTGGCACTGAACTTTTCCAAGTATAAAGGGACAGGATGAGAAGGAACAGCCTCAAATTGTGTCAGGAGAGGTATAATTTTGATATTAGGAAAAAGTTTTTCACCAAAATAGTTACCGAACACCAGAACAGGGAAACTGGGAATGTACCCTGGATGTATTTAAAAACAATGTAGACATGGTGCTGAGGGACATTGTTTAGTGGTGGAATTGGCACTGTTAGGTTAGACTTAAAAGATCATTTCCAACCTAAACGGTTCTATGAAAATCTCATTCAAATAAATAGATTTTTCCACATTTTTTAAAATTAAGAAAGGTTATTAGGAAAATTACATCAACTTGACTTTTCTGCAAACCTCTTTGGTGTTCATAGCAGCTTGATCCAAAATCAATAACTTTTACTGAACCTTGGCCTTTGTGGTATAATAATATGTTCTCCTAAAGAAAAAAAAAAATCACAGGCAAAAAGAAAGTTAAGCACTATGTTAGATTAGCGAATACTTTGTAAAGCAATGAATAATACATTGAGTTTACACTTATTTGCATAACAAAAGATTAGAACTTCAATTTCCTTGGGAATGCATTTGATAAACTGTGCATATCCAGTAATGTGCAATTAACATAAGCAGAGGAGAGCTTTGTAATGGTACCCAGTCTGAATGTTAGCTAGACAGGGACATTAGTCCCTTACACACAATTCAAGACACCCCACTGGCGCCAGCCAGTGAGATGCTTGCTGTGTGAGTAGAGAGGTCCCCAAACCCCTGTGTTGTTAATCTAGTAAAGATCAAGTGCTTCTGGTTGCATGCTGTGCTGAATTCTTCTCTTGATGGCTTTCAACCTTCTCCAGACTTTCCACCTCACAACAGCATGATGCAGACATCCCAGGCTAGCTATGAGCAGAAATGCTAAGGCCCTATGGATTATTTGCTGGGTGAAGATGGGTACAGCACTGTGTGCCTGCAGTTCCAGATCAAGAAGGTGATTTATCAGCTAACTCAGGAATGTTTGCGCTGATCAGTAAGCATAACCTATTAGCTCTCTTCTGCAAGGTTGAATTTTATCATCATTAAAAATCTGACAAGAATTTCCTTTGATTTCTGTATAATTCTCTGATCATACTATCTTCTCCATTTCTCAGAAGAGATGGCTGCCTTTATCAACCAGTTTTTAAGTGATCATACATCAAAGCTTTGAAGGACTCAGCAGTTCCCATGCCAAACAATGATAAAGCTGTTTCTTGGGCAATTAGTGGTCTCATAAGGAAATTCTGTGCATGACAGGAGGGAGGAGCTGATACAGATGAAAGTCGAGGCAAGGACTGACTTCAACTACACAGAGTCTAGCTGTTCCTTCATGTTCATAGTAGAACTTTTTCTCTTTCACTGAAGGGAGCTGATTAACTGAAAAAACAGATTTTGAAGGGCAGTGATTTCCTAGCACGTAGTCCAGAGAAACTCCATACTCCACCTTGTATTGAGAAATGTCATATGAGACAGATGGAAAAACATATCTAAGTTTCAGCCAGCATAAATTAAATTAATGAAACTGTAAAATTGTAGGATGAGATCAAAATTATCTTTTAGATAATTTACTAAATGCTTACTAATATGTTACTCCATCTAAATACTTACTGCACTCATTGATCGTGTCAACCTCATTCCTAGACAGTGATTGCCTGGAAATAGATTTCCTCTTGGCTCAATTGATTCTGATTGAGATACTTTTATTATCTTGCAAGCCTTCACTTCTCACTGCAAATAGGTCTTGCAACAATTTTGGCAAAATAATGTGCATAGAGAGTATGTGACTCTTCAGGCTTCTAAGTTAAAATATGTTAACCAAAGGGAGAGCAGAATTTCATCCTTAGCATTTTTACTTGAAAGCCTATTTTTTAAAAATATTTCATTGGTTATTTGCCATTTTGAAAATTATATCAAGAGAAACATTTACCTGAAATGAAAACATATTTAAAATACTTCAAAAATGCCAGAAAATAAGGCTAGTGGTTAAGGACAATAGGGATGTTTCATCCAGCATGAATGTGAGAATTGGATCCCAGATGTTCCTCCAGTAAAAGGTGAGCACCCTAAGTAATATACTCTATAGAATTGCATTGTCATTTACTATGATACCTAATTTTATAGCTTTATACATGAAATTAAACAAACTTAATAGGATAACCTGAAACAGGTTTCTTTGGAAATAACTCCTGGTATTATAATATCCCTCACACTGAAATACTAAATTTCACAATCGTTTTATTCTTTGCCTAAAGAAAAAGTCATTTGATGCATATTTACATAAATTTTGGCAAGCAGATAATCATGTACATGGAAAGAATGACTCAGCTCTAGTATTAATACTGACTGAAATAAACTATAGCTTCTGTAGAAATACCTTCTGGGAGTTCTACTCAGTCAATAAAAAATACATGCTTAAGTATTTTCTATAATGGGTTATGAAATTACTGTACTTACAGGCTTCAGATCACAGTGAATGATTCTTTCCTGGTAGAGCACTTGTAAACATCTCAGCACACACTGAGTGAAGTGTCGAATCAAAGACAAACTGAAACCTTGGAAATTGTTTTTTTTGATCAGTTCATACAAATTCATTCTGTGTGGGTTGAGGAGATGGAGGAAGAAGACAGAAAGGAGAAAAAAAAGATTAGAGAACTAATTTTTGAAGACATGATTAGTTTACAACACATTTAGAGAGCTTTTATGTCCTCCTGCTTGAGGAAGGACTCACACAGAAGAAAACAGCTTTGCTCCTTTCCCCCTTGAGATTGTCATCCTGCACATTGCATGCACAAACATCTCTCCAGCCCTCCAAATCTAAAGAAGATATAATTCAGGGGGAGTGGACTAGATTACCTTTGAAGGTTTTTCTCAACTCTGTGGTTCTATGATTCTATAGTGTCAGTGGACTTGCTTGCTAAACTTTGTGCTATGTTTTGCAGCTGGGCAGTTTTTCACTAAGAACAGCTATCCTTCAGAAACTGAGAAAAATCAATTTTTCTGTCATTTGCCTTTGCTTTGACACCTTGTATGAACTATTTTTGGCTAAAGAGTCTTTACTCTGCAGTAATTTTTTCTAGATAAATAGTCCCATCAAATCAAGTTTCGTTAGGTTTTTATGTTTCTTCCTATCACCATCCTATCTTAGCCCCTTCCAGTAAGATACCAGATTATGTTGCTAACTTCTGCTGTGTGTGCTTGGTAACATAAGAATGCTGCCCTGAGAACCTGATGGCACCATAGGTCCCAATGACCCTGCCAAGTAGCTGGGGGTTCCCTCCACCTGACCATGGTCCAGGTCCCTAAGTCAGACCCTCAAAACCCTGAGGTCCTGTTTCTGCCACACCACAGTGGGGCAACTGTAGCTTTCTTCTTGTGCGACCACTGGTGTCAGCAAAGCCTACTCCTTCAGAAGTAAATTAAGTTAGCAGTGCTTGATAGAGAAGAAAGTTCACAATTTAAGGGGTTTTCTCTGTACTTTATAAGCAATAAAAATTTCCCAAGACAAATATTTTTGCATCAAAAGCAATCTTCAACATGTCTGTGAAGAGATGAACATAGTGACATGGTGACAATCCTTTTTTTCAGCTTTCTGAAAAAAAAAAAAAGGTCTGTTTTTTCCCTGGAAAGAAGGAGTCAACTCATCTCTGTGCATCTGTGTGAGATCAAGCCTTCTATATGGTAAATCTTCAGGGAGATGATGAATGTTCAGCAAGGGCTATAACACATGCAGCAATGGGGTTTACATTAAGGACCATGGATAACCTCTGTAATTCCATTTTGGTGGTCTGATTACAAGAAGGCTGGTGAATAAGATAGTCTGACTTTGACAAAATTTATCAAGAGTTCCCTCGAAGATGTGTCCTGTAGCATGTGTTCACAGAACCAAGATACAGACACACTTTTGAATCGTTTAATATTGTTCATATTTATATACCCTGAAGTTTCTTCGTAGGTCTTTCAGGGGAGAAGACTTCAAAACACAGTACAGAAAGTAAGGGACAGATCATGTGTGAAGTCTGAATTTAAACTGTGTTCCTTTCTGTTAACCTTGAGAACCTAATTTTTCTGAAGAAGGCATAAAAATTAAAGCTTGTAAAGCACAACATCTACAGTGTTCCTTAAGATCTGTGTAAAGGAAAGTATACTTTACCCCAGCAGTTCAAAGGAAATACAAAAGTGATTCCGGAAGTAGAAGTATTCCTTCATGTGAATGATATTGTGAGTATCATCTTTGTCTTTCTTCAGGAGAGCATCAAGGATCTTTACTTCTACCAAAGCCTGGCTGTGAAATCTGAAATATCACAGGACACAGGAATGGCAACATTATCACAATCTAGCATTTGTAGCTACACAAATGTTGCAAACACCACAGTCTTACTGTAAACTCAGTATGTGGTGCAATGTTTAAAAATCCACCACTCACATATTAACTGCTGTGACTTTGATTCATTATGTTTGTTGCCTAAACTAAATATATTTGCCTTGCATATTATTTAAGAGTATTTATTTTGACTTGTCTGAAAGAAAACATTTAAATGAAAAACAGTTCAAATGACCATACAGAGTAAAATCCTATTGCTTTTAAATCCATAGGAATGTTTTGCTTTACTTGAACAGGGTGATATTCCATACCATCCACATTAAAACTAGTAGTTTTGAAGAGCACCTTTACATTTAGTGTTCACTGATTGGGAAAAATGAACAGATAAAACTTGGTTGCTGCAGTCAACAGCATTATTCTCATCTATTTCTTTGACTCTGGCTCAAGCTGATCTAAAAATCTGTAACCAATCACATAAGAAGAGTTTGCTTAGGACAATAGCATAGAATTTTTAATGTTAAAATGAGCAACTGGAGCCTCATAGCATATACCTATTATTTTGGTGACTTGGGAGGGAAATACAGGCTGTCAGCTCTCGGTCACACAGAGCTGTTAACCTGTGCTATGTATTAACTGTGTCACAGATACAGAGGCCTCCTTGTAAGTCTGGAAAAACTGGCCTGCTTTCATAGCCTGTATTCCACTGGGTACAGGCCAATTCTGAATCTCTGACATAACTTTCCTTCACTCTGTTCACACTGTATTTAATGAAAGCCTGGTGTAAGAGTGTTTGATTTTGCTTTGTTCTCATCATCCTGGATTGCCCAGTGCCTGCATAACAAAAGTTGATTGTACTGGTTTAAGATCAACAGATGTCTCACCTTTTCTTATTCCGTATTATTTTCAGTGCCACTAATTCATTGGTTTTATGATCCAAGCATTTGGCCACCTGCCCAAACGAACCTTTCCCAATCACCTCTAACACTTCATACCGGTATGCAATGTGGTCATGTAAAACCTTCAAAAGAAAAACAAATAGTTCAGATTCAGATAGTATGACAAAGAATTAGGCTTTAAAGTATTTTGGGTGTGAGAGTTTACTTTCTATGAAAGATGTTGGACTGGTACAAGTGAAACCTACATTAAACAAGGCTGGCAGAGAAAGTAACAAGTGCATGCTTCATTTATCCACCTTAATCTTACCTCAATCCTGAATGCAAACTAGTGTCTATTTATGACTCTCTTCTGAGCTTTGAAGCGGTTGGTACTGATGTTTTCACTATGTGAAAATTCATCTTATAGAAACAACATTTATCTCACATGGATCACTTAAGAGTTAGCAGACAGTCACAACTGAAAACAAATACCATAATTTTTCCACTTACCTTTAAGTAGGAACCATGCTCATCATCGTAACAATTATTATTCTGAGTTTCAGGGAAACCTTCAATCTTTTTAGCTTCCAGCCCAAGAAACCATAGCTCTGTATAATTGAAAATTTCTTTTTGCTCATAGACAGTTAACTGGTTTCTAAAATATTTCAAGGCTTCTAAATAAAAAAAAAAAAACAGTCAAGCAATAAATCAATAAAACATCAGAAACCTGAGGGCAAATTGCTTTTACAATGGAATATTTTACTATAGAATATCCCACTTTGAGCAGGAGGCTGAGTAACTGTACTGTAAGAGATCCCATCCAACCATCATTTCTACAATTCTACTATGTTGACATTTTGCACAGTTATGTTTCTTTTTCTGACTTACAGTATTATATTCAAGAAAACATTCATAATCTGACAGAAAGATTTTTAACTTAGGTGAAAATTTTTAATTCTGAGCAAAGTTACATACCTAGATGTTTTGAAAAACCCCATCTGTTGTCTGCTTCAGCAAACTTGATAGCTTACATTAAAAAATGGTATGTTTTTATCGGTTTGATTGTCATATTTATAAAATGGCAGTAACCTTTAGTTAACTAGAGCTTTTGAGTACTTTTTTCTGAGTCAAGCTTTGTTGTGTAAGACTAGAAATTAAATGGGACCCAAATCAGCTGTTGTCCTTGTTCAGACTCCTTCTGCATAGAAACATTTCAAACACCGTAACCTGACATCTCCACTTACATCATTTAAAGCTAGATAAATAACAGACAGTGGCATTACAAATCCAATTGTTCTCTAGGCATGCATGTGAGTATTTTGTCTAACAGTGGCAGATCTTTGTCCACTAATGCAGGGATGCTGAATAATTTTAAAGAAGAAACCCAGAAGCGGTTTGTTTTTTTCCTAGAATCCTTGTAAAAATAGATTAACTCTGCCAGAAACTTTCTAGATCTGAGAACTCCAAAAATTCAACTTAGCCCACATTGCTATAATGCACAAGCAAGTGGGAAAAGTGTTTCATCACTCTGCTATTGCTGTCAGCCACATGACAAGTCTGACACAAATATACATCCTTTTTGTATAATGCATACTTCTCTCATTTATTTATCTGCATCAGTCCATTCATTCTCATATTGCATATATCCCAAGCAGGATTTTTATAAATTACCAAACCAATCCATATACCTTTCTCCCAAAGAATTTGTTAAGCATTTTGGTGAACATTTAGCATGGGACCTGTGGTCACTGTGAATCCTGATTGCATATGCTCCCTATCTGTGAAGGCAGTCACTCGTCTTTTTATCATGCTCTATTTTATTTTACCTGAAGCTGTCATAGGCAGTTTGACATCAATGCTGGTTTTTTCCAGTTGTGGTGGTTTTGCCTGGGCACCAGTGTCTCTTTCAGGAAGGCTGTCCAGAAAGCTAAACTGGGAAAAATTGCCTTGGCTCCCATTTTCCTGCCAACCAAAAAGAGAAGGTATATTTTTCTTTCAGGTAATTTAATGAACATTCATCTAATCTGCAACTCTATAAATATACACAAAAAATATATTGAAAAACACAAACCTGCAAGGTATTTATTTGGGATTTGCTGAGTGTCAGCTTTGTGCTTGGGGACCAGACTGCCCTGTTTTACCCAGAGAGCAAATTCTGACAATAGAGATGGTGGTTCTTGGATTACAAACAGATAAATTTCTAAATGAAAGAAGGAAGTTCATCTTCCAGGTTCTTGCAACACATGGACACTCACTTCAATGAATGCTATGTTTGACTAAGTTGCAGTAACTCAGATGACCTGGGGAAAGGTCTGACTCCAGCACTCTGAGTAGAGGTGGGAAAGATAGAATAACAGGCAATATCCATCTCAGATTTCTGTGCAGGCATATCCACTACAGAGCTGTGCTGGCATAATCAAGACTGCTTGTGCAGCACTCAGAACTGTAGGGACACCAGCTTGGGATTGCACATATATGCATTTGCAGCAGAGACATGAAGACTGGTACAAATGGGAAATGAATGGGCCTGTGTGGTTGTGGAAACACTTGAAAGATCAATTTGCAGGACAGATAGACAGATGTTCATCAGCAGCACATGCAGATTCTCAGGGCTTCCAGAGCTGGTAAACAAAGAACAGGCTACAGAATCAAGGCATAAAGAGATTGAAGTTCAGAGATAAAAGAGAGCCAGATGAGGGAGACAGAAGGAGTCCAAATCAGAAAGTACATATAATTTTTTTCTAGATTGAAATGTTTATTGTCCCCTGGCATATCTAAGGCAAATAAAAGGCTTTCTTACTTTCTTCTAAAAGTCTGTAACTTATATTTAAAGAATAAAATAAAATTTAAAAAAAACCATAAACACGTCTGTAAAGTGCATGTGGACAAAGTTTTAAGAGGAAATAAAATGGGAGATGGTTCATTTTCAGATTAAAACCTTATTCATTGACTTTTTGAGGACTTGAGTGCAGATTTGACTTACAAAAGACACAGAGCTAAGCTTTAAAGAAAAATTAAATTATTTTGGAGACTAACCCCATCATTCCACCCCATCATTCTATTTGACATTTTCCAGCTTTGTCCCCCTAACTAAATCAAAGATTTTTGTATCAGTAGCAAGCTGCCATTTTCAAAGTCAAAGTGTTTGACAAGTCTTGACTTCCTGAACAAAACATAGTACATAAGGACTTCTAGTACAAGAGATTGTAAAAGACTTCCTAACAAAGCCCTGAACAAACTATGAGGTCTCTTGAGAAAGAGACTTCATTGCAGCAGAAGAAAGGTGGAAAAGAGTGTGATCAGAGTAGTGGTGAGCTGTGGAGGTCCCCAGTCATTAGAGAGAGAAGGTGGAAAGGAAGAAGAGTTGAGACAAGGAATGCACATGGGACTTGTGAAAAAATGAGAAAGATGGAATGCCAAACATGAAGATGAGATTAAAAACTTCTGTGATGTTGAATATCCATTAAAATATTTGGAAATAAACATAAAAATGCTGGTAAGAAATTCATCTATATGACTGTTTCTAGCGCTTCCTTTTTTTTTTCTGGTTGTTTTTTTTTTTCTTTAACTATGGCTGAAAATAGATACAGATGCAAATACTGACACTAAACTATTTCTCTCTTCCCACACACAAACACTCTGGTGACGCTTTGCCACTGACAGTCTCTCTTAACAGTACTAGAAAGAAGCTGATGAACCAGTCAAGCACAAAATGTCTTGGAGTTTTATAACTTGCTCACCTGAAGAGAGGGGAGGACATTCTGCAAGCTTTTACTTGTTATCTGAGGCAGACTGCTTTCAAGGGGGGGAGGCTTTGCAGGGTCTCCAACCAAACCATGCTTTGCTTGACCTTCCAGAGGTGGGAGGCAAAGAACACCACGACTGATTTTCTAAATAGAAAGCATAAGTAAATATTACTTAACAACCTAGCAAGCAATTCTGTGTGACACCTTCAAAAAACAAGAGGGATTTAAAACCTTGTAAAATGCCTGTAGTTCACTTCTGACACCTAAATGCGAAGGGGACAAGAGCAGATACTCTCCAGCAGCTTCCAACCGTACTAATGGGCAAGAGGAGGTAATGCAGGCAGTCAAGTGGCTTGGCACATTTTAGGGCATGAAAGTTTCTCCACAGAAGCAACTCCATCCAGCATCAGAGCACTGACTTCTGCTGGAAAAGGTGGTTGAGCTTGGAAACTGAATGGATGTTCAAGGCAGCAAGACTCCTCTGAGGGAGGAGAGCAAAGCATATGTAGAATAATAAGCAGGCATGAATTTTAAATGGCAGGCAACATTTTACCCCTATTCCCAGGGGTAAAAGAGAAATTGTGACTGGACTGCTGCCAAACTCCAGGAGATGGTGGGAGGGTCTTCCCTGCACTGGTTTCTCAGTATATAATCCTCCCTCATTTTCCATAGAGTTCACTTAGACCAGGCCCTTTTGTTGCACCCCTCATTAGTGAGGGAAAGGAAAGCTTTTTGCAAACTTTATTTAAAAATAAATGCTTATACTTATTTGAAAGCTTTAGGATTATTAATCATTCTTTTAGTCTTCTCTCATTTGTTATTTGCAAAATATTTGCATGCCACTCATTCCTTAATGTCAGTCACTCAAGCATATGGTCTTCTGAATACTAGGACCTGTAATATCTTTGGTCCTCTAAAGTAAGAAAAAACGTGCTTTTAGTAGCAAAGAAAATTTTTGATGTAGGCGGTTTCTTCAACACATAATAAAAGAACTGATTTGAAAAAGGTCCGAAATAGATCAATTGTCCACTATCAAATGCCAGGCTAGGCCCAGAGAATGAATTTTCTGTCATTAAGGAAAGATAGAAATGTATTTGTCAAACATTTGACAACAAAGGAGAGGTCAATTATTCTTTTCAAAAAGCAGAGAAACAAAGATCTCAATCCAACTGACTTGAATGGAAGAGTCTTTAGAACTGAGATTCCAGTGGACTTTTCATGAAAGCTTCAGGAAACAAAGGTGCTGGGCAGAAGAGATGCTACTGTACAGCTAACCAACACTACACACTTGCAAGCATTTCGGACAATCATGCAGCTACAGGGGAAATGGAAGAGGTCAGTGAATAAAGGACTTGGCTCTGCTCAGATTTATGGGAAGGGATCTCTTAGAAGAAAAAGCACTCAGATATTTTTCAAGTCAGCTGAAGAGTCACATACCTGGCGAAAGACTCTGTTAGATCCCAGATGGTCTCTCTCTTGAACTGTCAGTTGAGACTGAGAAAATGCATCCACATGGGAAGACTGCAAACACAAAACGATGCTTTAATAAAAGCAACTCTTGAAAAAGTACTGAAATCTCTGAATGATTCTGATGTTTCTTTCCTTCGTGGCACCGTCTGTGCCAACACAGCGTGTGAGAGAGAACCACAAAAGCTGCTGAAAGTGTGCTAAGCTCTGGCAATTCCTCTTCCAGTTGAACAGCTGGTTTGTGGGCAGGTGCAGAGGCAGCTTTCTTCGCCTATTATGCCTCTCAGCATGCTTGATATGCCCATGTGGTCAGCAGAGGGGAAAGGGAGGGGGGGCTTTTGCCATCCCTATGTGTGCATTCAAAAGCAGATAGTGAGCGTGCTTGGAGAGACAGCTTTGAACTGCCACACAAAGTAGATTGTCAGCCCATCCATCGTTAATTGCAGCATTCAAACATTTCATCCAGGGACACAAATTTTATAAGATTACAAATCAGTGTTTAAATTTACTGAGAGGTAGCAAACAATTCATTGGTTCCAATGGACAGATAGTATTAGCAGCAAATAAAAAGAAACATAGGGAAAATAATACATAGCTGAACATTTTTAAGATTCAACTAATAGTTTCAGTAGATAATCTATAAAGATGAACATAATAAGTAGCATTGTACATTTCTGTACAATAACAGATTGTAGTGAATTGCAGAAATCTTAACAATTGAAAACTCTGAGGCTACAGCAGCTTGGACCTCTACCTTACATACTGGAGCAAACATCATTGGTTTTAGTTAAACATACTATCTTGTCCTGGGGCTCTGAGACACAATTTCATATGACTTAAGTTAAAAATATCCCCTTTATTCAAGTAGATACATCAGTTCCACTACGGAAGTCTTGGAGTGGTTGAACAGCAGTATTTTCTCTAGAAGCAGAGGATCATGGAGGTGTGAATGCAGAACTTTGAGTATCAGAATTAACTTACGGATGTGAAGTGCAGATCAAAAATACTTTAATAAAGCAACATAGTATTCTTCTTTATCTGTTCTTCAGCCAGGGTGTCTATAGCCTTTACCAGTCACACATTCTTAAATGAGCAGAGCGCCTGCTGATGATAAAGTCATTGCTCTTTAGAATGACTCTTAGCCTATTCAGTGCCAGCAACAGTTTCAGGGAATCACTTTTAAAAGGCCTTTGTCATGGACTTCAGTTAGTCCACATGACAATCTGTCTGCATGCTAGTGGAGCATGCCTAATGTGTTTTGCACAGGCTAGTGCTGTAAAACATCTGCCACACCACAGCCTAGTCATGCTGTCAGGCCTCTGTCAGAGCCTGAAGGAAAGAGGGACAGCTTAGATTAAAGTGCTGCCTCTGTGCCACTGTACAGCACATATAGAGGAGCTGTACTGAGTGATGAATTCTTGCATACAAACTAAACAACACATATATAGTGACATATCCAGGGCACATTGGCTTTGCTACAAGGGTGCAGATGAAGCTGAAGATACAGGTACAGTGGCTCTGATGTGCCCTGCTCTCTAAGTATGGGATAGGTGCTCAGAGAGGTTGTGGAATATTTATTCTTGGAGATGAGGTCAGAATAGAGACCTTTAGAAGACTCTTCCAAACTAAATATGGAGAGAAAACTCCTATGTACAGACCTATCTGGTCACATGAAGGATTTACTGCCCTCTGATTTGCAGATTCAGCTATCTCACCATCAACCATAAAGACATTACTAAAGCTGGGCAAAGCAGCTAGAAATTGCCCTTGGGACAAGTGTGCTGCTAGTGTCCATGAGAAGAGTTTTTCTTTCATTTGAAAAGTCCAGAAAGAAAAAAAAAAAACAAGGCAAATAAGTCCTCCTGTAAGCTTTAAGGATAAACTTCAGATTCAAAGCAATCTGAGAATAGGAGCTCTGGGTTTAGCCTGATTATGCTAATTAAGAGAAAAGATCACAGAGATCTATGGTGCAGAGGAGAATATTAGAAGAGGGAAAGTTAGTAAGACTTGCCTTTGCCGGTCATATTAATTCCTATGTTTGGAACTGGAGGTCAAGGGATTATGTGCTGTAAATCCTAAACATCCCCACAGCCACCATAACAAATGCCCACAAAAGAGAATCACTGGATTATGATATCCTACATGTGAATAATATACTTTTACCAGTGCATCTCATGTCCTTCTGGTCACTATGTTCCAGTGTGAAATTACGTAGCTAGCTGATCTATGGAAAATCCAGCGCCAGAATATTTTTACAAACAAATGCGTCACATGCAAACTACATTTCCTGCATCTCAAGAGAGAATTACATATGTTAGATGAGTCTGGGATCAATAGTCATAACTCTTCTTGGTATATCAACCCACAACTTAATAAGACTATTAGTTTTAGTGCATGTTATACTTTTCCCCACACCATCCTTTACCCCTAGCTGGCTTTATTTTACAGTTTGTGGAGCTGGTAAAAATACTGTGTTTCATTTAGAGAGAGTTTCTTAAGTACTTTGTGCTTTTCTAATGACAAGTCAATGTAAAACCAGGATTTCAGATAGAAACGGCTGTCTATGAAAACCTGAGTAACAGTGAACTTCACATACCTGTAAAGACTGCAGACTCTTCAAAACAATATTTTACTTGTTAGTAATACTTTTTAAAGGCTATGTAATGATGTTTTACTAAACATAAGGATCAAAATTTATTGTATTTAGTAATAGAGAATGAGCAATTCACAAAATGTCTTTCAAACTCAGAAAGAGGTAAGGACGCAGGTGAGACAGCACCAAAATATGCTGCCAGAATTTGGAATCTATGTAATTTCCATCCACTGGGGAATGACCGGCAGTGTTATGAGATGGGCATTTCTCCTTTTACACTGCAAAGGCAAAATCAGTCCATCAGCCCATAGCAGTGCCTTTCAAAAATCATGGATATTTGTGATTCTCTTTGTCTCAAAACCTACTTACTAAGGGTTTATTGTTCTTCAGCAGTTTATAGTTCTTGAGCAGTTTCTCAAAACACCTCAAAATCAATAGCTGATCAACCCTCTTAACATTCCCCCCAAAAAGTAAATAGCATAGTCTTTTATCCATAGGAAAACTAATCTGTGCCCACAACAGTGAGGAGCAGGTGAATTATCAGTTAGTCCGAAACAGGAACTTGTTTGATGGTCTTGATGAGCAATACATGCTGCTCTAATAAAATGGTCTTTTTATTTGATAGTCCTGATGACCATCACCTTATTTGATGGCCCCATCATCCACTGCTCTAATAAAAACCTGTGCGTCTAGTATAGGATCTAAATTGAGCTGTTGAGACTGGTTAAATTCTGGCAAATTCTAAAGAAAAACTGCAGCAACTGTTACCACTTCACTCAATTTCACTCCAAGCTGTCCACCTCATGCACCACTTGGCCTGTCCTACAACTCCAATAATGCACTGCAATCCAAAACTGTCATCTCCTGCTATTATGCCTTTCAAACAATTTGTTACAGACCGCTTCCTTGCTAATTCAAATTGCTCAAGAAACAGAGAAACACACAAACTTGGACATTTTTAGAAAAATGGTCTACCTAGTCTGCACTCACAGAGAGGCTTAGGTACTGAGCATACAGCATTCTGCTAAATCAGAAATTATGACACATGCTCCTAATTCCCAAAAGGTCAGCTTATTTTTCTCACTTCAGAGATCAGAAATTTATTAGAATTTTAGAAATGATAAAATACACAGCCATACAAAATATAGACTCCACTGTCTCCTCATTTAAATGAGCACTTTCTCCTCTCTGTCCTCTAACACAAAGCCTGTAGAATACATACAAAGAATGCAATGAAG
Source organism: Turnix velox (assembly GCA_013400935.1). Classification (NCBI taxonomy): domain Eukaryota; kingdom Metazoa; phylum Chordata; class Aves; order Charadriiformes; family Turnicidae; genus Turnix; species Turnix velox. The sequence goes on along the minus strand of VZTY01028592.1, from coordinate 291,663 downwards.
GTGTTAAATCATGCAATATACCAAAAAGCCATAGCAAATGCAGTCTCACTCGCTCAAAATACATTAGGAACATAAACATTTTCCCCACCTTGTCAACTATCTCTGTCAGCATAACGGCATGAGTCGCTAACTGCAGGATGGAGGTTGTTTATTCCATTCAGATAATGCATTTCAGAAAGCCCACCTTCATCTAGTCAGAGCATAGCAGGATCAGTTTCACACACAGTACAGAATCAGGAAAAAAAAATGGATAACCCTCTTCTTGGCTTCAGATTTAAAATTTTATCCCGGAAATATGCCAGTGACTATTAGCTGCTCTAGTATTCTTTTGGTGGCCATCTGTTCCCTTTCTCAGCCTCCTTCTAGCCAAATATAATTTTCCATATTTATCGTGGCAAGTTGGTAATAAGAAAGACAAATATAACAGGATTGGCTGTTCTCCTTGCTGTCTCAGTCTGTTCTTTCTCACTGAGCTCATGCGCTTGTGAAACCAAAAAAGACTTGAACTTGTATTTTTTCAAAACTTCTCACAGCGACCTTGCTATACAGTGAGTAAAATCTATTCACCAAGACTGTCACACTGGAAAATGAAAGTAAATTAATACCTCAAGGGTTGATTTCTCATTGGATGCTATATGTCATTCACTGAGGACCAAATTGTGGCACACTGATCTGCGGTTCTTGTTGGCATCAGCGCAGAGCTGCTCTGCCCAGCGAGATAATGAGGCTCTCATTTTGATGTGGATAGTGGGACAGAGCTTTGCTGCAAGCCTGTCTTTCCTTTTCCTCTTCTGAGTGTTCTGCATGTGTGACGGAACACTGATGGAGGCATCCTTATTCTCCTACCACCTTAGGGGGATATCTTAAGCTGAAAATACAGTGTGCTCTCCTCCTTCATATAGTCAAGAATGGCATGTTCCCTGCTGGTCTTAAATCTGTTGTCAACCCAGAATAGTTCTACTTTCACTAAGAAATCAGGGTTTTCAAGAGGAAATACATGCTCAACGACAGAAGATATTCCAGAAGGCTGTCACTTTTACTGATCCTCCTGGCATGAACACCCCTTTTCACAGTGTGGTCAAAGGACAAATGACTTCTCTTTTGCATGGTGGTCCATGCAATGTCCTTGACTAATAAAATTGCCGAGGTGCAGCATCCTACAAGGTACATCATTCCCATTTCCTTCATTCCCACTTTTCCTTTCTTAGAAGCTTGGCAACTCTCTAGTCAGCAAATCCTCCCCAGTATTACCCCTGAGTTACAAGAGAAACTTCTCTCCTCTTGCCAAATAACCACAATGACTTTCATACCAGTAGAACTGGTTTCACCCTGGGACTGCATGGAGTTGCATTTGCTGGAATACAAATTAAATAGCACAAACACACATCACTTGCACCTAAGTTAAATCACTTCCACACAAGCATGTACAAATAAGCATGTTCCACCACATACAACCAATTGCTCTCCAGCTCTCCCATTGCACAGGTATAGTAAGCATTTCTAGGCAATTTTCACCAAGGGTCACAAGCAGGGATTTAACTGATGTAGTGTATGGCATATATTTTAACTGGGAAAATACAGATTTGAGACACTGGATATTATTGGTGCAGTGCTCTGTTGATATGATGTTTATGTACTATATAGATGACGAAGTACCATGATCACTCTTAGCACTTGCTAATAGCTCTCTCCACCAGCTGTTTTAGGTATATGAGGGTGAAGATGTGGCAGAAAGTTGCCCATAACATTCCCTTGAGCTTCTTACAGTACAACCATTCTTTTAATGAGAAGATTCTAAATATAGCTGTATGTAGTTCCATAACCTTCTTGGCCATGCCTTCCTATCTCTGGTTTTGACTCTTGCTGAGAAACTATTAAGATTCCTAGAACAGCCTACACAGAAAGAAGTGAAGAACAGAACCATGCATTCTTCCATCCCTTGTTAGTACTAAATTTCAGTAATTCCACTGTATAAAATGATTCAGCTATAGATTACAAAACAGGTTTTTTAAGTTTGAAAGAAGTATTTATGGTCATTGTCATTCATTAAAAAAAACCCCTTACCTATTTCTGAAAGACTTGTAACTAAAAGACCTAAGTGCAATGGTAGATAAGTTCCTCGTGCATACAGTTGTTGCCTGTGACCACCATGTAGACAAAATTTCAACTAAAAGTTTATTAAGTTTGGTAGCATCACTGTGAAGTAGAATAGTATTAGAAGTAGGGGACCTTAGAGAACTTCTGCAAAGAAACAGCAAGTTTGGAGTGGGAAGAGTATTTTAGCTTAAATGTTCAATCTAAACAAATTTCCCTGCAGAGGTGAATTGGCTGGGCATGAGAAGGAGCCGGTGCAAATAATGTAGACTAGCTATCCCAAATTTTTTTTCCCTAAAATTAGATAGGATTAATTCTGACATTTATACTCTTCACTGTGCTCCTCCTGCAATGCAACGCACTTTGCACTCCCTCTAAGACAAAATGGATGTCAAATGCTGAATTTGATTTGAAAACTTTTTACCCCTCCTACGCAGTCATCCCACTGATCTGAATGAGGACAAAAGATATGGAGGAACAATGAACTGAATGCTGGGACTCCATCCCTGTGCTGTGGTATATACACACACGAAGAAAAGTCCCTAAAAAATAATATTTTTTATTATTGAGACTAGTGGAGCTGCTTAAAACCTTCTTAAATCACTTCTGTTCTGTTTGCTGTACCAAGCCATATGAACTATGCCAATAAGACTGCTACAAAATCATTGCAAAGGGAATGGGTGATTTGAAGTTTTGCATACATTTACTTGGGCAAATATCCCACCAGATGAATCAATTAGCCCAAGCCTGCTAGAATTACTTCTTTAGAATGTTTCTTCCAGAGAAGAGTCTAAAAGGCTAAGCTACAATAAAGTCAAGTTTCTAACATTTAAATTAGTTGTTAGGCAGTTGGCTCTTCAGTTTATTAAAAATTGCTATCATGGTTAGGATTTGCTCTTGCCCCTAGCAAACAAGAAAAACAAATAGTGCTGTGCACTTCTAAGAGGAAACTAAAGAATTGCCTAGCTAAGTTCATAATTATCATAACCTTGGGAGATAATTCCTAACATCTGAGCATGGGTCCATGACAGAATTAAAATTGAATTAGGGTTTATGGGATTTTTCAAAGAGCTGTTTGACTGTATGAGCTGCCAGGGCTCTAGCAACATCATCGTTTCTGGGAAACAGACTGGGCAAACAAAGGACATAGCCTAGAAATCAGTGCTCAAACTGTTTTTTCTGTAGCATCAATCTGTTCTCAGGCCTATTCCAAGAACAGAAAATATGGTTATTCCTGGACTCACAAGGAAGAGTCACATGAGAAGCAGGAATTGGACATGGACCAGGTAAGCTGATTTAAATTGAGTGGGGTGCACAGATGAAACATACTCTAGATGTGTTAAAAGTCACAGACAAAAAAGAGATGACAGGCAAATAAGACAGTTAATCTGATGGAAAAGAATTCTTAAATTTCCTGTCAAGCCCTAAAAGCTTTTCAAGATCTTCCTCTTCTGAGAGAGCTTCAGCTGTTTCTGCAGGTTGAACTTGGGAAACATCTGTATCACACTTGGGATGAATAGAAATGGAAGCTGGAATGGCTAACCCGGAAGAATCAAGGCCTCTCAAAACCTGTATAGTTTATAGCTACACTTACTGAACATCTTTCTAAATACCACTGGATTCAGATACTCACCTGTACATTCAGATGACTTCCCAAATAGTGCCATCTGTGAAGGAAACCAGGGGCATATTTTCACAACTTCACTGTGAAATTGTTGTAGTAGCATAAAATCAGTATCACATCAATGAACAAACCTTCACATTGATTTTCCTGTAGTAGGTCAGTTTAAACAAAATGATCAAATGTTATGTTTAAACTTGGAAACATTTTTTAAAAGGCAGAATTTTGGATTTCGTATTAATACAACTCCTTGGGATTTCTACAGAGTTTCTTTTCTCTCCACAATAAAAAATAGACTGGTTGTCTACAATACACTTGCATTTTTAATAAACTAAAAAGATTCTCACATAAATCAAAAGGTCAATCTAAAAACTTTTGGAGCACCCTGGAATTCCATGAAATAATCCTTTGCTCACTGTTTATGCAGCAACCTCTGTAACTAAAAAATTAAAACAGCATTTAACTTAGCAGCATTAGTAATGTTAATGTTATCATTAAAAATTGTCATCTTAATTCCTCTTCTACAAACAAATTTAAATAATGATTAATCCAATAAAAAGTCATATGCAATTGATGGTATTAAGTGGTACAACAGTTTCTAATAGTTATTTTCCATTCCTCTCTAGAGGTATCTCAACAAAGAAAACAAATGCTAACCACTGTTACCTTGGGCTGGATTCTTCTAATTCTTCTCATTCGTAAACAAGAGCTATTGAAGAAGCTGAAATCACAGCAGCTCTCGCTACTTCTTTCTTTCCCCATAATGACAAAGCTCCATATTTTAAATCTGTCTCCATTAACTAGTTCTCCTTGTAACTTAAATCTGATGCTACTGCTCATCTAATCCAACACAGCCAGACACAGGTGCTCTTCTATGAATAACAGCATGGGCTGATTGATGATTTCTATGGGTGAGCTGGCTGGAATCAAATCACACGTTGCTTTACCACAGTTCCACAGCATTGACACAAACCAAATAATATCAAACTGAACTGTGAATAGCAGCATATTTGCTGACGTGCACTAAGTCTTTAAGGACTTAGTGCAAGCACAACATGTTCGTCAATTAGGCTCGGCATGATTGCAAAACTGTCCCTTGAGGCACCATGAGGCACATCATTTGCTTTCCTTTCTTCTTTTCCTTTCTTCATTTTCAAAGACACTGCCATTGCTTTAGTTCTTCTGCTATAAACATCAACTGCTTCATGAAGGTAATTCAAAGGTAACTAAGAATTTTACTGAGAATCCAAGGAGTACCCCTGAGCATTTCACAAACAGCTTCCTCTTAGCCCTCAGAACTACTCGCAGTCTTGAAATGAATGTTTCTAGGTTGTCCTCTCTCTGCTTGAATTTTAATCTCTATGCACCCGACAGCCTTTAAGATATTCCATCAGCAAAACAAATGCTTGCAGAAGGAGCAGCTTTAGTTAGGAATATTAAGGGAACAGACTTCAGTGATCTTTTATTCAGCGTGCTGTAATCTATTCTTGTAATCCTGACAGGCTCCACAGGGGAATAGCTAACACTAGTCTCAATTCATTATTTTCTTTAGTTTTCTTCTGAGAACAATAAAGTAATTCATGTTTCACAAAGAGCAGACAAAATGCAGACAAAATCTTTGTCAATGTGAAAGAAATCTTTTAAAAAGCAGAAGAGCAATACAAGCCCTATGACAATTGTGAATAAAATGATACAGCTCCAAATCTGCTTGTGGAAAACGACTGAAATCAAAACCAGTTAAATTCCTTATATTTTAAACATTTAAAAATAATTTTACACTAACATTATTTGATTCTTATTTTATAATGTTTTCCTGCAAAAAGAATTCAGAACACATAGACACTAAAATTATATTCTTTCCATATTCATGAGTAAAACACATGTGAACAAAGACAGTTGGATGACAAAAACCAAAAAATAAATGTTAAGAATTCAGAATCCAAGAATGCTTTAAAGAAAATACCACAAAGAGACAAACTACAATATCTGAATTCCATGATTTGTGTTTAAAAAAAAATAAAATTTAGAGCTTGAAAAATATTTTATGGAATCAGCAGAGTTTGTTTTTCATGGTAGGATATTCTGCAATAATAAATAGAAGGACTGACACTATGAAATCTATAATGAACAGATGCTGCCTTTGCCTTCATCTCCTGCACAAATCAAAGAACTTTGCTTTTGTTCCTGGCAGTCCAATTTAAAGATTGAAAAGGTAGAAGAAAAGTGACAGGAAATGGAGAAACTGTATGAAATTAAGAAACTCTATGAAATTTAATTGTTTTTTTGTGAAGATGGGTCATTCCTTGGATCAAGAATCACAGTCACTCTGAACTGAGCAGGTCTACAAGAGAAATGTGACCTTTCTTTCAAGCAGTGAGAAGCCTGTCAAGATTCCCTTTTTTTTGCAAAAACAATACTTATGACTCAATGAGTGCTGATGTGCAGCAGTCGGTTGACTGGAGCAAATATTGGATACATTTGAAAAACAATGGATAGTAAGAGTTGTTGAGTTTCTGTGTAAATTTAACTTAAATCACATACAAGAGCATAATTTGATCTGCATTTGGGGAAAAATTAATGGGTATGTACCACTAATAGGAGTTTGAGCAGGGCACAGTCTAAATACCAGCAAGGATGTTCTAACCAGGAATTTCTCAGATCCCTGCATTTCCAGAACACTGCTGCTAATCATAGGCCATGCTTCTCTGTTATCAGAGTGAATCATTTAGTTTCTTCATAAAGAGTGCTCAATTAAAATAAAATAATTGGATTATTAAAATCATATATATAACAATTCAACACCTTCCTCTATGCTTGCACACTGCTTCACTAGACTTCTTGAGTGCAGCTCTGAAGAGAAGGACTTGGACGTGTCAGTGGATGACAAACTCAACATGAGCCACCAGTGTGAACTTGCAGCCAAGAAGGACAACCAGATCCTGGGTTGCATCAAGAGGAGTGTGACCAGCAGGTCAAGAGAGGGGATTTTGCACCTCTTCTTGGCACTGGTGTGTCCCCATCTGAAGTATTGTGTCCAGTTCTGGAGCCCTCAACATAAGAAGGACATTGAGCTGTTGGAGCAGGTCCACAGGAGGCCACCAAGATGATGAGAGGGCTGGAGCTTTATGAAGACAGGCTGAAGGAGTTGGGGTTGTTCAGCTTGGTGAAGAGAAGGCGCAGGGGGGACCTCAGAGTAGCTTCTCAATAACCCCATCAGGGGGCTTCAGAAAGGCAGGGGTAGGACTTTTTAATAGGATATATGATGGAAGGACTAGAAATAATGGATATAAAATGGAAGAGGGGAGATTCAGGCTAGATAGAAGGAAGAAATTCTTTAAGGTGAGGATACTGAAACAGTGGAAGAGGGTGCCCAGAGAGGCTGTGGATGCCCCCTCAATCCCTGGAGGGGTTTGAGGCCAGGCTGGGCAAGGCACTGAGCAGACTGATGTAGTGGGAGGTGTCCCTGCCTATGGCAGGGGGGTTGGAACTCAATGATCTTTAAGGTCCCTTCCAACCCCAACTATTCTATGATTCTATGATTCTCTATGATTCTTGCAGCTAACTCTATGGAGCACAATACTTTGCTATACACAAGAAGCCTAGATACAAAAATTACACAGCAAATTGATACATAGTGATCAGTATAGATGCATGTAATGAATCACATTTTTTTGCTGCCTAGAGTTTTCATTTGGTGAATCTTTTTGATTAATGTTTTTATATGTAATTTGACTGGAGTAATGTGTCAGGTGTCAGGACAAATTTGCGTTGGTAATGATTATAACATCGCTGGGAAAGGATTAAGTCAGAAAATGTGGTCTCCTGCAAAGTTGACACCAGTGGTCATAGCCAATGGGGATTCAGAAGAGGATGAAGAGGATGAAATTAGAGCAGAACAATGAAGTGTTACAGCCAAGAGACAAAACCGGCTTTTGCAGTGAAATAGCAGAGAGTGATAGTACATCACCTGTGAAGAATGTTGGAAGAGGGATAATTTAAAAATTAAAATGAAAGTACTTTCAAAACTGGACAGTTGAATACAAAGTGCAAGTAAAGAAGATAATTGAATACAATCAATACACATGTATGAGCAATCTTTTGCAAATGTGAAATATGATAACTTTTTATGACTCTTAAACTGAGAGAAACTTAGAACCAGTTCACAGAATAGAAGCTCACAGTGCTCTGTATAACTGCATCGTGGTCCCTGGTGAACCATTTAATAGAAAAAGTACATGCAGATATGGCTCAGCAGATGCAGTCTCTAATTCCTACCAGAAAACATAACAGATTAAGAAGAAAAATACCCTAACAACAACAACAACCAAAAAAAGAATAAGGTCTGTGACTTTCCAATATTTTGAATAGGGCCAATGAAAGAAATCACCTCTTTCTCCAAATCATACTTCATTTATATCCTTGGTCATCACAATTGTATGACTTCCACTAAAAAACAAAGACAGATCTATCCAAGTATTTTTGATTAATAAAATTAGATCTAATTATTAGGTAAGTATGTAAAGGCAGGATACAACTTTGCGGCACATCCCTCTGCCTACATTTTGCTTTTGATTCTCTCTGGATGCTTGGAATGGTTCTTCTTCCCTGGAATGTCTGTATATGAATCTCATGGAACTTATTTAGGGGGCTGGGCTGTCTGCTGCAAGAATTTACTTTTAGCTCTTGCAAGGTAGGTATTATTTAACTATGCAGGTTCTAGTAGTCAAAAGCCAGTTTCCAGAACCGCTGCAGACACTAGAGTATGCCAAAAATGTAGGTGCATGTTGAGTGTGGTGGACCATAGATGTACAGTTCCTCTGATTCATCCAGCATCTCATTTAGGAGTCCATGTCCACCTCTTTCTGTAGACCTGCAGCAGGGCTGAGCATCTATAGAGGCACAGCACTATGGGTGCAGCCAGAGGTACAGAAGTGATAGTATGAGGAGGAAGGGGCACCAGGCATGAGCAGTGTCCAGACTGTCTCCCATTCTAGCAGCACTAACATCTCCACTGCACCCTCCTTGGGGTGTTAAAGAGACCAAGTGAGCCAGCCTGGCACAATTCCTTGATCCACCTCTGGAGGTGGCGTGCAACATGGGCTGGCAGCCAGTGGCTTGGTGAGGTATCGCTCAGTATCTGGACAGCACAGGAAACCCCAGGGATCCAAACTGCATTCAGCTATGACTTGAATAACATGGTAAAGGCAAAACCTCTGGGGGGGATTAGGGGGGGAGGAGACAGGAATTAATTAGCTGTCTGAGGCACTTATTGAGTAAGTATTTTAGTGCACAATTTGGATTATACCAGAGGTTCTGTGAACTTCAAAGGTGACTGCTTACAGTCTGTCCTAGGTCCAGGTACTAACACAGTTGCATTACACATGCTGAACTTATAATATATTGATTTCCGTATTAAAGATGTATGCTCCAAAATGTCCATAACTGGTTCATATTTATTGCTACTATTAATTTAAATAAAATATTTTAAGTATACTTTTTGCCTTACTTTCCCTTTGGAGAGGAGGAATGCATTGCAAATCATCCCCTAGTGAGATTTCAGGAGAAACATGTATTTAATAAAGGAGGTATTCTATTATTTGGGGAAAATAGTTTAATAATAGTCTCTTTACATGCATTATAAATATGCAGAATATGAGGGAGATTTCAAAGGAGAACTATTTCTTTCAATTATTATATATTATTGTACCAAGAATAATGGGGGCTTGAAGTAGATGATCTCAGGAGGTGCTTTAATATTGCAGTCTCACTGCTTATGACACACACAAAGGTTATGCTAACCTGTCTTTTTACTGGTGCTACCATAATTGTCTCACAGTTTGGAGAACAGTAACACTATTATTTTTTACCTCATGTTAAAGATACCTCCTATTTGTTAAACTCCAGAGTGCAGAACAATGTCACAATGAGAAGTGTTATAAATTACATCATGTTAACAAAAGCAAAGTTTGCTCATAAATACTTTCTCCCTTACAGGTCGATGCACAGAAAGCATGAAGAGTGTACAGAGAACCTGCTGCAGTAAGTGCTGGGTAACATATCTCAAGAAAGATACAGTTGACAATTTGGGAGTTAGGCACAGCTCCTGCTTCTGAACAGCCTGGCTGTGATGTGTGGAGGACAGAGTGCTTCACATCACATCAGTTATATACTTCCTGATTCTTCAAGGAGCAGCTGGGCAAATCTGCCTCAAAATTTGTTTGGTAAGAAAGATGAATCAAAGCAAATGAAAAAAAGGGGAAGAAGGAGCTTATCTCAGTGGAGACTCATGTTCCAGAGTGTACACGGTTCACAATAAAACATACACTCTATTATAATTTATTTATTATTACAGCCTCACTGGGGTTAATGAAGGTACAGTGCACAAAGGTGACAAATTAAAAGAACTGGACTTTCTATGTGTTGCTGAACAGACTAGAGGTGGAAAACATATCTCTTACAGACCATGATTTTTCTTTAAATGATGGTTTCAAAACTATTCAGTGCTATATCTATATCCTACTGATTTAAATGTTCCCAGGAACCATGGCAGCTCTCCAGTACACATTTACAGTTCCCTTGCAGGTAGCCTAAATTCAGTCAGCTATTGGTAAAAATATCTCATCTGCCTTTGCTAGATGGGACCATTTTAACACTCCTAAAAAAGGTTTTGGGCCCTTGTATCTGAACAGCACTGGCTGCAGTGACATGTCAGAAAGAGAGATGGAATATGTAGGGGTGTCCAGGCAAGGCATTAAGGCACTAAGGTAGGAAAATATGCTCAGAAGCTTTGACTTCAGGAGCTGTCTCTCAATCATACCATCTGGTCTGCCTTTCCAAAAACCTGCAGGCTGGCAGTGTCTTCATGGTTACTTCTGCGTAGCCATGTGAACAAAGCCAAAGAAGACATAACATCTTTTACTAGAGATTTAAGTTCTATCTAAAAAACACTACAAAAGAACTAGATATTACTATAATTATCATGATCAACAGTCACCATTATGATCATGCTTTTTACCATGCATCACATTCTGCAGAAAATTAATGCCTTTGTGAGTTATGATTAAATTCAATGAATGCTAAAGTAGTGAAGGAAAAAAAATCCTGCTTTAAAATTCTCCTTATAACTCTCATGACTACAAATTATATGAAAGTATCATTATGATTTCCATTTTTTCTTCTGTTTCCTGAAAAATTTATAGCATTTAACAAGCAGTATTCAAAGTTTTCTTAAAGGCAGAGTGACCCATAACAAGAAATCTGTAGGCTGGAGGAAGTGAATGTGATGAATTTCAACAGAATTTCTATGGATGAAATTCTAATATTTAACTGTATTTCAAAAACAGCTTAAGAAATTTCAGAATATAAGCATTTTCTTCGGAACAGTGAGAATATCATGATGCCTTGCTTTAATTTCTTCCTAGAGTATTCATCATAGGTCAGTGGATTCTTCCTGGCTTTTCCATTATTTAAGAAATAATAACAAATCAAATCTTCATTATAACTGTTTGCTGCAGTACTGGTATTACTGCTTTCAGCCACCTGATCTAGTGGAAGGTGTCCTTGCCAATGGCAGGGGGTTGGAACTAGATGATTTTTAAGGCTCCTTCCAATTCTTTAGCTATCCTTTGATTAGCCTCAAAAGACTTGACCAAAAGCCTCCTGAAATCCAGACTGGTCACAATTCCAGTATAGTTTTGAAGCTTCTTCAAACTTCTGGACCTGATGTTAGTTCATGTTGCTGCCATTAAGAGTGAATTTTCCAAACTAAGTTAATTGCAAATCTGTGTTATATCCCAAGAGGATAAAATGTAGATAATTGGCAGATATCCCTCACATATTTTCCTATTGAGCTGTGTTATAACAGATGAAATAACAAACACTGAAGAAACTGCACAAACTGCTATCCATTGCAATTGTCTGCTCTCCCTCACTGTTGCTTTAATTAACACATGCTCCAAAAGACATTATTCTTTCATACACCAAATTAATACTTAGAATTAACAGTAGCACCCTGGATAGGTACAGACTGAGAACATTAGATGACAAAATGTTAAAGATGTTTCTCTGTGCATGCTGAGACCAACTACAGCAGGATGGAGAAGAGCACTGTACTTTCATGAACATTTTAAAACAGCAATGTTGCTGAAAATGGGCTGGGGAGGAGGGGTTTGCTTCTGCCTTTGCTATTTCTTCTTAATCCTCAGCTGTCCCCCTCTTCATGCCAGCACAAATGTTCATGAAGTCTTACAATAAATTGGTGCAAAAAATAACTCAGGTTAAAATTAAACCAGAAAACCAAACTCAGTTTTAACTTGTATCAGTCCTCTTTCAGTTCACCACACAGTGGCAGAAACATTCCCTGAAGTAAAGGACAAGTGACCAGGGTCAGGGTACTTTTCCAGTCTGGCTGTCAGACTATGCTGCTTCTCCATGTTGATGTAACTCTCATTACTGTCTGACATTTAAACAGGGAGCAAAAAATCATCTCATGTGGCATCATTTTCTGAGATTTTTTAAAAGTAGAATAGTTCATACTGGCAATTTCTGACCGTTCACGGTCTCCATGGTAGCCATGCCAGGTGAAAAAGGCAGATATCAGGAGGAAAACAGAACTAGAGCTTCAGGAGAGAACTAGTCTTATAGCTAGTGGATAACTCTTTGCCACGAATTCTTTGTTAACCTAAAAACTTCCACCACTATATTATTTTAAAATTTACTTTTATTAAATATTGAAATCCTATCACTTCCGTGAATACCTTTGGAAGGAAGAAAAATCTATGTTCCTGCTCTGTAGAGCTGTGACATCCAGCATATATTAGCTGAGGAAGTGTTAAAAATCTTCATTCATACTTAATGTTGAAATTATATGCAGCATGATATACACAACATGAACTTGTTTAGCTTCTAGTTTCTGGTGTTTTATTCCTTTCATATTCCATATAGCTTAACTACTCAGTAGCAAGTTCTACACAAGAAATCATATTTCCAGCAGTCAATTAATTTGATCGCCAATTTTCCTTGGTAGTGCCAAAATAAAAAATTAAAATTATGCCAAAATGCTATTGATAATTAAGAGAATAATTGTAAACATTCAAGCAGAGTCTATTTTATTACAGAGAATCAATTTTATCAGAATTTTAATAAATAATCCTGCAAAAATCTAACTGGCAATTAGCATCCAAAAGAAATCACAAGATCATGAAATCAGCAATGAATTCCACATTTAATGACTCATTTCTGAGAATGAATTGAGAGCATCATGAGTACTGTGAGTACCTGAGAGCAAGGTAGTTATTCTGCAGTTTGAATGGTTTAGACACCTGTGAAACCTCTGAAGTTGTCCATTCAGATTTGTCAAATTCAATTGTAAGAAACATTTAATCCAAAAAAGATGTAATTCTGAATATTTTCTCATTCTTACGGTGTTGCTACCCTCACTTTTCTTGACATTTAGAAGAAAAAAAAGTTTCATATGCATTGTCACTCTGCTTGTGGTTCTCCAGGAAAATACAATCCTTCCAATCCCCCTTTTATAATAATCCAAGATAGGGCAAGATGTGTGGCAGAGCACGGCTCACATACTATCACAGGTTAACACATTAAAATGAATGCGTGGAGCAGTGACTTTGTTCTTCTATTACTTGTGCCACGCTGAGGTGGAAAAAAATAGCAATTCTGGAAGAGAGGATTAGTTGAAAATCTTCCACTATTATGATTACTTTTTGTTTCCACATAGGGAACCCAAAGTTAACAGTTTCCCCAAAAAACAGCCCTTCAGGAGATAGATCACACATATTGGAAAACTTTAGACAGTTTATGTCCAACAGTGATAGAAGATGGTCAAGAAGATATTGCCCATGTCACAGAAGAAGTTGGGAGGTACAATCCACTGATAAACACGGGCTGACCATGATCCTCTGAACATCCCATGCAGGCAAAATCAGGAGACAAGCAACAGATACCAAATGCGTAAAGAGGAAGGAGCAAGCCAAGCTGAGACATGGTCTACCCTGCCGCTGTGGTCCTCTCTGACTCCTTCAAGGGATGTTTGTCTTAAGTCACACGAAGACAGATTTCTATCCACGACAGCATTCTTAATTATTGGTAAGTTCCCTCCAGCTTCTGAGGTTTACACAGTTCTCTTACCTTTGGTCGTGCTGAATGCACCCCTTTCTCCAACTTAAGTATGCTGGGGAAGACAACAGACCTCCCTATTATATTATCTGGCTCGTAGGTAACTTTGTTCCTACAAAATAGTGACAAAGAAATGGAATCAGTTGCATCAAACATGCAAATTATATCAACAAAATTTTTACCCAAGTAGGGGTGGTAAAAATGCTTGAGAAAAAAAATTATAGCAAACATCTAGAAGAGAACTTTACATTAAAGCTGATAACTGAATGAAATGATGCAGGAAACGGCTACTACCACTGGTACTCACTTCCTCTATGAAAGTGTATAAAGACTGAAATTGTGTTGCCGATATACTTTGATAAAAAGTAAAATGATTACTTTTTATTTCTATTTGCATTTATATACAAGATGTTTTAGATACAAAAAAGATAAATAGAGTGTTTTCTGATTTTTTTTTCCTGATTAGCAAAGCAGATTATGTGTTTAAAGCTGGGAGATACACCAGGGCACGAGTTCTGCAATTTGGTATTTTGTTTATTATTTATTTATTAAGTCATAATTACATTATTAATTTTAAAAAGTTGTGTTCAAGTATTAATATCCATCAAAAATGGGAAAGATTTATAAAATCATCCTCAAATCAGTGTGTGTGTGTTTTCTTTGGGAAGGACACGCAAATCTCACTTTTCTAAGATTCACTGCCACTAATCAAATATTAATTATTGATAACTGAGAAGCACCAGCCACTGCCAATGCAAGGGCAATACAGATAGATACCTGCAGGTTTTCTCTCTTATCTGGCATTCTGCCAAGATACAAGATTTCAAAAAGTCTACAAGAGACTGGACAAAAAGCTAACTACACCGTAAGGGATCACCTAAATAATCACATTGTCTGCTTTTATCTTTTTTTCCTGATTTCATTGTGGTGCATTATTTCTAGTTACATCCACTGACACAGAAGTCATCCAGCTTTTTTATATGCATACACTTTACAAATAGAAATGTTAACCATAGAGGGCTGCTGTACTGCAGTAATAACATGCTGCCATCTAGTGTTGTTTTTTGTCATAGATACAAGCTTCTGTTCATAGAAAATGATGAGATAACGTTCACAACGTTTGGTAAATCTGCTGTATCGTACTCCCAGGGGCAGACTTCAGCTCGAGATGCTAAAGGTTGCTGTAAGTAATGAACTACCTGATTATAACATTTTAATGACTTCTGCAAAATTAACAGAATGAAAGAAGATTTACACAGATTTTGTGGACTTTAAAAAACATGAGGTACCCAAGAAAAATCTCTCATTTGTTGAAGGAGGGAAACTCAAAGACAATTTGTCCTTCACTTCATGAGATGGTCTGCCTCAAAGCAGATAAATATAACGTGTCTTTCACATTTTATTCCTAACATCTCATATTTCAGATTACTTCTTTCTACAGTAGGGTCTGATAATTTTTCATGACACCACAAATATGATTGATTTGGCAATGTAATGTAATAATGAAAAATAATTTAGAGAATCATAGAATGTATTGAGTTCAAAGGGACCTTTAAAGGCCATTTAATCCAATCCCCATGCAGCAAGCAGAGACATCTTGCACATTGCAGGAAGCCTCTTAAGTAAAGAACATACAGAATCATAGAATATCTTGAGCTGGAAGGGACCTTTAAAGGCCATTTAGTCTAACCCCTCTGCAGCAAGAAGGGACATCTTACACATTGCATGGAGCCTCATCAAGCTGGGCCTTGAATGTCTCCAGGGATAGGGCCTCCACCACCTCTGTGGGCAACCAGTTTCAATGCCATCATCACCCATGAAGAACTTTTTCCAAATGTCTAAACCTGACCTACCCTGCTCAAGATTTAAAACCACTGCCTCTTGTTCCATTGCTTCATGCCCTGGCAAATAGTCCCCCACAACTTTCTTGTTGGCCCCCTTCATGTACTGCTAGGCCACTATATGGAGACACTCAATTTCTTTACACTCAATGCCAGTTTTCTCAAGCTTTAAGTCCTTTCATGTTCTTATCCAGTCAAGGCTAAGGAAAGCTGAACTTTAGCCTTATAGAGATTAGATACATAGTTAAAAGCAATTAAAATAATAAACAAACAGTAGGAAAAGGAAAACCAGGAAATTTTCGGGTTTTCAGTATCCCAAATGTACAGAAACAATGCATGCCCAAAGTCATTGTTTAAAATGTGTACAAGCATCATGAATATTGAGTGCACAAAAATCAAAAGATTCTGCACCAGTAGAAACAGCCTTAACTCAAGGAAGACCCCTTTTTTTCACAGCCTTTTGACTTCCTCTCAAGAGGACAATACCACACATGAGTGGAGACAAACCCATAACTCTTTCAAGTAGCAGGACAAAATGTTTTAAAATGCAAAGATCTGGTTTCTGCTATACAGAGGTTTAGAGGAAGTGGTAACATTGGTTTTTCATTTTTGTGGTTTGCACTGATACACTACTAGCCTGCAGGATAAACGGAAACTGAGACAACAAAAGTGATCAAATATGAAAGACGGATGACATTTATTTGTCTAGAGATAGTGTATGTCACAACTTAAACCCAATCCCTCTGTTAAAAATTAATGAGCATTTTAGGGAAGAGCAGCCCACAGAGCTGCATGGAATTCCTGATGCAAATCATTTAAGTGGCCCCTGGGCATTCTTATTCCTATTACAAAAATAATGAGAAAAAGTTTGTTTCTCTTACTAAATTCCATGTGTCTAAGCAAACATTGAGTTACACGTTCATTATCTAGTTGGACGAGAGCTTCTGAGTCAAAAGTAAACGTATTTTCTTGCAGAAATAATGGAAGTTCCAACAGTGATAGTTGTCTTATGATAGTAATGTGACTGGTAATTTATCAAGATCAAACAGAAAAAGAATCTGCAAGCAAAAAATCAGTGAAGTCATTAATGGAATGCTTTACCAAAGCATGGATTAAGGATGATGGAAACAGCACAGGTATTTGACTATTTAGTGGTAGCCAGTGTTTTCATAGGGATTTGACGTTATCATCTGCACACACCATATTCTGTAAAATAATACTAAAGAATGGAAGTGAGTGCTCAGTAAGAATCGCTGGTCAGTTAATTTGCATTAATTTCGCACCAGCAAAAGTCTGATATTCTCAGATTGCTTCCCAGATATGACACTAGAAACAGGAGGATAAGACAGGGAAAAGTCTGTGGGCTACATGCAAAACTCTAGAGACCTCATCACTACTACAGAAAGCTTTCTGACAGCACATTCGGCTGGACTCAAGCTCTGGGAACAGATGGCTCAAGGAATGCCCTGGCAATCCACCACTCTGAGAAGAGCCTCTGGCAGAACAGGACTAACAGATCCCATCCTCACACTGGGTGGACGAACTGCTCAGAGTCTCTTCCACACTTACTGCATCTAAGCCCCAGGGAAAATAATATTATGGGTAGTTTCTGTAATGAGGTTTTAGGTCTCTCTTGTTGAGTCTCAGCATAGGAAAAAAAGTCTAGACAGATTATTTTCCAGGATTTAAAAATAAGCAGAAAAATATAAGCAGCTCAAACACTACACAACAGCTTTTATCACAACTATTACTCATACTTTATATGACCTATTGCACTAATTTATTAGTTATCAGTAACTACAATTATCTGTAAATCCCTCAATTCAAATTTTACACAATTTTATTCTTATTAGTTGTTTTGTTATTAAACTATTTCCTTTCATACATAGTAGTAAACTAAGATGAAGAAAAAAAAACAAACCTGTTCACACCACTGATAAAACTCTATTTGTAGGAAAACTTCTTATTCTTCCAAATCAAAATTTCTTTAACTCCTTTATTCCAATGTGGTATTTCAGTATCACAGAAATTACCATTTGCAATCATGTTATCTCAGCTGTTCTCTGAACACCACAGAGGAATTAAAAACCAGTGCAAAATCCAGGCCTCATAAATGCAGTGCCCATTCCCTTAGCCTCCAGCCTGGCAGTGTTGAAGAGGCATTTGAACAAAGCCCTTAATAGCGTGCTTTAACTTTTGGTCAGCCCTGAAGTGGTCAAGCAGTTGGACAAGATGATTGTTGTAGGCCCCTGCCAACTGAAACAGCCTATTCTGTTGTACTATATTCATTCTGATGCTGGAGGTTCCAAAACCTCATCTGTTCATCTTCTGAAACCCTGTGTTCAACAGAATCAGAAAAGCTGAGCTTTGCTCTTGCTTTATATTTTAATATTGTCCTTTAAACACTTTGTAGTTATTACTTCAATTAGCAAATCTGGAGACTAAAACTTACTGCATTAAAAGGATGGGTAATCCAGCAGGTTTTAAGAATTGCCATGCCAAAACGATCAACTGTCAACCTGTCATTTACTAATCTTAACTCAGACATGGGTCTGCTGTCAAACACCTAGTCATTAACCACTCGCTACAACAGTCATTGTGGTAGTGGCATAGGTGTCCCCCCCAGACACAGATTTATCCCACCAGTCCACCTTACTTTTGCATTGTAGGTTTCCACTGGTCTTGGTTCTCTAGTGGTTTCTTCTGTTACTGTGGCACTGAGATACATCAATCTGCTTTTTGAATTCTTAAAGCGATTAATTTCCAAGCTACCGTGTCCTTAAATTTTAGCCATTTTTAACTCATTTTCCACCTTGTCTCAGACCAAGCCGATGCATCAGTCTTGGAGCACGGTGTCTTCAGGCCAGTGGAAATCTGAGGAGCGCTTTTGTGATGCAGGCCCATTCCGTGTGCCCCACTCGTGTCTCATGGAGACAACACACGCAGCTTTCAGCTACCATGCAGTTGGTTCCATCTCTAGGGATACCTGCACCCATAATCAACTCTGGAAAACTCCTCTGCTGCTCTGAAACAAGAGCTGTTCTCCACATGGGACATGGATCCTGCTCATAGTTGTAACTTTGAGAGCTCAGGCAACAAAATTCTCATCTACCAACAGCAATCTGTTCTTTAACAGTCTTGTTCTTTAATAATTACAGTATGATGTAGAAGATGTAAACTCTGACATACAGGTGGACATGCTTTCTGATGGCTTTGCAAATGGAAATGACATCATACAATCGTGCAGCTACTGGAGAAATGCGTGGACAATTCTGTGCAGCACTGTTTCAAACTGAGAGCAATGAGGAAACTGTACATTATTTTCAGCAAAAAAATAATTTTCCAAGGTTGAAAGCAGCTGGAATAACACAACCTTGGTGTTACTAGTTGTAGAAAATAATTACTGTAACTATTAAAGCCTCTAAATCAATTTGGCTGCTTTTGACCATGTCCTTAAAATAAGTGGTCCTTAAAAGAAGTGGTCTTTTATAAATATAATCTGCACCCACCAGCAAGACTGAGTAGCTTTGAAACATACCATCAAGAACATTTACTACTTCCCTTTCGAAGACAATTTTTCCAATTGCCTATCTGGAATCTTCACTCAAAAACAAAAATGTAGAGAAACGCTGTAAAATCCTTATGAATTGGAAACACACACAAAATTAAGGAGTGGCTCAAAGACAGCAGATGGACTGACAATTATGAAAGACCAGGGCTCTCCATGCTTTCTGCTTTGCTGTAGCTGCTTATCCACTGTGTACCACAGAAAAGGGCTATCTAAGCACAAAAAGAAGGGATTACGGAAAGAACATAACATGCGTATTACATACCAGTTATTACAACCAGTTATTATTCCTTTTGTGGGTACTTTTGCACAGCCCTTGTCTGGGAGTAGCTTCAAGCTTGTCTGATGGCAACCTGCTGCAACCTTCTGCTGTTTTGATGTTGGCATTTTAGGAAGATAAGAGAAGTGAGGAAGGAGTCAGAGAGGCACCAAAGTCAGCACGCAGGTGCCTGCCCTCCTCAACTCACTCAGCCCTGCTCACTTTACTCGGGGCTGTGTGATTCCATGCCTGGAACCAGACATCAAAATGTTAATGCTACAAGACTGTTGATGCTTCTTTATTTCTTAGAAACAGATTTCAGTATCATTCCTTCTGTAAGGTAATATGGCATTCCTTTGAACAATCAGGCATTTATTAGTATCTTGTTAGAATATATAAAATATTTTATTTTAGCTTTTTAGAAATACAACATTCTAAAAATATTTGCATCTATAATACACAAGAATTAATTAAAATCCACATATAAGACGTATGAACATTAACAGATTTTGAGAGAGTGGTGACCAACTTTACAAAAAGGAGCTGGAAAGTGATGTCTAAACACTTTCTAGAATTGTATTTCAAACTGACTTTAACGTGTGTTAATAATTTACCTGAGATATGAAACTTTGTAACTGACATAGTGCTGCCAAGACAATTTTAAGACAAAGGGTTTAGGTATCAAAGAATTAAAATTATCAGAAGCCCACAACTCTTGAGTAAAATAAATTTTAAAAGCTGCTGACCCAGGTGTTATAGTTAGTAACACTTAAAGAAGCATTTTGGAGAATAAAACCCATTATCTTATTAGACAGACACATACGTCAACAAGAGTCTTCCAAAACTGATGATGCCATGAAGCTTTTGCTGCCCATCCTTTATTTGTAAGCAGAACACTTTCCAAAGTCTTTTCCTTTATGTGGCACCTTGTCACTGTCCACTTAACTGCTGGTAGCACTAGGATGCAGGGGTTTGACTCTTGCTAGTCTGGAGAGGCCAAGTCTAAGACACTGAGTAGGTGACTTAATTGAAACATGTTTCATTGGGTTATTACTGCTTCCTGATGCAGCTGAAAATAATTTCAAAACATAAAGAAGGTATGAAAAGTTAAGAGGAGAAAAGAATGTTATTAAAACCATTGTATTTTTGTAGTTTTTATATCAGAACAAAAAGGTATTCTGAAGATATTGCAAAAAGGTTTGAACAACATATCACAGAAGCCCATGAAAACAGCATCTGTTTGGGAGACAGTGCAGTGGGCAGAGGGCACAGTTTTAAGTAACTAGCAATACAACAGACAAGCACATAAAAATCATTTCCAGTGTATTATGTATTTTCCACAGAGAACTACACAATTCAGCACTATTCCAAGTGGGAAAATAAAGCTTGAGAGAAAGCAGCCAAAGAGAAAGAAACATGTATAGAGAAGAATAGCAAATGTGAGGGAAAATCATAGTAAGAGGCAGGAGTCAGCAGTAGCATGCTCCAACACCGTGAGAAAGTAAAGCTTGTAACCATTTGCTTAACTAAGCAGTTTAAACACTACAACATTTTTCTAATACTATTATTTTAGAATAAATAACAAAGCAGCATATATCAGAGATAAAGAAAGCTCTTAAGAGAGAGTAATATATGGCTTAATATCTGATCAACACTCTTGAAAATATTTTATTAATCTTTACACATAACAAATATAATTTTGCAGAGCAAATGAAGAAGGGATAAAGGTTTATTTTCTTTTTTTAATCTAAGGTCAGACGAATGCCTTCCATTATAAGAGGGCAGTAATTTTTCTGAAATATTGTTTGCTTTTAGGAGAGTTTGACAAAAACTTAACTAACTTAACTGTTTATAGTTACAATATTAAGAGGTACCTGGTGGTATCCATTTAGGCTTCCTGTCTGTCACCGGGCTTGATGTGTGTAAAGGCTTCCCAACTGGTTCTGAAGAACTGGGCATCTTCTTTTGTGTTAGCTCAGATTTTTGTTCCACTATCCGTGGAGGAGAGACTACAGGTGACACTTAGTTGGAAAATAAAAGCAATCTTAGAAAGATAGCAGAGAAACCATAATATGATAGATCATTGCACAGCACGAGCTCTCTCTCAATTTCCACGTGAAATAATGAGTATGTTAACAGATTGTTGGATCTTTAACAGTATCTACTTATACAGTCAGCCCTGTTATACTCTGGAATTTCAATCCTAGATTGTAAACAAAAACTGTAACAATTTCCTCTTGAAACAAGCAAGACCCCAAATTTCTAAGAGGGAAGATTCTTCTGTCAGCTACACAAATCAAATTTCTTGTCATAACTAAAACTAGTTTTGAAATAAACTGCATGTTGTAAACTCAGGCCCAACATTAAAATACTTAATAAGCCAGACACAAGATTAACACTGTAAGAATTTTATTAAGCTATTTAAAATAAATTGTATTAGCAACATCATGAAAATTAACTTTGAATGGCATGGGCATTTAATGTTTTCCATCAAATGACTAGCAAAACTAGGCACTGTCTATATACTTTTGAATAAAAAACTTACACATGCAACTGCAAGAGGAGGCTCTGACACTATATTTTAAAAAAAAAATAACCCTCAGATCATTACTGTTTAGAAGCTAGCTATGGTCATGTATAAATTAACTCTGTCTACTCACATTTATTTGTTTTTACAATTAGGGGCATTTGTTTATTATAAAGGGTGTTTTTATGGATTTTTTCCTTTGCTCCTCCCTTCACTCTGTATATAGTAACTTTAGTCATAAAACTGTACAGTCAGTTTGTCAGTCAAATTTATCTGTTCCTTCTCTGAAAATAAATGACCTTTTATTATAAAGAAGCTTATTTCAAACTCACAATACCTGTAGTGCTAATCTTGGACTTGAGATTTTTCTTTTCTCTTTCAGCTGGCATCTTTTGTCTGGTTTTCTTTTCATTTCCTTTGGCTTTTTTATTTTTCACAGCAAAGTCTTCATCATCACCTTCACTACAGTCTGAGTCATCTTCTGAATCCTCACCTGCAGTAAGGTAAAGGGATGTCACCTCTTTTCAGGAAATGTGATTTTTTTATCAGCAGATTTTTAATCACATTCTGGACATAATAAACCAGAACATCTCAGGAATATCATAAATCAAAGTTATACTCACTTATATGCACTGATTTCTTGATAAAGAAACAGCCTCCATAAAACCTGATGTATCTGCAGAATTCTTGATTTCCATGTTAACAAGAGAACACTTGGGTATAATCTGCATACAATAATTATCACAATAACAACAGAATTTCAGGTATTCCCTGGCCCTCAGGGGGGACTACAACCATCCTAATATCTGTTGGAGGGACAACACAGCAGGGCATAAGCAATTCAGGAGGTTTCTGGAATGCACTGATGATAACTTCCTTCTCTAAGTCTTATGGAGAAGACAATGAGAGGAGGTCTCATGCTGGACTTTGTTCTAATTACCATGGAGGGGTTGATGGGTTATGTGAAGCTTAAAGGCCTCCTTGGCCGCAGGGACTATAAAATGGTGGCATTCAAGATCCCAAGGGCAATGACGAGAGCACACAGCAAGCTCACTGTCCTAGATCTCAGGAGAGCAAGCCTGGCAGTGTCCCACATGACATCCTTTCTCCCTAAACTGAAGACATGGATTTGACAGATGGACCACTCAACTCAGTTGATAATGAACTGACTGGATGGTTGCACTCAAGGTCCTGCATGCTGGCTCAAGCACAAATACAGTCTGGGCAGAAAGAGATGGAAAGGAGCCATCAAAAACATTGCCCAGACAAGCTGCAGATGACCCATCCCTGGAAGTATTCACCACCAGGTTTAATGGGGCATTGACCTAGTCTAGTGGGAGATGTCCCTGCCTATGCCAGGGGAGTTGGAATTAGATACCTTTAAGGTCCTTTCTAACCCAAACCATTCTACAATTCCATGACCATACCCTGCAACCATTCAATACTAGGCTGCTACCAGAAGCAGAGTATGAGGCTAGGCTGACATACAACCAGATGCAGCACAATTTTCTGAGAGTTGAGAATTGGAGGAAGGAAAGAAGGAAGACTACTTATTTTTTTATAGCCTTAAATAAAGCAAATACTGTAAGCATTTAACATTGACACCACTCCAGAGTCACTGATTTAACAAAAACTGAAAACTGGTAAAGAGAACACAAACTCTTTACAGAAACAAAAATTTCCTGTAGAAAAAATTCGTTCTGCTATACTGCAGCAAATGCAGAGAAGCATTATCACTTTTGTCAGTCTGGGAAATGAAGAAGCTCTAATGTTCAGATTTAGTATCAAAGTGCAACTGAAATGCCACTAGTATCAAATGATAATGCTTCAGTAAGGGGGAGGAGAAAAGATACAATGGAAGCAACATGCATTTCATTGACAATACAAACCAAATGTAAGGCATCACATTTAAAGGAGAGGGTTTTCTATAAAGAACTTACTGGGTACAGACTCTGGCTCAGAGTCAGCAGCATTCTCTCCATCATCACTGTCAACAGTCAGTAACTTTTTCTGACGAGTTGGAACTTTAGATACTGCTGTCCCTTGCCTACAATCACTGCTAGATACATCATCAGCCATAACCTGATTGAGACCTAAAAATGAGAATGCAGTCTAATGAACTCACAGTAAAACTGTTTTCCTTCTTAAAAAGCAGCAGGCATTTCACATTGCAGATTTCATTTTTGTGTCCTTTCTAACCACTACATAGATGTATACTACATATACTACATATCACTGGCACTTGTTTTTAGGCGATCGTCATTTCACTCTTTTAACTGACCAAATTGTCCTTTCTGGTTCCAAAAGTTAACAAGTTACAGGTAATCAAGCTAACAAACATACAGACAACCAAAAAACTGAAAAAGTTGCCAGTGGTGCAGCAAATGGTTGTGGTTATGTTTAGTTGATGCTCAGGCATTATGGACTCGTGAAGGAAAGAAGAGTAAGCATAGCTTCTCCAACAAGTAAATAAACATCTAAATAAGCATCTAAAAACATTACATCTGTTGCTTTTTCCAATTAACTTTCAGTGATACGTATCAATCTCATTCAACAACACAAAGGTTTGTCATGTTAAGACTGGGATAAAATTTTTAATTAAAAAAAAAAGAATGCGTACCTCATCCTTCAGTCTTTATTTACAATAGTATTTTTTCCACATAAGTAAATAGCAGAAAACAACAGAAACATGGATGAGGTAAGCTGCCCAAATGTATCTTGAAATGCTGTTTCTGAAAAGACTGAGTATGAGAACAGCTTACCTAAAAGTTCACTGTCTACAATGCAGTTGGAAAAAGGGGGTCTCTTGTCTACATTTTTTGATTCAGCATTATTACCTGTTTTAGAAAGCAAAAAACAAACAGTAAATAATACAAAATAATAGTATATAAAAACACATTCTAAAAAGTCAAGATATTAAGAAATTAAAATAACTAACATTCTTATCTGTCTGAAATCAAAACTATATGCTTGGAAGGCCTGAGAGAAAATCTTAGAGATATATTTTTCTCACAGAAGAATACAACAACGTAAGAATGCAGGCACTACCTAGAAATTCTCACTTTCTTAACATGATTACTTTCAAATAAAACATGACTTTCAATCTATTTTATTACAAAATAAATTGCTGCGTTCACTACATATAAACAGGGTGTTGGATTGAAATGTAAAATAACCTTGTTTTTCTGGGTTCTGCACTTCAAGGACATCTGTAGATTTTTCTTTGACGGATAAGGCTAAGGCAACTTCCAAATCTCTTTGATAAAGCTTCTCATCCAAGGATAATCTGTAAAAAAACCCCAAACATCCTAAATAATAAAACAATGACAAGTGTTACAGATCTATTTCTGCCTCACTGAACTTTTAAATATTCAAATACTTGTTTCAGAGATAAACATTGCAATACATATTTACAGCATATCATATTAGGAATATTACTTCCTGAACTGCTTTAGACAAAAGTACACACTAATAATTAAAGCCCACTACAGTTACAAGTATTATGACTGCAAAACACTTCTGTATATATATACGAACTAATAACTCAAATTATCATGCAAAGAAGCAATCGCCTTTGCTCAAAATACCTCGCTGAAATGTAACATTTATATAAAACTTCACTACCAAAATAATTTCTTTTTTCACTGTAACTGTAATTTGTATTTTCTACAAAGCTTTAAATAAGTTCTTAAAAAGAAGTCCATCTTGCCTTTAAATTTCTCACTTTTAGGAGTCCTTAAGTAATTGAGATAGTACTAGACAAGCAAACCTGTTTCTGCATCTATGCAGGCCAATTGCTGGAGTTGTTCAGAGATATAATAAAATAGACATAGCTCACTACCAAACTCCATAAAGTTTTCCTGACTTTACACATAATTACATTGTCCCTGATTTGCAATGATACAATGAGGCTAAAAATCCTTAGGATGCTATCATGTTAGTTCTTTATTCTCTGCTGCCTAAACTCCAGAGGGTTGGAAATGGAGGGGAATGGAGAAAAAGAATATTGATTTCAACATTTCTTGCCTTTTACAAGGTGTCTGCTTTTGTGATGGAGCCAACTCTACATGTGTTTTTTTTGGCTTCTCTTTTTTATCTTTCTTTGAATCCTTGAGCTGTGTTCTGGATTTTTTGCTTGAAGGTGCAGCTATACATGCAAAGTCCTCATCTGTTTGGGAAACAACCACAAATTTTAATGAATTTTGCTGCATTCGTCCATGTGACCAAAAATAGTCATTCCCACTGAAGACATACCACAGATAACCTTTTTGAAATCAATTCTATTTTTAAAGGACTCAATGACTACAATATTCTTAAATATATTTTAAATGTAAATTTAAGAAGACCACTTCAGCACATACTTTTGTTCAAGAGGTAATTATTTCAAGTTTTAGTACCAATATGGCAATAAAGACTCAATGTTCACTGTGTTACTAGTTTTCTGATAACTGGAATTTCACCTTTTGATGTGCTGAAGAGCAATAAATTGTAATCATAATCATTGTCATGACACTGTTTGGAGTTCCTGCTGTTTTGGGAACTGCTCCTCTTAAAAATGTTGTCTGCACCCTTGTTTGCACCATTTTCATATTACTGCTTATGAAAAACAATGCTTTTCTCCAATTTTTAAAAAATCATATATAGCATGAAAAATTTCTTTCTTCCAAGACAATGCAGATCACAATGCAAAATAAGGAAAATAATAATAACCTGCAATAATCTCTAAATTGATAACCTCAGACAAAATCACTAATGTTTTTGAGAATTTACATTTTAATTTTACATGTGGTCACTTATAAAAGTCATGCATCTCTCAGAACTGCTGAAACTAAGAATCTCCATTAATTCAAATGAACCACGGCAAAAATAAAAATTGCCCTCCCCCTCCCAACTCAAACTATTCCCTAGATCCTACAAACAGTATGGGAAAAAACCCTCAGAAAACCATGAAAGCAACTAAATTCTCTAAGAAAAATGTACAGCACCCATTAGGGCTTATAAGTGAGGAAGGACTGTAATGAAAACAAATAGCCTGCAATCCAATTTTCTTACTACTGAACTCAAAATTTGACTGCCTTAACCAAAATGCAACAAAATACACAGTTGTAGGAGAAATATAAGATCTACGTACAGACGATTCACACGCATGATATTCTGCTTTACACCTGTGACCTGCTAAGTAGGTGGACATGAAATCAACCATCTATCACCACAGAAAACTGAAGTAGTGAAAAAAAAGATTTTTCTGCAACAAGATCATAATCATCTAGGTTGAAAGGGACCTTCTCAGATCATCAAGTCAAATCATCAACTCAACTCTGGCAAGCCTCACTCCTGGACAGGGATATATTCACCAGTTTCCTGACACAATATTGTTACACTTACTCTGGCTCAGATGTTTAATAGCACGCCCTGGTAGCTTCCAGCAAAAACAGTTAACAGGCTTCTAAATAAACAAAAACCACTCCGGTGATGTTTTGAGTGGCTGCATTAGCATTTGGCATTTTTACTATGTACAAGAGCCACTTACCATCATCATCCAAATCCCCAAACTGAGAATAATCGACAATTTTCTTGTTCCTGGCAATAAAAACAAACAAATAAACAAACATCATACACTATCTATCTTTTCAGACTGTGGGTCTTGCCTTGCTATTATTTGGGTTTTGGTTAGATCATGTCTTACAAGAACCGCACATGTTCCGATGTACATCCTATGTGAGATGCTTTTCAGGAATAGCTTCCAGAATTCTTTAAATGTCTTAAACCAACTATGCTCGTTGTTTCTCTCGCTGTGGGAGCACGGTCCCCTCCTCACGAATAGGCCACCTCAGAGCTTCTACCATGCAATGGTAATTACTTAAAGCCTGGATCACTTTCATACCCTTGAACCGTGCTACCTGAGCACCTCAGAAGCTACCGTCCTATCCAGACAGGGCACAGGTTGCACTGATCCCAAAAACAGGCCTGTAAGCAAACTTTCTAAGACAGAATTTTGTTTGAGAGAGCAGGCATTTTTTATTGCGGCACTGGGTGTGCAGAGGACAGTCCCCTCAAATTGTTCACACCTTCATGTGTGTCTCTCCCCAGTATATATCAGGCCTTGAGTATTACATATACATTCTCTAGGAACAGTCATTACAATTCCAGGAAATTATTATCCTAAATGTCTGTCCATTCAAGCATGCATAATAAGATATAGGGTGGTCATCAGCAGTCTCTGGTGGTCTTTCACTGTATCCACTCCTACTCCTCACTGTGCCCCATGTTTGACCTCTGAAGTTTTGTCCATCACAGAATGGTCTGGGTTGGAAGGGACCTCAAAGATCACGTAATTGCAACCCCCAGCTGCAGGAAGGGACATCTCCCACCAGCCCAGGTTGCTCCAAGCCCCATCCAAAGTGGCCTTGAAACCCTCCAAGGCTGAGGCAGCCATAGCTTCTCTGGGCAGCGAGAGTCAGGAGCTCTCATCACTGCGGAATTAAAGTTGCTTCGCTCAGTGCCTTGCCAGCAGTCTAGCAGGATGGCCTTAGCTCATACCCGCTGCATATCATCTTGTCAGTGGTCCAGCAGAATGCTGCTAATTAAAAACTCCACCTGAATTTACAGACTGAAATGTATCAGAACCTTCAAGCCGAGCCCCCCTCAACCCGGGACCCGCCTGAGCAAGGGAGACTGACCGCCGGCACTGCTGTCGGCGGGATACAGCCGCCACCGCCGCACCGGTCCGGGGAGAGGCCCCGAGCTTTCCTCCCGTGGGATGGGACACGGACGGGGCCGTTCCTCGGACTACCCCTGTCCCTAGAGTCTGGGCAGCGGCGGGGGCTAAAGGGACCCAGCCGCTCCTTCAGCAGGCAACGGTCACCGGCAGCGCGCGCGCCTGCAGGCTGTCGAGGAAACGCCACCCGAGCGCGACCTGCCAGCGTCCGCCACAGCTCCCACCACCCTGCCCCGCCCGAGCCGCGCCGCCACACTCCGCCATGCGCTCGCACCTCCTCACCGGCCGCGCCATCCCCGCCGCGGCTGAGGGTCGCGGGGACCACGCGTGGGCGATGACACCACTGCTGGCAGATTCGCCACCCGCCCGCTGCGCGGCGAATCGGCTTCTCCCGGCGCGCAGGTTCTGACGGGGAAGGCGGGAACCGCCCGGTGTCACCGCCTCCCTCAGCTGCCCGGTCGCCTTCCCACCCCTCGCCGGCGCTGCCAGCCGCCGCTCCCCTTCACCCTCCCGACCCCGTCACCCCAGGTGAGCGTGGAGGGAGCGGGGTACCCCGCTCTCGGCGGCGGGGGAAGCGGTCCCAGCCCTCGAGAGGGCTTCCCATACCGAGTGCGGGCCCGCGTTTAGCCTGGTGGGGAGATCGGAGCCTTCCCAGCGGGAGGTGACTGGGAGAATGAACGGGGATCCCGCAGGCCCTTCCCGCCCACCGCCGGCTTTGCTTCGGTTTCTTCAGTAAGAGGAACTAAAGAGGCTACGCGGGGAGGCACCAGAGCAGCAGTACCAGTTCCGGAACGGTGATTTAGGCCGCTCCGCTGGGGCCGGGCTGCTGCTGAGCTGCGCTGGGGGGCGTAGGCATTAGGTTCTTGTCCTGAGGCGATTCCTAACATAGCTTTGTTCACAAAAAAGAAAATACACCTAAACTACAATAAAACCACCAAACCCATAAGCTTATCCCATTAATTTTTGCTGCGGAAAGTAAGATTTTTTTTTTCCGTTTGCATTTTCTGCTTTGTGTTTTTGTCTTGGACAGAGGTTTTTGGTTTCAGCTGGTGCAGTGGGTCCAGCTTTGTAGTGCTCAGAAAAGGGGGGTTTAAATTGAGCCCTTGTGGAGGGAGAAAATACTGGCACAGGTATATGAATCTGTCTTGTCTTTTCATCTGATGGACAGTTCTTCTTTTCTTCCAGATTAGTTTTAACGATATCATTTGAAAATAATGGCTATCCTAATGCAGGTTATTAAGGGAAAAAGGAAGCTTTTTATTAAAAAGAATTACAAACTTGTCCTCATGCCTACCACCTGCAGAAAGGAGGAAGTAAAATCCTGGTGCTCTGGGAAAGATTTCAGGTTTTGACACATGCACATTTACAGTTACAGTATTTTAATTGAAATTTGCTATTTGTGAGGTTCTTTAAGTCAGAAGGTTATACTGTAATTTGTCTGCAGAGTTGGGTGGGGAGAAATTAAATGAAATATAACAAGGGCAAGTTTAGAGTCTTACATCTATGCAAGAGCAACCCCATGTGTCAGTATAAGTTGGGAACTGAGCTGTTAGAGACCAGTGTAGGGGAAAGGAACCTAGGGGTCCTGGTGGGCAGCAGGATAACCATGAGCCAGCAATTTGCCCTTGTGTCCAAGAAGGCCAGTGGCATCCATGGGTGTATTAGAAGGGGTGTAGTCAGTAGGTGGAGAGAGGTTCTCCTCCCCCTCTATTCTGCCCTGATGTGACCACATCTGGAATATTGTGTGCACTTCTGGGGCCCTCAGTTCAAGAATGACAGGGAACTGCTTGAGAAAATCCAGCACAAAGCCAAAGAGATGATTAAGGGACTGGAGCGTCCCCCATATGAAGAAAGGCGGAGGGAGCTAGGTCTCAGAAGCTCGGAGGAGACAGAGGGGTGACCTCATAAATGTCTATAAATATGTAAAGATTGAGCGTCAGTAGGATGGAGCCAGGCTCTTCTCAGTAATATCCAATGACAGGACAAGGGGCAACAGGTGCAAGCTGCAACATAGGAGGTTCCACAGAAATATAAGAAAAAAACCTTTTTCATAGTGAGGGTGACAGATCACTGGCACAGACTGCCCAGAGAGGTTGTGGAGTTTTCTTCTCTGGAGACATTCAGAACCCGTCTGGACTCCTTCCTGTGTGACCTGATCTAGGTGTTCCTGCTCCAGCAGGGGGATTGAACTAGATGATCTCTTGAGGTCCCTTCCAATCCCTGACATTCTGTGATTCTGTGAATTACCCAAATCCATATATTGTTACATTCAATTGCAGTTTAGATACATTTGGTGATTTTGTTTTAGTTCTAACATATGTGTTTGGGAGTCAAAATAAAAATGAGTATGTATGAAAAATTTTGCGGGATTATGTTTTCTTCCTAGAAGCTGTTGATTATTGACAAAACCATATTTTTAATTAGCATTTTTTACTTACAATTTTACAGGAAAATAACTAATTTTTGTTTTTAATGCAGGAAATCAGCTCAAGAAAATGAAGTCTAATAAAGGAAAGACCTGCACTAGGGAAAGAGACTACGTGTACAAATTTGATGCAGGAAATCAACATGTAGTGCTTACTGTGCCTCTCAAATTCCCTGTGCAAGAGAATATTAGCCATTTGCATGGGCGTCTAATGCTTCTGCACAATCTGCCATGCTTTATAGAGAATGGTAAGCATTGATTTCTTAAATTTATGTGATATATCCATCTCCATAAGTGTCTTACAATCTGCTTTAAGAAACCAAAAGAAGGGTATTTACTAGAACTAGTAATTTATTAGAACTAGTTCTAATTTTTATTTCTTTTTAACCAGCAAAATATTAAAGAAAATTGCTATCACTACTAGCAAGTAAGTTGCCCAACTAAAAAGGTTTCAGAAAGAACTTTATTTGTATGCATTGTATGATTGCTGCTAATTCCACTGACATGTTTTGTTGATGACCTATTCTCTTCTTGTTATCACAGACCTGAAGCAATCTCTTAATAAGTTTGTAGAAGAGGAAACTATAAAAGATTATGATAGAGAAGCTGAAATGGCTCTGGAAGCAGTGAAGTCAGGAAAAGTAGATATAAACCACCTGGCAGATGCTTGGGCTAAAGCTTATAAAGAGGTAAGATTAAGGCTGTTAATAAGGACTTGCTTTCTGAGAGTATGTGTGCATGTAGAGATAGAATCATATCTGTGAAGATTCGGAATTGTGTTGGAATTCACTTATAATGATCAGTTTTTACACTTTTTTTTTTATCTGAAAGGGACCACTAAGTCTTTACTGTATGAGTTCTCACTTGGGTTTTTTCCTGAATACAATAGAGGTAAATAATTAAAAATTGAGAAGTAAGTAGCTAGTGATATCTAAGCTAAAAAACATATCTAAGAGTTATAGTGCATTGAAATCTAACAAAGTTATAATTAACTGATACTCCTATCCTAGATCTTAAAATTAGCAATGAAGGCTCCAAAGAGAAAGTGTATAGTAGGAAGAGACTTTTCAGCTCCTTTTCTGAGTTTGTATGAGTGTTTTATGTTTATTTGTTTTTATTTTATTTAGCTATGATGAGGCTTTAGCTGGACTAATGTATCCAGTTTTGCATGTGATCTTCAAAATAGAGGAATGTAAAAGAACTAGTGAAAAAAGAATGGCAGAAACCGCAGCATTCGAGGAAAAGTTTATAGGAATTGGATTTGCTTGCTATACAGTACAGAAGGAAGTGGTGAAAGATCCAAAACATATGCCTGTTATAGAGAGAACTGGGAGCAAATCATCTGCCTTAATGAACATAAATGAAATTAAATTAATCTTTATGGGAAGAAAAATCTGTGTTAGGTGAGCATGGGGTTTTGATAAAACATTGAAAAAGTTTACACTCTGGTGCTAGCAGTTTCTGTTTATAGCTTAGCCTGAGTGTAGGGGTTAGGATTAGATAATTTCATTTCTAGCCTTTAATGATACAATGTCAGTTCATCAGCTGAATCTGGTGGGATTGATTGCAAATGTGAGGAGCACTTAAGTATAAAAGACTTTGCAAAACTGTCATCTTGGGCCTTATTCGTTAAAAATTGCTTCTCTTAAATCAGTGTTGTTGATCAAGTTCTGGTGATATAAGAGATTAGGCATCCTTTCTAGCAAACATTTTTGTTTGCACATCTGGTGTTTTAGACCCTGTCTAAAATTCATCAGTTGCAAATATTGTTGCAGCTAATAATTGTTCTTTCCAAGTTGGTGGTGGCTGAAAAGTGGTAATTCCTCGTTGTAGTGAAAACCTTAAATGTTTCTGCAGTTAGTTTCTTTGAAAGAAGAAGAATATGGGAAGGGAGAAAATGTTACAGCAAAAGCAGAACATAGAAAGCTAAAATGAGGGAGGATAATTCATGTATTTTGAAGGTTGTGCAGCAGTGTGCATGCTCAGTTTGTTTTACCCCACCATTGTGAGAGTTCTGTACATGTCCTAAATGTACCATATGTTTTAAAATCTCTTATTTTTAGACAACATTAGAGTATGCAAAACCTGAAGAAACCAGCTGGGATGAAGATTTTGCCGATGTTTATCATGATCTGATACATTCTCCTGCTTCTGAAATGTTGTTAAACCTGGAACACAATTATTTTGTTAGTATATCAGAATTAATAAGTGAAAGAGATGTGGAATTGAAAAAACTGCGGGAAAGGTATCCTTTCATTTTCTCTCCTTTCTCATCTTATGAAACAGGGGTGCATGCCACTGGGTGCTTTCAACTCAGAAGACATATTTTATGTGGTCCCTATTTTGATTTCATGTTTCCCCCTTTAAAGTCCCATAATACATGACCTGTATTGTTAGGGACAGCTACATTATTTTTTCCTCAGTCACTGAAAATACTGTAAGCTAAGGCCATCAAAGTGGTACAAGGTTTGACTTCTATTCCATTAACGCTGTTAGCGGTGTAGCAATGTAAAGTGCTTAAAAATTATTGTCTAGATACCTTATATACCATTTTTTGCCCTTTTTATTATGTAATTTCGGTGAAAAACTGGAATTTCCATGGGATGAAAGATGAGCAAAGGGCTTGAACCAGCTTTAAATCAGAAACTGTTGAATTTGAAATTTAGGAAAGTCTGTGTGGGATCTTGACGATTTTGAATAGCTGCAAGTGTCTTCTGTGCCCACAAGAGGGAGCACTTACAATGCAGAGTTTTCTTCCTGAGACTAAATGGGTTGAGGAAAATGAATGCTCCAAATACAGATACAGATACTAAATACTAAGGAAGCTTGTGAGATGGCAATATTTTCTAAGTAGGTGTATTTTAGCATTCTGAGTGGCAATATTCCTTTTGACTTGTGTTTGTTTCAGCTCCTGTTATGCAGTGTATATCCATTTATAGTTTCTTCCAGGCTGAATCTTATGTATCTCTAATTTGAGGATAAATGTTGTGAATACTGTGTTAACAAGAGTTTTTGCTGCCTATTGACTCTTCTCAGATATCCATCTATAAGAAAGTGCACTTAATCCAAAGAGCAGCAATGTTGTAGAGCTCTAGAGTGGTATAACTCTGTATTAACTCTGGTGGAATTTACCGTATCTATTTGTCATAAGCAAGAAACTCCATGTGTCGGTGGCAGCTGAGACTATCCCAGATGAGCATAGGTGTTGTTGTGTTTACACAGGAGCAGACTTGGCATCCCTGGCCCTCAGCTCAGATTTATTTTGTGTATATTTATTGCTAAATATGTTCTAGGCTAAATGGGTTCCTTGCTGAAGAAAGGGCTTAATGTGGAAGACTGAGTGAAGCCAGGATTAAGAAGACTAAGAAGGGACATGGTGTTGGATGATCTACCCTTTAAATTCAGGTTCCCTTTTTGAATGCAGTTTGAGCAGGATGTGTATCTGGCAATTAAAAAGAAGTGTGTTTAGCCCTGGTGTTTGCCTTTCTGGATCAACTGTTAAGGGCTGGAAGAAGACAAGTGACTGAGAAGGTCCATTTCAAAACCTCTTCTAGTGATAAGGATAGTGGAGTGCTCTATTAGCATATCTGGAGATACTGTTGTACCTTCTTTTGAATATGTGTGTGTCAGACTTTAATTGTTTGGATTCCATTTCCAAAATGAGCACATGGACAGAGGTACTGCCTGATGTGACATATTTTTCAGCTATGTGTTCAGTTTTATCTCTGCTTGTGGTGAGCATTGACCAGTTGACTGGCACAACTGTATCCATAACTGTATCAACAACAAAGGGTGTTCTGCTTCTGTAAGTGTTGCTTGTTGTAAATCTGTGTTTGTTTCTTTTTCAGACAAGGGGCAGAAATGGATAAGGTGATGCAGGAGCTAGGGAAATCACTAACAGACCAAGATGTAAATTCATTAGCAGCTCAGCATTTTGAATCTCAGCAGGTAAACGCTGACCTTTGTTTATGTTATGCAAATAGCTTTCTTAAAACCCAAACCACTTAATTTGTAACTGTCATCTTATTAGGATTTGGAGAACAAATGGATGAATGAATTAAAACAGTCTACTGCTATCCAGAAGCAGGAATATCAGGAATGGGTGATAAAGCTTCATCAGGATCT
Organism: Turnix velox; assembly: GCA_013400935.1. Classification (NCBI taxonomy): domain Eukaryota; kingdom Metazoa; phylum Chordata; class Aves; order Charadriiformes; family Turnicidae; genus Turnix; species Turnix velox. The sequence goes on along the minus strand of VZTY01028592.1, from coordinate 256,351 downwards.
AAAGAATCCAAACAACAGCTCAATCAGGTATTTCATTCCTCAGGTATTTCATTCAGTTATGCTTACTTCCATATATAATATTCCAAAGGATTTCCTTTATATATTACTTATTTCAGATTAGCTATTTAAATAAGATAATTAAAAAATAATGCAAATAAAACATCATGATTAAATATTTCTATTTTTAAGAGTTTTTCACTATGTAATGTTATAACTTTTCTGTAATGGAAAGTGTGACAATGCACCTAAATGCAACTTGAGCTGAAGAAGGTTTTTAGCCTTCTTTACAGTGTCTCTCTTCAACACTATTTCACTGTTTTTATTGATGCAGAAACAAATGAAGATGTTAATGTTCTTTCATGCAGCAGAAATAGTTATTATATCATTTACTCCAGACAATTGAATATAGGAAAAAAAATCACAGCTGATAACTGAAATCTTTTCTGCTAGTTTGAACACTGTATTTGATTTGGTTTTTTAAAATCCTCTCTTTTGGGCTGGTTGGAGAGGAGAAAGGAACATTTTGTCTTGTCACTTAGTAAATCAGATGTAGACTACTATGGACTGACGAGAATTCCTTTTTCTTTTTTTTTACCTTTTGTACTTTATTCTTATTGTGTTGTTACAAGGTGTTATGATCCATATTTATTTCTTAGTCTGAGAATGCTTTACAAATGAGCAAGGTAACGTAAATCTAACAGCAGAGTCTTCTCTTCCTGCTGCTTTGTACCTGGATTATGACATGCTTGAAGAGCAGAACCTTGAATGTGTGGAGTTCATTCAAATAGACTCAATCCCTTGGTTTCCGAAAAGCAGCTGAAAAATCTTTGGATAACTTTGAAAAATATTGCTGCTCTTGAACAAAAGTTACAATAAACTTTTCAATATATTTCTCATTATTTTAGTGATGAAATTAATGTTCAGCCTAGTCAACTGAGAGAATCTGTAGAAGGAAATGGAAGAATTTATGAAGAGCAAAGGCTGCTAGAAGAAAGTTTTACTATTCACTTGGGTGAGCAAACATAGTAACAGATGCTAATGCATAATGTATCTAAGCCATCTATTATTTACAGTATTTACCTGTCAACTTTATTATATATGTTGTTTGTAATAGAAGTGCAGTAAAGTATAAACTGTATCAAATAGTATCTAGCTACCTGAAATACACTTAATGAAAAAGAGTCAGTTTTTATCCACTCTGGCAAGGTGACTAGTGTAGAAAAGCACACTAACATCAAAACATATTAGCAGATAAAGCTTATATTTTATATTTCTTTATTCTTAGTAAGAAACTGTTGATATTAAATTAAATTCCCATAAGAAATTAACAGAAAAATAGATGCTTCCAACTTCCATTATGCAGTGGAGGCTTCTTACACTTTCTGTTTTGACTGCATGAGTATTTTATCCACTGTCTTACAGTAAGTAACAAGACTCAGGTATTGTTAAGCATTGCTTTGTGACATTTGTATGTGGAAAATATTACATTTTTATTCTTATTTTGTAAATTGCTGATACATATGTAAAATTTAATTTATGGTTAAGAACTTTGAGTCTTACTGGTTATATTCCTCTTACAGACCTTTTTCACAAAACTTAGGGTAGCATTTCTATCCCTTGCATTTTAGTAACAATTCTGAGCTTCCTCTTACTGTATGTATCAAAATAATCTATATTCTATACAGGAGCTCAACTGAAGACCATGCATAATTTGAGATTATTGAGAGCTGATATGCTGGATTTCTGTAAACATAAGCGCAATCATCGAAGTGGAGTAAAACTTCACAGACTTCAAACAGCAATGTCTCTCTATTCAACTTCTTTATGTGGCCTGGTTTTATTGGTAGATAACCGTATCAGTTCGTACAGCGGCATCAAAAGAGGTGAGTCCTCTACAGAATGTCAGGGATTGGAAGGGACCTCGAGTGATCATCTAGTCCAGTCGCCCTGCTGGAGCAGGAACACCCAGATCAAGTCACACAGGGAGGCGTCCAGGCGGGTTTTGAATGTCACCAGAGAAGTAGACCCCGCGTCTTCTCTGGGCAGCCTGTTGTGTCAGTGAAAATGAATGTCGTTTAAAAACTTACTCTGTTCTTTCCCAAAAAAATATTCCCTGTGGAATTTTTACTGGAGATGCTAATTCTTCCAACCTGGAACTGCAAAAGGGTAACAAATGCATGAAGGGATAAGGATAAGGACAGTTATGCTCTGATACACTGTTACCACTGTAGTGGGTTTTGTGTTTAAGAAAGGAACGTGTTAGAGTTAACAGTTAGTGCATATTAGAACCATTAAAACATGTTAGAGATTCACATAAAATATTTTGTAACAGTATTTTATCTTGATGCACACAGAAGCTTGCAACACAAGCTTCTTTCTCTTTCAGTTTTGGACACCAGAATGTAGTAAAGCCTTTTGAAAGTACATTTTATGATGGAGGCAAAACTTCCTGTAGAAAGATAAAACACATAAAGATTTTGCTCTCAGCTCTACATGAGCCTGCTGCAGCTTGTTCACAGGAGCATATCAGTGCTCTTCAGATAGGCAGTCAGGGTACATAAGGAACTTCAAGGAGGATTAGAGCAGGTACCTCAATATGGGAAGTAATGAGCAATTGCTTGTCACAGTCCAGTTTGCCATTAGCTTGTTTTGTCTCCCTTTGATTGCTTGAAGAGATGGCTGGGCATCAGGATAAGGAGTTTATAAAACCAGTCACAGAGGCAGTATGTTATGATTTTAATTATCTGTACAATGTTTCCAAGTCTAATGTGGTACTTCCAGCACTTTTCAGCTGATGACGCTTCTTACTAGCTTTCAGATTGTGTTTTGAGAAAGAACTGTAATTCCAGCTTTCCAGATACACTGTTGACAATCTTCATTAATAACTGTAATTTTTCAAAGCAAATTGTAATACAGTTGTTGATGTTGGAAGTACCTATTATGTGTGTTTTAATTAAGTGTCACAGATTGAGGAACTGTTAGTCATGACATCATCTGTGAGGCATAAGTAAATGCATTGCACATTTTTACTATTATCATTATTGGTTTTTTGCTGTGAGGGTTTTGTTTGAAGACCAGCAGCACTCAAAGATTTTTTTTTTCACAGGTAAATAGTTGGGGTTTTTTTTAATTTTTTGTCTGACATGATTTATTTAGAATTTAAAGTGGAGTACAGACACCAGGACTTTGTCTGGTTTTGGCCCTGGTTGCCTCTGTAACTTGCCTTCCATGAACAGTAGATCAGAATTACGTAATGTCACTAAGCACAGCTTTATGTTGTGGATTTAAATCTTTTTATTTTTTCCTAGATTTTGCAACTGTTTGCCAAGAATGCACAGATTTCCATTTTCCTGGAATTCAAGAACAGCTTGAAATTGTCCAGAAGGTTGTACTTAAGGCCAGAGCACAGCGTAGCAGTAAGTCGAAAAGACATCATGGTCAGTGACAACCAAAATTACTTTCCTTGAAATAGAATAGTGGTCAGCTGAATGTTTATAGTTACGGGAAGGTTGATTTCACTCTTCTTCTGTCACCTGATTTATAAAATAGAATGCTTGAGTTTATTGATAAGCTCTGAAAAGTCTGCATGAAATTCTTTACAGAGAGCATGTTCAAGTGATGTCTTTGCTGCTGTAAGAAACTACCTTACCAAAAAAATTATGTGTATGAGTCTTTAGGTTCCAGTCTCTCTTTAACACTCCTCAGCAGCATAAGTTATAGAGCTGTTATGCTTTCCTCTCCTGTTTAAACTGCCTGTAGCCATGCACATTTTAAAACTTTATATGTAAAGCTTTAAAAATTTCAGAAAAGGAGTTGTAATCTTTTCCCTTCCTTAAAAGTAAACACTAAAAACTGAATAATAAATTGATTTAATGTGTGTACTTTTTAGTGCTGACCCAGTCCTTGTGAGTGGTTTACTTTGCATTTATATTTATAAAAGGCTGTGAAATTTTCTGACCACATGGTGTCAAGGCAGTACTTGTACATCATTAAACTTGTTTTTCTTGCAGAGAACTACTTATGTGGTTTAAATATGTCAGTAACTTGAATAGATTCATAAAAGGACAGAGAGAAACAAGTTTTCTTAGGAACTTGCATTTTGCTGTAATCTTGGGGAAAATACTGAAAGCTAGTTTTATAATGCTGAGTTATATAGATATCTTTTCTTGTAAACAACTCTATTTTAAATAGTTACATTATTTAAAAAGCATTATCAAGGTACTATGGCTGTGAGGGAAATTTGGAAAGTTTATTATTATGTTTGAAAATACTGTGTTTTGTTCTACCCGAATGAAGATATGATTAAATAAGAGCTAATGATTTGAGATAGGTTTCAGAAAGTTCATTGCCTTTTGAAGACAGCAAAAACGCATCCTGTCCATTCCTCTGCTTTTGGAAGAATCTATAGTAACTTTATGTTGAAAATTCAAGACAGGTATCATCTTAGTTAATCAAACTTTCATTCTGAAGTATAACTAATAGATCATGTGTTTAATATTTCGCTATGTATTTATATGCAGAAAGCAAAAGTAGTGGAAATGAAGATAAATTAAAGAATACTGAACGAAACCAATCAAATATTTTGCCAGGTGAGTTACACAGAATTTTCCCCCCCCTCTCAAAGCAATTTCTGTTATACAGATGCACATTTTTAGCTCTGAAGTCACAACATAAATTATAAACTGAACCTGAGTTGACCTCAATCAGAGGAGAAGGATGTTCTTGTGGCTAAGGCAGAGAACTGGGTGTCAGGACATCTGGTTTCTATTCACAGCTTTGCCACTGCATCATGTGACTTGGAGCAAATCACTTTAACTTCTCTTTTCTGAATATGAGAATGAAAAAAGGCCTCTGAGCATCATGAGAAAAGGTGAAACTTAAATCCTAGCTACTGATTTTATTTTTGAAAATAATAATATGTATGTCTCTGGTGTGATACAGTAAAGCATTTTAGAATTAATTTTTTTAATTTTAAGAATGCACAAATCCATTGCTTTCGATATTTTAGTATGTTTTAGTAAGGAAAGCTTTCATGGAATTTGAAGATGAATGGATAGTTGGAGGAGGGAGGAGTTAAATTCATACAACCCATGGTTGAATAAGAGATCTTCTTAAAATTACTTTTGTGATTGTCTCAGATCTTGTTAATATAAGCAGATTATAAATCAACTTGGATCTTTAAAAGATAAATCCATGTGAATCTTGCTGAAGTGGCTCATGTGTTATTACTCTTAAATGATAATTGCTGGGGATTGCTACCTCCTTAGCAGTTATCAGAACGGAGTACATACCTTTCCTTTATCTGTCTCAGTAAAATGTAGTATCTTAACTTAAATGACAGTAGGTGTTTATCTGTTGACTGAAGCAGTAGGAGTATTGCAAATCTGCTTCTCTGTTCACTCTCAAGCCGGAAGGTAAGAGGGAGACACCTGCATTTCACTGCCTCTTATCCTTTCTATACCTTTGATGAGTACTATGTCTAAAAATAGCCCAAATGAGATAGCTTCACAGCTTTTTGAAAGCAACTCCATAACTAAGCTTCCCATTACTATGAATTATTTTAAATTCTAATGGTCACTGATGCTTTTGTCTTTCATTATTTCTCTCAGCTGTTATGTAACGCACTATCTTTTTCCACAGGGTTTTTGCATTCTTTATTTTAACCTATCCATTTTTGGTATTTCCGCCTCCCACATCTGTCTGCAATTCAGTGCTTAAGTTGTGTATTTTGAGTATTACACCTCCTCTGCGTTTGTTTTTCAGTTTTGTGCTATGTATAGATCATATCCGCCTGTATTGATGCCAGTGAAACCTATCAAAGCAGGGAAGAGAATACAGGATGGATGTGAAATGATGACATTCCAAGAGTTTTTTAGATCTATTGGTTTCTAATAATTTTTTATCTTATTCTGTTCTTACCTCTGTTGAGCATTTGTATGTGCCTTTTATCTTAACCGACCCTGTCTTTACATTGCAAAACAGTTGTGTTTCAGTACAGATCACCACCATGATACCTTATCTTCTTGGCTTGTATTATTCTGTAGGAGAATTCTACATCACACGCCATTCCAATCTTTCTGAAATTCATGTTGCTTTTCACCTCTGTGTGGATGATAACGTAAGATCTGGGAACATAACTGCTCGGGATCCAGCAATCATGGGACTCAGAAACATTCTCAAAGTTTGCTGCACACATGACATTACTACCATCAGTATTCCTCTCCTATTGGTACACGATATGTCTGAAGTAAGTAAATGTAAACATTTGGGGTTTTTTGATCTTCTAGGATGGAACAAAATTAATTTTTGCAAAAGGTGTGTTTGATGCTAGTTTAAGCTAAATGGTATGGTTTATCCCAGTCACGTGCTCCTGCCACATCACTGTGCTGGCATTCCTATCTATATGGTGACCTGAATGAAATAAGCCAACCAGTTAAAAATGCTACAGCTGAATCACCTTAGATTTTTATTCACATCCCTCATTTTGGACACTTCCTTTGTCCAGCTCCTTGCACAAGGATTAATGAAAGAAGGGACTACGTGCCCGAAAGTCTTCTTGCTTGGAAGCTGTGCTGTCAGAGTGGCTGATTTGATACTGATACCAGATCTTCAGTTTTAATTGTTGCTAGTTTGAAAGCCTTAAAACTTAAGTTCCATGACTTCTATGAGTAGAACTACCAAAGCTTGGCTTGGAGTTCTGAATGTCTAAACACTGCCTCAGCCCTATACAGCAGCAACCTGATTTCACCTTTGCTCTGAACTATCTCCTTCTTCACTGCCTAAATACTTGGCATCCCTAACATCTGCCTCTGTTTCCTGTCTGAGTCCTGCAAATGCTAGTTGGTCAAGAAGCAGAGTGTTGCTGTTATAAGTGTGTTTAGTTACTGTGATTTATATTTTTTCCTTCAGTAATGCACTTCATAGAGAGCTTCTCTCTTACTAAGCTGTGACTTCTCCCAGTGCACAGCAATCTAATGTTGTTGGTGATCGCTCTTCCTCTGTTGCATCTGGCTCATAAGGTACTAGCAAAGGAGGAAAAGGGGTAAGGAGGCAGGGGTAGAAGTGATTTACAGGCAATATATCCATATGCTTCTCCTTAGGAAGTGATAAGTCATAAACTAAAAGAAATTAGAACAATAAGATGATGCTTCCATTATCAATATCTTTGTTGGATAGTTGTAGTAATTTGTGGTTTGATGTTTTGTTTTAAATAACTTTGATTTTGTATATTTCAATAATGACTTCCCTACTTTGAAAATGTCTGTCTCATAGCTAGTTAAAGGCTTGGGTTACCTGTGGGACCAAGTTACTCTTTTTCATAAATTTATTGACCTTTTTTCTTAATCAAGTTTCCATCTGACTATATTCCTTTTTTTTTTCTCAAATCTTGCTTGTTTCAGCCTTCATTTGCGTTTCTGTATTTTAAACTAAAAATAAAGCACAGGACAAAGTGTTCAGCATTCTTTGAGAGTTTGTTGATGCATGTGTTGAAACTAAAGAATTACCTTCCTTTCTAGCTGTGGATTCTTAAAAGGTTCTGGAAAAGTTTACTTTTTATATTAAAGTTTTGGTCTTTGCAGAGTAAGCACCAAGTGATCTGTAGGATAACTGTGTGTTTATCCAAAACTGCATTAACATGAGTTGCATTAGCAGCATTGCTTAGTGCACTGCTTTGTAGCTGGCTGACCTCATTGGAAACACACAAATACATAGCTTGTTGCTGAGGGAAAAGTGAATAATAACAGATTTCTGAGAGTTCACCTGAACTCGGTGCCTTCAGCAGCCCCAGTTTTGAAACTGCATTTACCACCTACATAAGAACATTTTTGTAAAGTGGTTAACCAGGAGCACAGCTGCAGAGATGTTTGCATGCTGCGTTGTGACAGGCCTTCATCAAGAGTTTTCCCTGTGCTTTTCTCCAGGGTTTTCTTTTATGGGTGGAAGAGTGGGGTTTATAACCCTGTAGAAGTAATGAGTGTGTTTATCTCAATTAAGCCATCACAAGGCTTCATTATACAAAGACTAATTTATTTTCTTTTCTATGGAAAAAATTAGGAATTCTGTTTTCCTTGTTTTCTCTTGTGATGAGAACAAAACCAGATTTCTTTGTTGTGATCATTAAGTTAAATGAAGGAAAGAAATCGGATTTGATACTTGAGAAAGAAGAAAGAAAAAAAGCAGTCAAGTTCAAATTCAGGACAACTGAAATATTACTGTCTGATCACTTTTCTCAGTCTAATATAAACTGGATATTGAAATGGCTTTAATGGCATGACATCTCTAGAAATGCTGGGGCACACTTCCTTGGTAGTTTTAATATAGGATCCATTGGTGATGTCCACACAACAACACTGAAGTGGCTCTTAAGGGATCTCAGGCAGCTGGTTCTATCACTGTAAGTTAAGACAAAAATCTTTATAAGAGTAGTAAAAATGAAGGAAGTGGAAGCTGTGTGTGAAATATTTAGAAACTTTTTTTTTTTAGAGAGACTACTGATAGGTGCATTTGTTCCAGATGTTCTCATTTGAGTTTCCTGCCATGATATTTATAGTTGCACGCAGTAATAAGAATTTGCATAGATATACTTTGAGTAAACATCTTGCTGATTCTTAACTTACTAAAACCAATCACTGAAATCTGTTTTAAAATCTGTTTCCTGCAAGACATTTTACGGATTTTGCCTGGTTCTGACATAGTTTTGCAAAGGCATAAGCCCTGAGCTTTATAGAAAAAGCAGCCCCATACTGGGAGTCCCAGGTGTTTTTTTACTTGTTTGAATGCTTTTATCCAAAACCCACTTCAGGAGAGGGGATGTTTGTGGTTTTTACCTATCCCCGGCACTGTATTTTAGATTGTATTTTGCCAGTCCTTCATCATTTACACAACTGTTCCTTAGTTTGCATATGGAGAAAAATCCTGATAACATGACAAAATCATGAGAATTTATGTTTTTAAAGACAGATTAGAATTGAATCACTACTGCGTCATTTTCAGTTCTTGTGGCTTGCACTCAGTGACATTCTGGATTCAACCTGTTATTTTCCTGGGGGCCCACTAGATTTAGTGTCTATGTTCCTCTGAAATAGTCTAAGGAATAGTGTCATATCCTGCTGTTTCAATAAGTCTTTTTATGGCTTAGTTCCCTTTATTGATTGCTTAAGGTACTTTTGCGTTGCCTTCAGAGCAACAGGACATTTCACAAACTTGGCTTTTACCTGAGCCTCAACAGTGATAAAACTAACAATAAACACTTACATTTCTTGTGACAGAAAGCACAGATAGGCAAATAAATGACAAGATATACCAAGTATTTCTACCGGAATACTTAACATTTTTTTAAATGTTGTCCAACATTTGTCAATCTTATTATTGTGATGTGCAGCATACAAGCAGAGTCTATTTATGCAGTGGCTTACATCAGGAAGGAAAGTTTTTCTGAAAAGTCATTTCTAGTGTATATGGGTATTAACATAGTACATATTTTTGGGCATGGCAGGAGATAGTTCCACTCAAGTAGGAACTTTGCCTTTCTGCAGTTGTTTTATGCAGCCACATTTGGTATGCTGTTTCAGTGTTACCAGATGGCATTCTTATATAACCTTGCTTCTCAAATAACTTTTTTTAATGCTGAAATTAAGCTCTATGTAAATGAAAGATTGCCCGGTGTATGGCATTGCCAAATGAACGTTGGCTTTACTGAATGTGAAGTTACATAAAGCATAAATTTGAAAAGATACATAGAATGATAAACTTCTTTCCATGTATGTATTCCTTTACTCAGACTAGAAGGTGCTCTTTTTTATGTTGAAGATTACAAATTGGTATTGTCATTCTGTCTCTGACAAGGAGTATTCTCTTTGTAGTGTATAGTGAAAGAATGTTTCATGTAATGAAGAATTTAAACCTTTATTTAAATTACTTAGACTGGGGCTTGTAGCCACATCTTAAGATATCTTAAACCAGTGTAGTTTTCTTATCCCATTGTGGTATTTAGGTAAGAATTTGCCGACTATTAATATCTGGAGCTCCTCCACTCAGTGAAGATGGATTTGTTTTAAAATAAATGTCTTTAGGGGAGAAGGTCTTGTTCTACTTGCAGTATTAGAGAGAAGGCTCTTACTAAATGTAGTAGGTATGACAGTCAACCTTCATTAGAACTGTCAAGAACAAGTAGGAATCATCAGTTACCACGGTACAGATGTGATCAGAAGCCTGTCTTTGGCTAGCTGAAGCATGAATCTGACAGTTATTAATTGGATATTAAAGATTTTTGTGAAGGCCCACAGTGATTAGACCCACTTCCAGTGACATTAATAGGGTTGTAAACAATATTTTTATTCAATATCTCAGTTTTAAAATGTGTAGACTGTTCTAACATGGGGTTCTCCTATAAATAATCAGTAGTAGTACCTTTATGGCCACCTGTAAGGTGTGTACCACCTGCCTTTAATACTCTGGAAGATAAAATCTCTTGTCATGGCCTGTAATGCTGTTTGAATAACTGTTGGGAAAATATGCTTCTGTGGCAAAAATACATTATTTTTAATAAATTCCTTGCTAGTCTTGTTGGTTAGATCAATTGAGCATTGATGCCTTTCATTTCTTAATTTGTAGGAAATGACCATTCCATGGTGCTTGAAGAGGGCAGAGCTTGTGTTTAAGTGCATCAAAGGTATGTTATTGAATGCTTTGGCCATTTGTGTTGCACCTAGTGATGCCCAGGCTGTGTCATTTCCCCCCAAAAAGGTGTTTTTCTAAAATTTAATGCTTGTTAAAGTATACACTTAGATATTCTCATTAAAATTAGTAGCTCTCCAACCAGGAAATAATCTCAAATGCTTAAAATGATGACTAAAGTTGCTTCAAAAAATATCTTTGCAAATTAAAGAAAAAGCCTTTATTACTGCTTTAAGCAGAATTGCTCTTCCTTCAGAAATTCTGAAGAGGAGCAAAAGCCGGTCATTCTCTACAGTCTAATTTCCAGTGTGTCTTGTATTTTGATTACCTCAAAAAATGAGGACTCACCACATTTTTCCAAGGTGAGTTTACATGCTAATTAATCTCTTAGCTGGAAGATCCTCATGACTCAATTTAGTTTCTATCTTTCCAAAACATTGTTGTATTCTGCACTTAAATACTTGACCCAAACATTTCGTGTATTTAAAATATTAGTAGTGTTATTGTTCTTTCTATAACCTATTCAAGGAAGCTCCTCATGATTGTAACTTTTAGTAATTCATCTGTGAAGTCACTTTCATTAAACAGGTATTTTTCTGAGTATCTTTATTTGCTACAAGTGAGTTCCTGTGGATGTTACAATAAGGAAATGCTGTGTTGTAACTTGAAAAATAAATGAGCACTGAACTTTTTCCATACATGTAAGTCCAGGGAGTTTCTGTTGCTGCCAGATTGCCAGTGTAATTTTGGCAAGAGTCTTTTACTCATCTGGATGTGGTCAAGTGAGAACTGAAGGAAAGACCCATTTCTCAATGGAAGCAAGCCATTGAAATAACTCACAACCTTTATTTTTGGAGAAATCTCTTGCTTCTGCAGGCTACCTTCTGCTATACAGTAGGACTTGTTATTCTGTTCCTCAAGGGGATTTTGGTTTTCTCCATAACTCACTAGATTTTCCAGTAAAAACAGATTGATTCAGTCAGGAGATTGACTGAGTCTGATTTAAATGTGATTAATTGCATCCCTAGATAAGACAGTAAAAATCCTGATTGCATGTGAAAACTCAGTCACTGCTTGATAACGGTGAAATTGATGGAAGACTCCATAGATACTGTATATAGTATGAATGATGTTTTTTAGGTTTCATGATGGAAATGGCCTCGTGGGATGGAGGAATTTCTCGAACTGTCCAATTCTTAGTACCACAGGTAGGTTAAACCCAATTTATATCCAAGTCAGGAGACTGCTGGGACGAGAAGTTATATGTCAGCAGTTTTGATTTCTTTGCTGTGCCCTGCTCTTTTTGTGTGAGCTTTATCATTGTGGGCTTGCTCCCTTGCCTATAGAATAGCAGTAGAGGGAGATTAACTTTTCAGATATCCTGTAGTATTTTCTGAGGAGTCTGAAATTTCCACCTGGGAAGTTTGCCTTTACAAATGGTGAATATATTGCCTTTGAAAAGGGTATTCTGCTGTTATTTACTCTGCGAAGAAGGGTTAACCTTGCATTGTGTAAGTATAGATTTTTCATTAGTTATATTGTGTAACAGCTTGGAAAGTTGTGAAGTGCTGAGTTCAACCATGCTTCCACAGACTCATTGATGGCTCCAAGTATTTGAAGTTAATTGAAATTAGGATTCTGAAATTACTTAATTTGGAATTTTAGCTGATGTTGAGAAACAAAGTTTTCCAGAGGTGGCCAGTACTAAGAGGGTTTTTTGTTCTGAAAAGTGGGACTGGAAGTAATATACATATTGGAGTTAGGTGAGGAAAGAAATGTATTTCTTGAAAAAACAGTAAAAGGTTGGGCAAGGGGGAAGCTGAGATTAAACCAAATTGTGAAGTAGTCAAATTTTATTCTAGAATTCAAAGACTGGGAGGCTTGTAGATAACAAACACTACTGTCATGCTTGGGCTACGTAGAATTAATCAATTACTAGAAAGAGAAAGCTACTGGAAACATATAGGTCACACAAATAGCCAGACACTATTTATAGGTCAGTCTTTTGATTGAAATTTACTATGTATAATGCCTAGTATGAAAATGGTCTTTGTGGTCTTCTGAAAAATAACATTTCAATGTGAAGAAACAAAAGCTGAGAGACAATTCTTCCAAGCTGCAGCAAAAAGCTAAAGCTTACTTGTGTATCATTTTGATTTCTTTTTTCCAGACTATTTCTGAGGAAATGTTTTACCAACTGAGTAATATGCTTCCACAAATCTTCAGAGTGTCCTCTACATTAACTTTGACCTCTAAGCACTGAATTTTGTGCATCAGTAAGATGTATGCTGTTGACAAAGGATGAGGTTACAGAGATTCTGGATTGGAATGCCTTCTGAGAGATGATGACCCTGAAGTGGTATTTGTTGCAGCTACAAGAATCATGCTGTCATGATAAAAGCTGACTCTACTTGGGTGTCAGCAGTTAATTTTTGCTTCTTCCTTTGTTTCAACAGAGTATTAATGTTGAATTTCTCTCCTTTATTTGAGAGACATTCAGTGTATCTTAGTGTACATGAGCTACAGAAATGTGATTCCTGAAATTAACTAGTCAGAATAAGAGCTTATAGTAGGAACAGGATCTTCTGGGTGGGATTCAGGTTGTTTGGTGAGTTAAAAAAAAAAAAAAATTAACAGTGTCAAGTGTCTCCGTAGAATAATGATGATGTAATCTGCCACAGTTGTCTTTCCATGGTCACAGTGACCTCATTTTACTGTTACAAAATGAAAGACACAAACCAGGTATTTAACCTGCTGCAGTCCATAAATCACAGAAGTGTTAAAAAATTCTTTTTTTTCCTTATCTTATTTTTTGATTTAATTATTGGGGGTTTTTTTTAGTTTTTTTGCTTTATTTCAGTATTTCACTTGGACAAATTTGTCACATGAACAACTTAATAAGAAAAGTATAGAATTCTGGGCTCTGTAATACAGGTATACTTTTCATATTAATGAAAACATTAATATTCATATTAATGTTTTATGAGTGAAAAATCTAATCAGAACCACTGGGGAGACAGCTTAAAATGCAACTCTGAAATTTCTTGGGACAAACTAGAATCCGGTTAAAAAAAATAAAAATAAAAAGCCCCTGCCTTGCCATGATGGTGGATAGGAGGGAGGTTGGGAACTACTTGTCTCAGACAGTCACACCGTTTAAACTCCGCTGTGGACCCAGCAGGAGGCTTGGAACAAGCCTTCAAAGGCAGAGACTGGCAATGGAGAAAGTCCTGTCTGAAACTAGGGTTGTTGGGCTGCCAGAAGAGTCAGGCTCACAGCGAAGTAACTGAGGTGGTGAAAGCCACTGGTAGGTTTCTCAAGTCCACAGTTCTGTTCTGTAGGAAGCTCGAGGATCCTGGCAGTGCTGGCTCAGAATCTGAAATCTGAAAGCCAACTAAAAATAAGTTTATTTTCTATTTTCAGCATTTAAAAAAAAATAGAAGTATCATAATTTATTTTGATAAATGTAAAGATTGGAGTTCTTTGTTTAGGGAAAACTGCACGATTTAAAATTCTCACAGAGAATCAAAGGAATACTAACCAGTTTGTAAAGTCACAATGTAATTGACAGACTCTAAGCCTCATATTTTTATTGAGTCCTGCATGCTGTACAGAAGCTATGTAAGTGACCCAGCAAACATCTATTGCTGAACTGTCAAATGCTTTCTTTTCATCTGCCAGCAGCTTCTAAAGAGGAACCATGCAAGTAATGTGACCTAATTTGGTGTTCTAGAAAAGAGGGATGTAAATTCATCTAGAATGGGACGGATTAATCTTGTTAGAGCTCATTTTACATTGCTGGCCTTAATCTGAAATTAAACTCTGGTCCCAGAAAAGCATGTCTCTGACCACTGTTCTACTTGTGAAAGGTGTGGTACCAGAAGTATTCCTTTTTATAAGTCTTACGATTTATCTCTGTTATAAAACAGATCTGTGTTACATACTTGTTGTTTCTATTTTTTGTTATCTTTAATTTTTTTTTTCTCTCTCTTCAGTGAAGGCATCTATCAACAAGTACCCTGTGAAACTCCAAAAACTCTTGAGCAAACCATTTGGCTTGCACTTTTAGAGTTTATTAATAAAAATAATACCCACGTTCTCCTGTTATTTTGAAAAACACAAAGACACCATTTAATTTAGAGCTACCAGTGTAAAACTGCTAATAGTCTCTAAGAAAAATTAAGATTTTGGGTTTTTTGAATCTGTGTGTTTTCAATACTTGGTGAATTACACATGGATTTTTTAGCGTAATAACCTACTGCTCTTTGACACTCAAAAGAAGAAGCAAGCTCTAGTGGTGAGGCTTTGGAAAATCAAAGTGTTAGGAACAGTACAGGAAGACTTTTAGTTTTGCTTAAAATTGTGCTGAAGCCTGCCCCCCACCTTGTGAAAGCTGAATTGGGCCTGGCAGACTGAATTGTTGGCTAAAGCACTCTCAGTACAGTACTTTTGCATTTTTCATTCCTGTTGCCAAGGAACTGGTGTGAACAGTGGATTTTTAGATGCCTCTGTAGAAAATCTAGAGGTGAGCTGACCTCAGCTGTACTTTCTGTTTGATCTGTACCTGGCAGCCATACAGAACAGTAGCATTCAGACTGCAGTTCATGTGGGGAAGCCGTGTGAGAAATCCTGTTTGGGTCAGGAGAAGCTATTTGTGATTGAGAGGAAAATGACTCAATAGGCATGTGCTTTTCTATTTGTATATACAGTGCAACATGCCTCGAGAGGACAGCAGTATTTATTGCCTTGAAAATGTGTGAAATTGTATGTGTGGCTTGTGTTGAGTAAATTGTGATTGCCATTAAGATGAAAGAGGAGAGAACGCTGCTGTTTTCAGCTTTTTAAAGCTGCTTGTGGTGGCCACTATACACAGCAGGTGCCCTTTTACAGATCTGAAGTGGGGTTATTACAAGGAAAAAAAAACCTTGGAGAATCTCAGTTTGTCAAGGACATAGCTGAAGACAATAGATTGGGGGTTAGTCAGCTGTAGCATCGGTGTCCATCTGCTCACGTGGTGACTGATGGCAAACAGGAGGAGGAGGAGAATACAAACAGTTGAGAAACAGATGTACAGACCTCATCCTGACCGGTCTGCTTTTACCCTGTTGTAATTACAGAAATGTCACTATTAGTAGGTGTCACTACCTGGGGCGTTAAGAATTGCTCCTCAAATCTTCACCTCTGCTCTCCTGGGGAGCAGAATCCAAGTTGATGGAGCAGAGCTGAAAGATGTTATTTCATAACTTTGCCCACTGCATGAGAGATGAGTGCAGCCAGAAAAGGTGCTTAGGTAGAGGGGATAGAATTTAAAGGAGGAAATAAATACTAAGATTATGAGTTCTAACCATGTTCTGTTATTCCTGTGAACTTCAGAGTTGGTCAGTTTATTTGGTCTGTACCTTGTTTTCTCCTTGTTAACAGGCAAGTTTAATTTATGCTTGCACAATATTTTGAGCATCAGTCCTGCATGCCACATTGACTCTTATTTCTTGCCTGCACTGTATCCAAAAATATGGTGCTCTTCTCTGGTATTCACACCAGGTCAGAAGTGTAAAGAGATGCCTGTCCTCTTCTTGTGTCTTTCCCTCACTGAGGCATCAGGACAGGCCATCAGGGGCATAAAAATAACTGTATTACTTCATATCACATACTGGATGTGGTAAAAGTCGGTAGCAACCACAGAATCGCGGGCCCGTGGGACCACAGAATTAGATGAACATATTATTATGCACAAGTACAAACAACCTCATTTCTGGTTGTGTAAGCTGGACTTGATGCTATAATAGTATTTAAACACTACCTTTTAATCTAACCCCAAAGCACAGAAAGCGAGCAGAACAAAGCAAACACACCATCAGCACTCGGAGACTGGCCACAAGGCATCAGAAGCAAGGCAGCAATGAACTGAGTACCCTGGTGAAACTCATTACAGTTGTGACAGAGAAGGCACGGACTGACTACCTGCAGCAGTGGGGAGGTGTTCTGTGCCCTTAGGAGTCCTTGAAGAGCTTAAGTTATTTGACAGTTCTATCAATTCAGAAAGCTGGACTAAACCTAGAAGGTGAAGGAGTCCAGTGGTTACTGGTGGGGTGGTCAGCAGGTGGGACCAGTTGGCCTGTCAGAAGATGTTGCCTGTGGACAGTTAACAGCTCTCCCAGGCAGAAAGAGGTAATAACCCATAGGCAAACTCTGTAGCTTGAAAGCAAACCGTAGCTTTCAGTCCCCTCAGATGATAGTCCAGCAAATTGTGCTGTGGTGTCGCATGTGGTGAGCCAGTGCTCCAGTGGGTGTGGAGCTTTCATCTTAGGGAGCTTTCTGTGATGGCAGTGTATGCTGGGGGCACCAACACAGAGCTGGTACATCTGCCAGCCTGGGTCATAGGGAGAGTGCAGAGTGAAGACAACCAAACTGATAATCTGAATGAGCTGGGACACAGCCAAGTGTCAATGTGCTCGTTACTCTTGAAATGTAGATGAATTTATGAATATCCAGAAGTGTAGTGTTTAAGTTCCTGGGAAAGTTTTCATTCCTGTGCACTTCCATAGGGTGCTGGCAAGTGGATACCGGCTTAGTATGGGTGGCTGGTTCATAGCACCTGAAGTAGGTATATAAATTGTGTCGTAATTCCCATTTGGAACATGTTCACTTCTCTCTTTGCTCGTGATCCAGACTGTCCCTGTGATTTTAGGCTATAGAGGAAGCCATGGGATGCCTGCAAAGTTCTTTTAATTTCTTGGAGATTAGACTCAAATTTGGAAGAGTAAATGTGGTTCTATGTTTTTTATTTCCCTCATCTGCCAGAATAACTCAAAGAGGGAGACTAACAGTCTTTTCCCTTTTTAATAAAGTCTCTAAAAGAGAAAAATCTATTAAACTAGTCAATGTGAGTGTGAAGTCTTGCAAGCTCTTCCTTCTTATATAGGATGCCCCGGTACAATTTGCATGGACAAAGCCTCATGTCTAAAGTCCATTGCTTAAGAGGACCTATGAACAGCATCTTTGTAGAGGATGCTGTGTACAGCAGGAGTGGAATGCAGCAGAAGTGACCCACCGATCAGCTCTGATAGATGTGATATCATAGTACCATGGGTAAGAAAGAAGATGTTTAGTCCAATGCCAGTGTTCCACTGAGCAAGCACAAGAAGGCGGCGGCTGTCTGTGGAGGAGAGCTTCTACCAGTCCTCTATGAGTACCTGAAGGGGGTTTACAGGAAAGCTGGGGAGGGACTGTTTGCCAAAGCATGTAGCCATAGGATGAGGAGCAGTTATTTGAAGCTAGAGCAGGGTAGGCTTAGACTACCCATTAGGAAGGAGTTCTTCACCCTGAGTGTGGTGAGGCACAGGAAAAGGTTGCCCAGAGAGGTGCTGGAGGCCACATTCCTGGAGACAGTCAAGGCCAGGCTTGATGAGGCTCTGAGCAACCTGATGTAGTACAGGATGTCCCAGCTCACTGCAGGGGGTTGGACTAGATGGCTTTTGAAGGTCTTATCCAATCCAACACATTCTATGGAACATGTATTTCTTGATACACGTGGGGAAGGAAGATTCAGCAAGCAAAACAAGGCTCTTGCATCATTCTTGGAATACAGACATCTAAACATGAAGCATCTAGTATCAAATATTCTATGGAACATGGAAAAAGACTGAAAACTAACTGTTAAATCATAAAGTCAGGTGGAGTAGCATGTAGCAGTGTGCTGTATCTGCACTTCTTGGAAGAGATGAGATACTGTGTTTGAGATGTCTGCTGCATTTCACAACAGCTCCTAAATCTTTGCTTCAGCCACTAGAAGCACAGCCAAAGATACTGTCATAGAACAGCCACTAGTCTTCTGCAGTCCAGAGCACAGAGAGTGTGATGTTAGCTTTATCTTGCTAGCTTTTATTTAGCAGTTATCTAGGAACCACCTTTTGCTCTGCATTTTGCTAAAGTTTATGGACTTATTCCAAAATTAAACAGCAGGAGGTAACAGCAGAGATAACTGAGAGCAGAATTTGGCCTTATGTGCTCTTCCAATGGTGCTAAGTTTGAAGAGATACAGAATGAAATTGGCTAAATGGCAACTTAAGGGGCATATGAAAACTATCTGTAAGTATTTAAAGGATGTAAAGATTAAAGAGGAGGCAGGGTCATCCTGCACATTCCATGAAGGATTTTAACTTACAGGAATAAAATGAAGCAAAGAAACCTGTACAAGAATTAAGAGTACCACTATTTCTAGAAACTTAGAAATAAATCTCATAATGTACAAAAATGTCTCTGCTAATGGAGAGATACCCTCTGTAATTTACAAAATGGCAGGTCAACGTAGCTACGCCTCTGCATTATAAAGTACTCTTCATCTGCCTGGGAGACATTTCTGATTACTTCACATCACCTTTCTGATTGCTCAGATGTAATGGATTGATTTCTCCTTCCTTCTCTTCCCTCTTTGGGAAGTATCGACATCTGGTTCCAGAAAAAAATGGCTTGTTCCCAGTTGGCTTAATATGGTGACTGATATTATAATCTGTATGAAAGAGCTTACTATGGAGAAAATCTCTCCATTCCTTCAATGAAAAGGCAGATTACCTTCTGTGGAAGACAAAACCCTGGGGGAAGGAATCCTCTTGCTGAACTAATTCAGGTTCAGGCAGGGGTTGTAAACAGTCATATCTACATGACACTATCAGCTCTTTACTAATGGGCTGTGATGGATTCATAATGGTGCCAAACATTGTCAGAGCATCTTTGAGACCCAGTGGTTTCAAAATGGATTCAGGGTCCTTGTTCCATGCAAGAATGGACACCGCAAATATAAATTTAGTAGTATCTTGAACTGGGAAGTTACCAGAGCTGAAGCTGGTTTGGTTGTCTCCCAAAAGTCTTATTTTAACTGAACCATAACAGTTCTTGCCTGGCATAAATTATAATCCTCCAAAATGCTCTGTACTCACTCATTTATAGTGGCTGTTTCAACTTTGTCCCAAAGAACACTTTTAAATCCCAGCAGAAATAGCATTGCTCCACAAACAGGGGCCTGCTTCCTTCCGCCACTCCTCATATGTGCAGCATCCATTTTATCAGTCCAGTGCCTGCCTATTTCCGCAGCGGAAATCCTACCAGCACAAGCCAGCCAAGGCTCCTTTTTTGAGAAATGAATCCTTCCTCACTCATCAATAAAAGGTGGAAATTGCAGTGGGTCAGTGACAGAAGCTTGGCCTTGAGCTTGATGGGCTACACAAGAGGATGTGAGTGCTTCTGTTGAGCAGCTGTTTGGAAACCGCTGCCTGACCACCAGTTGTTATCTTGGATATGTTTTTAGCCATTTCAGGCAATTCTCCCTGCCCATGGAAGTGGTACTTTCTTTCAGGCACTCCATAAATTATGGGCAAGTCTTGCAAGCTGATGTTGCTACATGTGAAATAGTACACACCACTTTCACATTGATAGCTAGTCCCGCTCACTTCTCTTTATAGAGGCTTCCTGTTAAGAAATACTGACTGCCGATAAAAATACCTTGTTGGCAATTGCTGCATCATTCTGGGGTTTGTTTGATTCCTAAACCTTCAAAATAATTCAGGGAATTGCTGCCTAACCGTGAGGGATATTGTGTTTTCCTTGGAGCAGATGCTTATACAGGTGGCAGTTTCTGCTGGTTTGGTAGATGGAATTTGCTGTGCAGACTGAGCTATTGCTTCTTAGGTTCTGTCTTTAATAATGGATGCACTCTGGACTTCTCAATGAAGGCAAAGTTTCCCCACAAAATTCTTCCTACCTGGGTTTGAGAATCACTTGGTGATTTGTCTGGCATTTATTGCAAGTCCCAACTGAGATGATGCTGTGAAGGCAAAGCTAACTGAGTGATGCAGCACTCAACACCAGTAGCATAAAACCTCTGGATGTTCAGCACGTGGCCCCCAGCACACAAGGAACCACAGCAGTACAGAAGGCAAAGCCTTATGTTCTGATAACTGTAGCCTTAATGAGAATTAGTTGCCTCTCTCTGTAGGTACCCACACCCAGCAAAGTCAAACTCCTAATGTTTCAAGTTATCTGGTCCTTTCAAAACTTCTGTCATTGCATCAAATCATTTATTCTACTAAGCTGATATAGAAACTGCAGGTCCTAAGTGATTGAGCCACACAAAGTTAGTCTTTAAGTGTTTGTTTTTGTTACCACTCTTGGTACAGATTACCAGATTATGGTAAAATAATTTGCAGAGAGATGAAATGTGCTGTATCAGGAAAACTACTGACTGGAAACATTACAGGCTATAGAAAAGTTAAAATCTTTTAAAATGTGGAGGGGAGGTTCTGTCATACAGAGAGGGAGCAACCTTCCTTCCTCTGAAATACAGAGGCACTCCTCATTCCCATGGCTTTCCCTTCTGTTTTAGGTTCATTTCAACCCAGCCACAGGCAACCTCAGCAGGAAGAAAGCTTGCTTGTTGCTTTAGTGTTTGCTAGTTGTTTGTTTTAATAATTTCATTCACTACTTGAGGGACACACAGTTCTATGAGACCAGAGTCCATTGCATATGCCAGGACACCTAAGTCCTGACTCAAAGACTGCTGGAATTAATGACAATGAATGGTCATTGACTGGAGACTACTGGAGATCTCCAGACCAAATCCTAGGAGTTTTGATCCCTTTATTACCAAACAGGTTTCTGTCTGGACAGGCTGCCATCACAACTTTTGCCTCTGTATCCAAATGCACCAGCAGCCATTGATGTTCAGACCATTGTGGTCTGCGGTGGGGTAAGTAGCATGTCCACACTCTGATAACACCTCCAAAGAGAATACCACCACCCACAGTTCAATTGAAGCTAATTACTTACAACTGGAATCCCATACCAGAAAAAATGTTCCAGCCAAATCAATGTATGCAGGCAGCCGATGCTGGAAACAGCTGGATTTGAACTGGAATACTCAGTTCTTCTGCCATGACTGTTATCTGTGAGCCATCAGTTTAACTTCAATTCATTAGCCTGCCTTAATTTTCACATACATAAAATTGCACCTAAGGTAATTTAGAAGGCTTTGACCCTCCAAAAACAAAAGAAAAATATAGTTAAAACAAGAAATGCTGATCAAATGAATAATGTAGAGAAAAATCAAATACTATGTTGAAGACAATGTCTCAAGCCAACACTAAGACAACACTTCCAAGCAACTTAATATGATGTGAGTGATGAAGTCAGAGATTAATCTCTCCCAACATTTCCTAGAAACTCTTTGCCCATCTGTTTAAATTTCTCCACTCATGAAGAGCACCATCAAGGCTGTTTGCACATAAGCTGCAGAATTTGAAAAGGTACAGCATAAAACATTCATATATGAGTCTTTGCTGAATGCTATTAAAAAGACTGACTATACAGTCAGTCTCGTCTGCTCAGTTGCATACCTGAACCAAATTCAGGACTTCTTATGACAAAATAATGTTAAATTCTGTCTCTACTGAACTTTGTGAGGGTTTTGCTGTTAGCTGCAATGGGCTCAAAGTTTCACTTCCCAGCCTATCTCTAGCAATATATAATGGCTAAATAAGATCAATGTGTGGAAAGTACGTAAAACCTCAAATGTTTGAGCTCTTCTAAACAAAACATTATCGGCTAGAACTAAAGCCACAAAACCCAGACTGGACATCAGGAAAACAAGACTTGATTCCTTGGTGTCACAAGTTCCTCATGGCATTTTTAGCCAAGACATTCCCTTTCAGTTCTTTCATTTGAAAATCATGGATTTTGAAACTCACCCTTGCAAAACTGAGGTATACAGTACAAGAGTGCTGGGTGAGTGTCATAATGTACCTAAACCACCAGTGGGCAGATGGGTTTGCGGTAATAATATATATATACAGCGCTTCACCATTCAAGTATATACTTCCTAAAACCCCTTTGCTAGCAGTGTATCAGTATAGATAGTGAAATCTGATGAAAAACAGAAACAAATAGATTCCTACACACTCATTTCACTGCTATTTAGGTTTGAACAAGATCTGGTCTCTTGCAGGAAAGGGAAAAGATCTGAATATTTAAGGTGCAGATTAAAAAAAAAAAAGAGAGAGAATGATGGAAAGACAGAAAGAAAAATACATTGCAAAAGGTCTTTGCAATAAGTTGAAGAAGATGCCAAGCTGTGTATTGAAAAGATCATGCTAGTCAGAGAATTATTCTTAGCCCTATAGTAATCGTGATAGGTGAAGTTAGATGGATATCTCTCTATGACTAGAAATATGGCATGAAGGTCAATCACAACTTGATCTTTTCTAGAGTTGGCAAGAGCCCCACTTCAAGTGGGGAGTTTGACTAGATGATTACCAGAGGTCCCTTATAACCAACATTTCTATGACAGCATGATCTCAGACCTGTATCACAACTAAAGGGACAGTGTTAATTAAGAAAAAAAAAAAGGGATGTGCAGGGCTCATTAATGTTATTTATAGAAAAAGAATTGAAAAGAAGGGGCTTTCAGTTGTGTTGAATCTTTATCTTTGTATGCCACACTGTAGACAGTAATGTACCTTACTTTGTTCATGCTGGGAAATATTCTACTGAAAACAGACAACATTTACTAGTTTTTCTTCTCTCTGGGTTTATTTTACAGCAAGTAGGAATTTATGGACAAGGACAGTCAGCTGCACCATCTAGGTGTGAGAGCCTCCCTGCAGACTGAGAGGGGTTACTGCCTACAGTGGTGTGGGACTCAATGGCATGCTGGAGGAATAAAGCATTCTGGGGCTGAACCAGACATAGGGGATATTTAGGGAAAGGATCAGAGGTGGGGGAGTAATCAACATAGACTGAGGCAGAACAAGTATGGGAAAACGGAGTAATAAGGGAGTCTAAAGTGGACAGCTGCCTGTAAAGAGGTCTGTGGTCAATTTGCTTCTCTGGCCCTGCTCTGCCACAGGCTCTTCTCTCATATTAAATTCTTGTTCCTGACTATTTTCCCAGATGAGGAGCTCTCTGTTCTATGTTCACATGTGTGTATGGAGGTCTGAGTGCTAGCTACAAACAAGGGACCCATGGGTCAAAAGGGGCCATGAGACTGAGAAAACAGCAACAGGAGAGTGTGGTGGTGTGCTCTCCCCCTTTTTTCACCCTTTCTCTCCCCTGGCTCCTGCCTGAGTCATAGCCATCAGTGGGAGGTGTGATGAGCTGCTCCTGAACCTTGGAGAATAGCTCACTGCAGTCAAAACACTGTCTGGAGTGGGGCACCAAGATACTTTGTTCTCATGAGGATATGACCATAGGTCAATTATCTGACTCTGTAAATAGTGGACAGCCCAAGAGCCTTTTGAGGTCTCCTGTATGACACACCAGGATCTCCCGTTGAGCAGGAACACTTGCTTAAGGTTCTACACTTCTACTCCTTGAGGTTGAGAGATTCCTTGCTACAAGAGATTCTTGGTAAGTGACTAATAACATGCTACAAACTTTGAAATCTTAGCTAAGTGATATAAAGGATTTATTGCATAAATATAGACATAAATTGTTGACAAAGTCTGGGGGGCCCTTTCTGAACCTCGTGACTCAACGTGAGGGTCTCCCTGACAGTTTGTCTGATCCTGTCCTCTATGCAGAAAATAATAGAGTGTACCTTGACATCAAACCTCATAAAACACTGTTGCATTTACTATCAAAGTAATTGTTGTCTTAATTTAATAAATATTTCTTTACTTCTCTCTTACGGGTGAAATCAATCACTCCACCGGCAACAGAGAGGAGGAAAAGCACGCCTGTTGTGTGGCTGTGAGTGTCAGTGTGTATCCATGCTAATGAGTATCATGCTGGACTACCTCTACAAGTAGGAAAAGAGGCTTGACATCCAGGTATTGGACTGTCCACCAACAACAAGAGGGTCTGAGAGCTGGCTACTGGATACACCTGCTTGTGTATGTCTGAGTTGGGGATAGGGGCCAGATGGGGAGGACAGGGATCTAAGGGACAGATACTGGGGAGACTTAACATCTCAGTCCAGTTCATGAGGGCATAATATGAGTGTGTATAGGTATGCAAGGAAGTCTGAGTACCAGCAACAAGGTTTGCAGGGCTCAAGGGCTCATACATCCAAGCACCAGGACCAGGGGAGATTGAAGATCAGAAGAAATTGCTGGATAGATTTTCTAGAAGCACATCAATAATTGGAGGGTGGGGAGGGGTGTGTGTGTGTGTATATGTAGATGCACGTAGGTATGTAGGTATGCATATGCACACATACATGCATATATAAGCATATATGTATCTTCATCAGTTAGACAGAGCAACAAAGCTGGTGAGGGATCTGGAGAACAAGTATGAGGAGCAGCTGAAGGATTTGAGAATCTTTAGCCTGAATAAAAGGGAGGCTTAGGGGAGACCTTGTCACTCTCTGAGCTACCTGAAAGGAGGCTGTAGAGAGATGGGAGTCAATCTCTTCTCCCAAGTATCAGGTGATAGGACAAAGGAAAGAGCCTCAAGTTGTGCCAGGGAAGATTTAGATTGGATAGTATGAAAAATTTTTACACTAGAAGGGTTATTAAGCATTGGAACAGACTGCCCAAGCACCATCCTCATAAATATTTAAAGGATGAGTAGATAGAGAGCTTAGAGATATAGTTTAGTGATGGTCCTTGTCAGAGTCAGGTTGATGTTTGACTGATTGATCTAAAAGGAAGGTCCCTTCCAACCAAGGTGATTCTATGATTCTGTAATGAGGCCATTGGTAGTGTTTGCTTTTGGTTGAATGTTGTCTGCTTGTATTGATCTGCAGGACTATAGATATGTATGTAGGTATTATGTGCATTTGTGGCTACTAGAAATACATGCTCAGCCTCACTACTCGGGAGGGGAACTGGGGATGGAGCTGCAGCAGCCTCAGTTGGATTTGGGCTAGATGCAGAAACCCCCAGCATTCTGGAATCCTCTGAATCCCAAAGGCTCTGACTTCTTTATGTGCTGCAGGAGAACTCAGAGGTAAATCAAACCCACTATACAAGCAAAACCCAAAGCTAAGGTGGAGAAACCATTTACTCATGACTGCAACTCTGCAGGAATGTGTAGAGCCCTAATTCAGAAAACAAGGATTTCTCTAACTGCAGACACATAAAGTGCAACCAGACTTTCTTGTATTTAAGTGCCTCTTTAGTAAGGTATCAATGGCAACAGGAAGTAATGCTCCTAACTGAGTTAACAGTTAAGAGTATTGTTTCTAACTCAGTTTCCATCCAAGATAACCTCTGCATCTATTAGTGCTGCAAGCCTAGGTTCTCTTTTTGTGTATATATGGACTAAGCTTCACATGAAGCTTTAAGATAGGTAGGTAACACACCTACCTTTCAGTGTGATCAGATGCTCTATCCACACATTCCTTAGCTTCTGGGACATATTCTAAGAGTGGTGGTTTCTTCTCATTCATAGCATGGTTTGGGTTGGGAGAGACCTTAAAGATCACCTAGTCCAACACTCCTGCTATGGGCAAAGACACCTACTAGACCAGGTTGTTCAAATCCCTATCCAACCTGATTTTGAATAGCTTCAGGGATGGAGTATTCAAGACTTCTCTGGGTAACCCATGCCAGCGTCTCACAAATTCATCATAAAAAAATTTCTTCCTTCTGTCCAATCTAAATCTACTCTCATCCAAGTTAAAACCATTACCTCTCATTCTGTCACCAGGGGCCTTAGTAAGAAGTTTCTCTCCATCTTTCTAGTAAGCCCCCTTTAAGTATTGAAAGGCTGCAATAAGGTCTCCCCAGAGCCTTCTCTTTTCCAGGCTGAACATCTCCAACTTTCCCAGCTTGTTCTGACATCAGAGGTGCTCCATACCTTGGTTCATCTCCTTGGCCATCTCCTCTGGCCCCACTCTAGCAGATCCATGTCTCTCATGTGCTGAGGGCCCCTTATTGCAGCCAAGCTTGGCTTCTGAATATAGTCTTTGATGTTCAGGCCATTTTCAGGTAAGAACTGCACTTGAACATCTTCAGGCAGAAGAGGGCATTAAAATAGTTTTCTGCTTCAGAGAGATCGATGTAGTGGTAAACATATACAACTGTAGGGTACCTCTGCCATAGCAGAGAAGAGTAGGCTGACCTTAATTCCTCTCTAGTGCCTAACCTTATGAAAGGATTTGGAGCTACAAATCCAGAACTGAGAGAAGGGCCTGAGTCCAATGGCCTTAAATGACACCCTTTAGTATTCCCTTATGATTACAGTAGATGGCTCTTTCATAATATGCTGGCTGCTGTCGTTCCTGGGTGACTAATATTCTGCTGCTGTCTGGGAGCATGAGGGGCCTCTGGATTCAGCCCATGAGAAGCAAAATGCTGCAGAGTACTGAGCATGTGTGTGTGACTGAGCACATTAGGTGTGGGAGGGGAACTGGAAAACTGAGGGAGCTCTGAATCCTCCACATTCTCTGGCTGCATGGAGAAGGTAACTGCCTGCAGCTGATCACTCTTGTTGATGACTCTCTGCTGAAGGCTGTCACCACCGGATGAACACTCTCCCCTTCCTCCCCCCAGAATGCTCCCTGAGCCTCTGTAGTCAAAATTAAGTGGGTCAGAAGAGTTCCTCTGTTGCCCTATACAAGCTGACCCACCTCCACTTGAGTGAAAGGCAGCAGCAACAAGCACTGGTAGGTGATAATCTTTCAGCTGATGTCATGGCAGTGGGAAGAAAACTCGATCAAGGCTGAGGTATTTATTTGAGCAGGGCAGTGGACGCAGCTCCCTAATTCCTATCACAGGATTAAAAAAGAAATGAGCAGCCTTTGGATATTTCCTGACTGCCCTTACCATTCCCCAGGGTTTTCAGCTTTGATCCCACAAAAATGCATCAACAATATGGCAGTGCTGACTGTATGCAAAACATGGTAGATCCATGTAATTTTTATATTTTCTGCCCTTTTTTTAATGGGGAAATATGCATTTAACAGCAGAGGCAACTACCCAAATTGTGACTTATGGGAAGCTCAGGTCATGCATTTAAAGGAAATCTGTCTTTTTTCTACCCAAACATTAAGCAAAGTCTTCATTTCTGAGGATCAAATCAAAAGCAGCTTAAGCAGGCTGGCTCTCAGATTCAGTGCTTTCTGAATGTCAAGCCCACCCCTGAAGTTTAATACATCTCATTAATGAGGATTACTCAGAATCTCAAGCCACCTTGGAAAGTCTTTGTCTTGCACTCAGTGCAGTATCACAGTGTAGGGGCACAGCCTGCTTCCCTGTGCTCTTCTCAAATGCAGATATCATGAGTAGCCCTGTAAAGAAGTATTCTGCCCAGCAATAAGTGCCTGCTGGATCACCTGTTTGTTGCAGGTGATCTGAAGCACCTGAATTTTTGCAGTGGAGTAATACACAAGTCAGACCTAACAGACACTTAGAAAAAGGAAAGCAGAACAAAACCAAAAGTGGCAAATACAGAGCAACCAAAGAGAGGTGAAGATGGGCAAAGTTGGAGGCAGCAACGAGATTCAGCAGCAGATGATGTGAGAGGCTTTAACCTCTTCTGCCTCTGTCAACCAAACAGTAATAATATACAGCAACCTGGGACTCCTCAACACACAGTCCTGCAGCCAGTTCTTAAACTGGTTTCTCAAGGTGAATTTTATTGTGCCATGAGCACAATTATTTCTCACAATGTTATTTTCATGATAGGTTATTACACATGAAATTGCAGCATTCCCATGCTTTCAAGCTTTGTGTAACGGGAGGAGAAATGGTGGGTTGGAGAAGACAGCTGGGCCTGCATTTGGTATATGTCAGTTTACTTAAGCAGAACCATTTCACTGCTGCTGGAGGAATGCAGCAAAAGGTCAGTGCTGAAACTCCACTAAAGTAAGCTGAGCACACATTCCAGCTGCCAACATATGCTCACTACTTGCTTGATCAAAAAGGAAATTTCAGAGCTCTGCTATGTACTTGCCTTGACCTTGCTCCATACCGCCTGTCTAGTGGGCATCAGACAAACTATTCTTTAATCCTGCATAGAAAATGCATTCTGGTTAAAGGATGGTTGGAATAGTTGTGTATCATCATTAGCTGCATAATCCTAAACGGGCCATGCACATGAAGAAATGCATAATAGTATGAGGAGGGATGTCAAGAGGAGGTGTGTTGCATGAATGCATGAAATTTGTGGGTTCGTTTCTTAGTCCCATGTACCCATCACAACCTGACCTTTCCCAATGAAACTCATCTTTGCAAAGGAAAAATAAACTTGATGTTAGTATTCAGCTTCTGCTTTTTAACTTGCTTTCTCTTAATTTTTTAATCTTCTAGAGTCTGTCTGATCTGGCCCATGTCAGAGGTAGAGATCTGCACTGAGTAAATGCACAAAGAAGCTACATCAACATAAATGGTCTGTTAAAAATTACAGAAGTGAAACTCTTATAGCTACAAGAACTTTTGGCTTTTTTAGAACATGCTCTCATAACATCACTTGATAAAAATAAGACTTTGACTTTTTAATAGAACAGATTACTTAGGTTTTATATTTAACCGCAGTCACTGTTAAAGCTAAAACTGGTTTTCAGAACATTTTAGGAATCTGATCTTGATTTTCCATATGTTAAAAACCATCACAACAAATACCTTACATTACAGCTCCTGACAAAGAAACAAAAATGTGCCTCAGCCTCAGTTTTGCTACTTTTATATCACACTAAATATTAAAAATTATCACTTCGTGGAGGAGACAGTCTTGAACTACAGGAACTGGCGAATCTGACTGATACTTGGAGAGGGGGCACTGATGTTCTAGTCATTCACATCCATGAACTGTCTATGGAAACTGTTTACCCAGTTTGGATGCTGGTGAGGACCTGGGTCTGAGCCCTGGCTGAAGGCACTGCTGTTGCTCACACTGCAGCTGCTGGTTTGCCCTCCCTTGATGAGCAGCCCTGTTCTTGCTGCAGCCTAATGAAGTTAAAGATTTCATTCATCAACCAGCTATTGCCTTGGAGTTAGCACTGCTTAGAGCATGAAGTTGAACTTGATTAATTCCTCAGATCCCTTCTAATATGAATCTTTCTGTAACTCTGACTTAATAATTAGTAACTTAAGGAATGAGAGATAAGATTAATGGTGAAGGGTAGGAGAAGACAACAGGGGTTACAAGCCTATCTGCCTTTCAGGATTTTTGAAGTCTTGAGATGTGCTGAGTGAAGACATAACATGAGGTAGTGTTGGTTTTCCTCACTTTCTGGGAACCAGTGTGCTAGAAACATCTGTTTTGCTTTGGTTCAAGTCTTGTATTCCTTTTGTAGACTAAACCATATTTCCTGAGTATTGGGGACCAGAGAAATTTCACTCCCACCCCTCAGGCAGCTGTGTCCAGGACTCAAGGACCTTCTCTTCCTCCACCAACACAGCAGGGGGAATGGGGAGAGAGTGGGGGAAGAAGACAGGAGGAGATGTCAAAGGCAGGATTTTTTTCTATGAAACAAACAAAGCACAATGGCTATCAAAGCTGGATTACACTCTCAGGTGTTGCCCATTCTGCAGGAAAAAAGCTCAGCAAAAATGGGAAAGAGGTCAGATGACTGCACAAAAGGCACAGGATTCAGACTTGTCTGAAGTTTCTGGAGGGATTCAGATGAACAAATGAAGGACTGACGTGTAAGAGAAGGTCCTCAACCGAGGTGACAGTACAACCAAAGGAAGGCGCAGTTACTTGGTAAATGTCAGGAATTGCCTTTAACCTTCTATACTGGATTACAGCAAATAATCTGAGTGGCCTCCACAGTCAGGAATCACCTGGACTTCTGTCCAGTTGTCCTCTTGGGAAAAACTTCATCATCATCACCAACAAGAACAAATTATTTTTGCTTTCCTATTCATGCTCCTACCTAACTGGAGCATTCAGCATCCCCATTCCTTCAGTGTCCCTGTTCCTACTGTGATGACAAAACCACACACATAACAAACTAAAGCCAAATTAAACACGTTTCATGTCATTCCACTCCCCTTAATGTGGGGGCTGGCGGCTGTCACTTCTTTTTTTTAAGCTCAGCATTTTGCCCCTTGGATTGCCTGTCCTTGTGGAGTGGGAACAGCTGAGAAGGTGATGAAAGAGGCAGTGTGGGCTGGTGTGCAGAACACTAGCTTGGGAACCAACAGGTTTGCCATGAAATCACGGATCTATCTTATGACAGTGGTTTCATCCTTTGTAAGACATTCAGTGGCGGAATGACTGCCTCAGGACTGTTCTTGGTGAGATTTCATTGTGCTACAAATGGAGGAAGACCAGAAAGCCAGCAATAATAAAAAGCATCTCTCACTGACGGAATGCATCTCTCAACATGACGGAAGGATTTTTCTGTACTTCTAGGAAACTCCAAATCTCCATGTCTCAATCCACCTGCACTGCAAGAACTCCACAGGGGAGTTAGTGCAACCACCAGCAGCTCTGGCTGCTCCCCTTGTCTCAATGCAACTTCTTCTGTGCACTGTGTAAGCTACTTTCTTCTTACAGATTTTAAAAGAATAGTTGAAACATGATTTCCTTCCCCAGAGAGCTTCCTGCCCTTGGTTTTCAGTGCTAAGCTTTAATCAGGCATAAATTTAGACAGTTCTTGTGCAGAAAACAGAAAAGGTACATGATGCTAGTTTAGCTCTGTTCCATCATGCTTCATGGAGAACAGTTCTGCTTCAAGAAGGAATTTGTAATCATGTCATTAAGAGAAAGATTTGCCCATAACCATCTCAGTGTGCAATCGCAGGGATGCTCTGTGTCCCTACGAACTAGTTTCTGTGGTGACTCCTCAGGAGAAAAAGATGGATATGTTTGATATTTCTGTGCTTGTCCTCTCTGGAGCATGTATTCAACATGAATAATCACTAGAGTCAGAATTTTTCCAAGCAAGCAAACTTTTTTTAACCCACTTCTCTCAAAAAAAGTAGCAGGAATATGTTCTGTCATTTGTGTCTGTCTGTAGGAAATTAGCATGCAAAAAATCAGTGACAATCCTTGGTGCAAAATGGGAAGATAATTGGTGAGGCACTGGAACAGGTTGCTCAGAGAGGTGGTGGAGGCCCCTTCCCTGGAGACATTCAAGACATTCTGAGCAACCTGATCTATTACAGGATGTCCCGGCTCACTGCAGGGGGGGTGAACTAGATGACCTTTGACTAGATGACCCACCTGGCTTGAGCCAGCAGTGCGCTCTCGCAGCTCGGAAAGCAAATGGGATCCTGGGCTCCATCAGGTGAGGGGTGGTCAGCAGGGATAGGGAGGTGATTGTCCCACTCTACTCGGCTCTTGTGAGGCCCCATCTGGAGTACTGTGTCCAGGTGTGGAGCCCTCAGTACAAAAAAGACATAGAGACTTTGGAAAGGGTCCAGAGGAGGGCCACGAAGATGATCAGGGGGCTGGAGCACCTCCCCTATGAGGACAGGCTGAGGGAGTTGGGCTTGTTCAGCCTGGAGAAGAGAAGGCTGCGGGGTGACCTCATTGCAGCCTTTCAATACCTGAAGGGAACCTACACCCAGGAAGGAAGTAAACTCTTTGAAAGGGCTGACAATAGCAGGACTAGGGGAAATGGATACAAGTTGAAGGAGGGAAGATTTAGGTTGGATATTAGGGGGAAGTTCTTTACTAGGAGAGTGGTTAGGTCCTGGAACAGGCTGCCGAGGGAGGTTGTGGATGCCCCGTCCTTGGAGGTGTTCAAGACCAGGCTGGACGGGGCCCTGGGCAAACTCATCTAGTAGATGTGTTTGTTAGGTGGCCCTGCTAGGCAGGGGGGTTGGAGTTACATGATCCTTGGGGTCCCTTCCAACCCGGGTCATTCTGTGATTCTGTGATTCTGTCCCTTCCAACCCAACACATTCTATGATTTCATTCTATGATTACTTTAAATTACTTTCTAAATTGTTTAACTAATCCGCTTTTTTCCCTATCTATGCACATGCACCAAGATGTAATGTATGTGCCCAAGTGGCCTATCTGGACATGAAGGACAAGTTCTCATGTTAGGTTTTCACAATGTATATTAGGTTCCTTTTAACTAGAGATGACAACCTGTGTTTGAACAGGTCTTGATGGGATGGTGCTGGCCAACAAACCTGATTAGCCTAAAGATGATCTGATGGGGCTTCATGGTCATACTTGGGCTAAGAGAATTTATGCAAGTTATGCAGAACCTTGCCCTGCCACCACCATCAGATTTGCTACTTTATCATCTGTTTCACCACCAGCCTGCACTTTCAACACAGGCAAAGTGAACAATATTAATTTGTTCTCCTGTGTTTGATTGCTCTTTCCAGGCCTTAAAATAGGGAGAGACTTTAAAGAGATTTTGAAAATGGAATTTTGGACCCTAAGTCATCGATCATTTTTGAAGGACTTGTTTTGCATCCATATCATGTTACTGCTCAGCTGCATGGCTTTTCCTAGACTATCTGACAGTGGATCTGCATTGCTGTGTTCCAAAGAGGAGTTATTTTAATATTGGACTAAAATACTGACAATGAAAACTTGCTACTTCAATTAGGCAGTAAGCACTGCCATCCTGGGTCTTATGATTCTGAGTAAGATTGATTGCTGAAGTAAAGTTTACTAGGATTTATTTTACTAAAAATGCTATTGGTGTCTCCGTTGATGCCTTTCAAATTTCACTGAGCACATGACAACATGCTATCCGAAAATCAAGTTTATAGTGTGTTTTCCAGAAACAACTACTTTATGGGTCAAGAGCACAACTTTAATGAGAATGACACACCTTTTAGAGGAGACAGACTTGCTGAATCAGAAGCTCTCAAATTTACATGGCTGTTCATCTTCAGAACACTTTGCAATTACACAGAGATTCAACAATCTGCTGGCCACAGATCAGATTACAGAATGGTTCAAGACTCATTTCAGCTCCAAAACACAATTGCTGAGCAGCACAGCATACACTTAATCTCCTGTCTGCACACCATTTGGTCTTAGGCCAGATATCAAGAATTTCTGGTCTTAAGAGGGTCAGATGTTTTTGTCTCCAGATCAAGCAAAAGAAATCCCGATTTTTTCAAGTATGTGATCTGACCACTCCTTCTCCCATACAGTATGTGAACTCAGGAGGAAACTACAGGTGGGAGCTGTTCCCTGCTCTGGCCCATCAGAGCTCTCAGCAGTCACTTTCCAGCTGAGCTGACTAAGAAGCAAAGCAATGCATCCCATAGTCTTGGCAGAATTTGGCCCACTTTCTTGTACTATAATTTACCATTAAGTAGAGGATTGTTGCATCCCACAATATTTTCTTTAACTTGGGCCATCAGAATAGCTTTTTGGAAACCTGTAGCAGCGCATGTGCCAGCACAAGTTTACATGGCAGTTCATCTTCAAATCACTTTGCAAGTACACAGAAATTCAGCAACCTGCTGGCCACAGATCAGATCTGTATAGCCCATGCCTTGGCTTTACTGTGAGAAACCTGACAAAGGAAGCACAAAGATCCAAAGGCACAAGCCAGTGATGGAAAGTCAGCTCTGCATGCTCATCCCACAGTCTTTAAAATCACCAAAGGCTGTTTTGCCTGATGATTTGCAGCTGTATTCTGACTTCCTTCCTAGGACACTGCTCATGAGCAAACTGCAAAATTATGTTTGAAACATTCTCCATGTGGAAAAAAAGAAAATCAATTATAAAGAAAATATTACAATGCATATTTTACAAACAATGATGGCTTTGAAATTGGGCAATGTTTCTAGGAAACACATACATTGGGAATGGAAAGGTCATCAGACTGTAGTATAGGACAACCTAGGAAATCAGTGCCACATCCCTATAGCAGTGACCCTGGGCTTTGTTTCCCAATACTGGCCTCTCATAAGGACTGCATGAGGTGTAAAATACTAATATTATTCCATGATAAAATTTGTATGTTCACTTTGCATAGCTGAATAATCATGAGTATAAAGCAGGAGAGAAAAAGGTCAGGAGATTTTCATTGCAAGCAAAAGGCTGAAGGTAATACAAGTGCTGCTCCAGCAAAGGCAGAGTGTCTTTAAAATGCCATCTGGCACAAGCTGGGTTCTAGTCCAGCCATTCCCAATATTTTTATAGCTGAGCATCTCTCAAGAGAATAATCAGTCTTTCATATGTCATTGAATCTAACTGCTCACCTGACTCAGGGCTGCCACTGCCTCCTCTTCGCTCATGATGCTCCTGCTTGAGTGACTGCAGCATCCAGGACCTCATATTACACTCCTGCCTATGTGAAACCATGTGGCTCAGTTCAATTACGTTTCCAGGTATTCTCCTTATTGATGTGCAGGCATCTCAAATGACATAGACGATGCAAGTTCTGTTCTATGAAAAGCTGACAGACGTATTGGCAAAAAATATTTGCATAAATCTCAGCCATTTTTCTACCACTAAAGTGTTAATAAGTCCCATATAACCAATTAAGGAAAATCTCTCATCTGTTCACCTCCAAAGAAACTGTAACAGCAAACAGTGTAAAATGAGGGGAAGCAAGCAAGACAGTCTGAGCAAAGGCAAGAAGAGGAAAATTAAAATTATCACAAAAAAAGGAGTATATGGACTTGAGGAGGAGAGACTGTGAAACTACTAGTGGTATGTGGCCATTTCCCTTTTTCCTGTTCTTTAATGTAATACTTAAGCCTCTGTCTTGCAAACATGAACACGGTTGCACCCCAGCAAGAGCATTCAAATACTAGAACCCTAAAACAGCACAGATCCTACAGAACACTCTGGGAGGCATACACTGTCCCCAGATAACTGTGATAGTTTGAAAGTCACCTCAGTGAAAAACATGGACACTTAAGAACATATCAATGTCCTCAGCTATGTGCACCTGCAAGATCAATGCTCCATTCTGTATGCCCTGGTCCCCAGCTCAGCAGAAGTGCTGCTGCAAGTAGCACAAACATGTTTGCATAAAAACACCAGGAACAAACTGGGGGGCTTTCTCTCCGCTTAGCATGATTTACCTCTGTGCTAACCAGGCAAGAGCACTGCCTTTAGAGGTACAGGGAAGCTAGTGCATGGAGCACTAAAGGAAGAGGTGTCTTGGATTTGCTAGTTATGTACAAAAAGAGCAAAGCTCACTTCAAGTCAGTTCTCCCCAGATATTGAGCTGCCCTGACGTACACCCAGTGATCGTGCCACCAAGGAAGTGACTGCAAAGTTTTCATTGCTCACTGATGAGGTCCGTGACTGTTTTTACACTTTCTTCTCTAAATAAGGAAGCTGCCTGTGAGGCCTCCAACTGCCCAACCGATTTAACTCCCTTGCTTCTTTCAACAGCCAATGAAACCCCACTCCTGCCTCCAGTCTTGGGTGACAGCATTCATCAATCCCGGGCCAGCCTGGGAGGATGGCAGGTTAGTGTTACAGCTGTGGCAGGCTTACCTTTGGCAAGCTGTTGATGTCAGAGTGATGATGTGGGGAGGGACAGGCTCTGCGCTATAAAGATGAGTCAATCAAATATAACCGAGGCTGCCCACCAGAGAGCAGGATCTGCAAAACATGGTCCCCACCAGTTTGAGTCCTGCTGGCCTGTCTCTGCTTCCAACCCAACTGCTATCGGGCTTTAGTTTCATGTCAGCAATCTCTATTTGCTTTCCAAAAATAAGCCTCTGCCACCATGCTGAAGGGAGAAAAACAAGAAGGGCGGTATTTTTAGGGCCATTAATTCTGACCACGTGCCCAGGAGATGAACCGGATGGCCACTGCACAAAGACTTCTCATCACTATGTCCTGCGAAGCCAGCATTCACCGGACGTTGCCTGCTTTCATTCTCCTGGGTTTTCTAGCTGGGATTGCTTCAGCACATCCAGTTGTAAGCAGAACTAATGGCACATTGCTGGAAAGAGGATGGCAATCTCTGTTGTCCAGGTCCATTGCTGGGATGTCAGGGGAGAAGTCAGATGTGAACTGGGAGAGTGACTATTTGCTAGGAATCAAGAGGCAGCGGAGGCTTTACTGCAACGTGGGCATCGGGTTTCACCTTCAAATCCTCCCAGACGGAAGGATAAGCGGAGTTCACAATGAAAACCAATACAGTGAGTTGCATCCAGAATTGAAATTGCTGTGAACTCTAGTAATTACCCTTCATAGAATGCAAATGTTATTACTTGATATGATTAATCTGTGCTAGATCTGTTGCCTTTTAAAAGTCCCTGGGATCAATAAACACTAGAAACCTCCAGGCTGAAACAGGTCATAAATGCTGAGATTAATTTAGATACAATTTAATTTTACTCTGCTTTATCACACAGATGAAAATAAGACAAATCAGGTTGAAAATGCTCTCTCTCTGCTGCATTTGCTCACTCCTCACCTTCCCATTTGCCTTTTGAATTTGGGAGGTTGTAGTTCAGCTCAGAGGGCCAAAGCATGATTTTAGAATCCCTGCTGACTGGTATTTTTGGGATGCTCAGTGACAGAAGGGGAGGTTTATGCTGCTGTTCTTATGGGTGCTGTTATGTAACTGTAAGATTAAAAAAAGCCATTAGCCCTATGGATTTGAATTTCCTGTAGAGGGCGATTGCTAAAATCTTTTGCAGCTAAGATACCATTGGGTACTTCAAAATGCAAGTCACAGTTCTCTAAAGCTGAATGACAAACACTCTAGCTATAGCATAAAAAAATTTACTCATTAGAAAGGATGAGATTTTGACAGATCAAAATAGTCTGATAAAGCAAGGAGGTTATATAACGTGATTACGACTAGAGAACAATTATTTTTAAAAGCTACAGCATGTAATAAAACCCGAGATCTTGGTGTGGTTTTGGTCTGGTAACTAGGGAGACAATTCTAATCAAGAAAATTATGACAAGCTCATTAGTGTTTTAAAATCAATCAATTGCATCTAAATTGCCTTGATTAGCTATGAATTCTTTGATACCACTTCTATTGAACTCATTATTTTTTAGGTCTCTTTGAAATATCCACAGTAGAAAGAGGAGTTGTTAGCCTGTTTGGTGTGAAAAGCGCTCTCTTCATCGCAATGAACAACAAGGGGAAGCTATATGGAACAGTGAGTACAAATGCAAATAGTTTTAAGTAGTTTTTTAAGACTTCAGCAAAGACTGCCAAGGTTTTGGTTATTTTTTTTTCATCCTGGAAAACTCTGATTACAAGCAGAGAAAACAGCCTTTCAATTATAGGGAGCCTTCCCAGCCCAGTGTGATCAGTGTAATTTACTGCAACAAGCAGTATGGTTATTAGTGGTCTGTTATTTTAAAGCTTTTCAATAGGATTGTCCAGGGGCCATGCTAGGAAAAAATGTGTTCTACAAATAGTACTGGTGAATTGGATGGTTTCTTCTAAGGGCTCAAGCATGTGAAAATGTTCTAGCAACTAGCACCCTTTGGAAGCCCTTTCACATTGTGTTGTATGTAAGACAAAAAGCTGGTCTCTGGAAAGAATGCTAAGAGGTGAAACGTGTGTATGTCCATGGGCATGTGTGTGTGCATCTGTGATTGCATGTGTATGTACATGCTTACAGGAATGGGTAGGAGAGGTATAATTAGAGCTACCTGTGCTAGCTACCATCAGTAAAATCATGATCTTGTGCCTCCCACCTCTCTAAATCTAACCTCACCATGAGTAATAAATAGGAAGTCTACCCTACAGTGTCAACTTATGTGCCTGGGGTTATTTTAAGGACCTGTTTTATGAGATCAGTCCCAAAGGGTGAGAAAACAATAATAGCTATTAACAATGGTATGCAAGCCACATTGAAACATCATCACCATCACCCCCATCTAGAAAGTACTAACTATGCCATCTAAATGCAATTTAATCTCTGAGGCCTGAGAATGGCGTCTCCAGTCTCAACATTTGGTAGAAAAAGCACTTGTTAGGAAGCATGTTTGAAAAAGGCTGGCTCTAGGCAGTAGGCAAATAGGCAAGAGTAGTCCATCACAGAGGAATATATGGTATTAATTGCATTGGTCTTTTTGTCAAGAAACAACTAAATTTTTCCTTTGAAAGAGCAGTGATTTCAACACTGTTCCATAAAATACTAAATGTTGACAAGGACTTTTAGCCATTACTAACTTGACAGAGCTCTTCTCACACAGATAGAAACACTGAGACATCTCAAGGTTTGTGTCTTATTTCAGTATACCTTTTTGTTCTTTGTTTGACTAGGTCCTTATAAAGAAATGCAGGATCTGGCTTCAGAGTTCCCTCTGACTTTTTTCCCCCTCAGTTTCAATTCATTCTTATTTATTTTCAAGGACATTGTTAAAAGCTGTAAGAGATGTGCATTATCCCTTGCACAATGTAGTGCTGTAGATTAAACTCTTACAAGCTTTGAATGATGTTATTACAAAGACGGCCAAATAGAACAATGCTGGTGATCCAGACGTTTGATGTCAGGGAATTATTCCACTTTCTCTTTTAATTTCCTCTGTGTCCCTTATTTGTCTCTCCTGTTTGTGTGCAGTTTGCATCTCCCAGAATAACTCTCTCTCCTTCACTTTATGCATTACAACATAAAGAAAAATAAAGCTCTTTTCCCATCTCATGCACATCTCATTGCCACTTAAATGTAGCTACTGATTTAATAAAAGAAAAAAAGTGTGAACGTGAGGTCCTATTCAAATGCCTTTTTCAAGCAGATAGTTCACCTTGGACATTGTAGTTTGTAAGAGAACTGAAGGTTCTGACAGACAGGATATCATTCTTGTATATCTCTTGCAGAGGAGAGATAAGAAATAAAGCTATATGATTTTGGCCAAAATGCTTAATGCTGGCAGAACCTATTGGTTGCAAGTAAAAGGATAAAATCCATGATTTATGATGAATTAAATTGATCTTTCACAGGAAGTACACAGTCCATTATCTGGACAGGTGGCATCTGAGTTCATCTGACACCAAATTAGCACTGAGGAGGGAGATTTATTGTTGGATGCAGTCACCCCAGCACCACCTGTTGCATGCTGACACAAGTTCTTCTGTAAAAATGCTAGTAAGAAAAATTACTTGAGTCTGTGAATATTTATTATACATGCTTATATGTGCTTTGTTCTTCCTCCCCCCTTCCTCTGGTTTAGGCTGTTTTCCAAGATGAATGCAAATTCAAAGAAATCTTGCTGCCCAATAACTACAATGCATATGAAGCAAATTCTTACTGTGGTGCATACATAGCACTCAGCAAACATGGAAGAGTGAAGAGAGGAAACAAGGTTTCTCCCGCTATGACAGTGACCCACTTTTTACCAAGAATATAAACTTGAGTAAGGCAGAAGATCAAATCCCAGGACAAACTGTTTCATTTTGCACATGGGAATAATCTCCCAGGTAAAGTATTTATACTGTTCACTGGAAAAAAAAATCTATATATGTATATGTATATTTGGATAAAACTATTTGTACTAGGTTCATCACATAGCATATAAAAAATGATGCTGCTTCTCTTCTACTCAGTACAAATTTTACATGGCTGTATGCCTCCTTTGGTGCTGAACAGGATAACTGTAAGCTGGAGTGCAAAGGGAAAAAAAAATATTTTGAAGATACAGAGTGACTGTGGATAACCATTTTCCCAATCATAGGTTAGTTACTAAATAATATTAATTACCTCAGCGAATAATCTTTCATAATGAGCTGTTATGTATCATGGGCCAAATCATCAGATGACTTTGCTTCACCAAAGCTTCAAGCATTTTGCTCCATCTGAATTATCTGCCTGAACCTCCTCTTCTACACCCTGTATCCTGGCTTGTAAACTCTTCAATTTGTTTTGACCATTAGAGTGCCAATTCCCCAAGCAAAGTGTGTAGTCCCAGGGCCTCTCTGAAGGGATTCTCAATCAATTTTAGAAATTTTTAATTCTGAGCCCTTGGTATTTTTTGAGCTTAGTTTAGATCCACCTCAAATGTAGACATGTACATATTCAATATAAATACGCATGTAAATATAAAGACATGTGACGTGTGAGTGTATATCTGTGTAATTACACAATTTTAATGGATCAATCATCCCAGTGTCCAGATGCCAAGGTGCCTTTTTACCTGTACACATGTAAAACAATAGTAATATTTAAAGGCACTCTCTTTCACTCATTCTGAGCCTTGTTAATCTCTAAGAAGTAAACCTTCTGCAGGATGCAGAACTGATCTGCAGGATGCATTTTATAAAATTTATGAACTGAATGAAATCTTCCAGCATTAGAAAACTTCTGTTGGAAAGCCTATGAAGCATCGAGGAAGAAGGAGGTTATACAAATATGCCTTCCTGAGTTGGAGGAGAGAAGTTTGTGCTATAATTCCAATTTCTGTCACTTGCAAAGCATCAGTTTCAAAGGCAATGTGGCAAGCTGTATGAAATACTCTCCAGAGCTCTCCCAGAAGCCATACAAATAGTGCATAACCTTGCCTTACTATTTTGACAACCTTCTTATAGATCGCCAATGAAACTACATTCTCTGTGCCTTTGGAAGAGTATTTTAAGAGGCCTTAAGTCAATAGTCACTATAAATGTCAGTTACCAGAAGCCTTGGGATTCCTGCATTGATGGCGTGCTCCTAAATTTGAAACTAGATTCAATGCAATGTCAGAGCATGAGCATTTTCAGCATAGATGGACCACGCTACTGGAGAAGTGAACATCTGAGTGCAAGATAATCTCCCATGTCCAGCTAAAATGTGATTATGTCCAGCCTTGAAATGCCATTCTATTTGCAGGGGGTGTCTATTCATGATGAATTTGAGCCTTCAGACATGCATGAAAAACATTGTCAGGATCAGATCCTCAAATGAAGTAAACCAGCCTAGTAAGTCTGTAGCTAAATTTACAGCTGCAGATTTGGCCCAAAGAACAGGCCTACAAGGACGTATCTACAGCCACTCTTTCAGGAAAATTTTCAGGACAACCATTTTGTGAACAAGATAGTTTTCCAGCTTTTTTGTGATTTATACTTGAATTTATTTTGCTCAAATGTAAGTGGTGATCACAGTGTGAATGAAGAGAAAAAAGAAGGGAATATTTCTTATAGTACATGAACACACTTTGAATGTGTTGAAGGACAGGAGCTATTCTACATTTTCTGGTCTTGCAGTATGTAGAGAGTGCCAAGTTGGCACACTTTGTTCATCCCCAATGTGTGCAGAGTTTACTTTGGAAAAATGTACTTTTTAAGAAAAAAAGCAGGATGTTTTGAGTGAGAAGAATGGGTCAGAGAAAAGTTAAGAGGTACCAGGTGGTTACATCGACCTAGAGTTGGGTGTAGAGGTACAGATAGGAAGACTACAGCTGTGCTAAAATACTTCAGCTGGCAATCTGTATCCTTGTGATATATTCCTATTTGTCATCAGAATGAACTTTGAAGAAGGACTGAAGAATATACGGAAGAAGAAGAAAACATAGTTTGAATGCTGACACACAAGTTTGTTTCTAATTACAGCTTAAACCAGTGTCCTTAGGATAGGATGAAATTAGCTCCCTCTTAAACCAGTACAGTCTAGATTAATTTATTGTCAAAAGTACTGGTAAACAATGGGATAAAAAGTGAGACTCAGACTCACCGACTCCATTTTGCACATACTGGTCAACAGTGAGAACAAACAGTAGACCAGGTCACAAGAAACTTGTTTCTATACAGCTTGATGAGCTGGACTGAGTTCTTAAGAACTGTAGACCCCTGTGGCTGCAGTTTTGGGGGGCATTTGGAAAGCCCCACCAATCACTCTGCTGAGTTACTCTTTACACCACTGCTTTTTCCTTATTAAATATCAACATCAACCAGCTCATCGCTGAAACCAACGTTGAAATGAAAAAGGTCTCCCAAGTGCCAGGAATCCTGATTACTATGTGAGTGATGTCATTTTCAGAAATGGCATTGAAAGATGTCATTGTCACCAGTGATAACTTTGGCAGGAAACCTCTCCAAATCATCCAGTGAAGTACCACAGCTTTGTGGAGCTTTAGAGTAGTTGGATATGATACTTTGACAGACGTGCTTCTTAAGTGAATGCATGGCTACATTCAAGAGAGGAGTCAAGGCATGTGTTGACAAATTGCTACAGATGTGCAAGCAGCCTAAGGGCAGCTCATGGTCACAGGACATACTCTGGCAATGCTCAAGAAGCTGCATAACTTGCCTGGGAAATGGCCTGTTCCTGCTCTACTTCAAGCTTGAGTGGCTGAACTCAGCTGAATACAGCCTGCATGGGAGAAAGAAGACTTAGGAAGACCACTACTCACTTTAGTCAAGATAAATTCATTGAGCTGTCAGAGAGAATAAAACGAAAAACAAAACCCCAAACCATTTGTAAAGTTCATGTGCAAAGACACAGAAGCCATGGAGAGACTATGGACAGAATCCTTCAAACTCTCAAGCAAAACTTTCTTCAAAAGAATAGTCCCACAGATATGTGACTATGTAAAAAAAGCCTCATGAAACTAAAGATCAGAGTCAAATTAGGATCTTTATTATTGGCAGTTCTCACAGTGACCCTTTCAAAGCATAATTCATATCACTGTGAATTAATGCAGAGTCATGAAATGGGCTAAAAGCTTTGAAAGCATTGCTGTGAATGGCCCACACCAGCCTGCCTGTCTGGCCCATATTTTGCACATGGGATTCTCCTGTGGAGTTGGTATCTATTTTCAAAGTTTCTTCTTCCACAGGAAAATACCATAATAATTAAAGACCTAATCCATTCTCGTTAGAAAAAAGTCTTGTCTGGAATTAAGTAATGCTCTTAAATAATACCATTTTTTCCCAAACATGCAGAGATGCAGACACATGCAGTGGAAAAGCAGAGTAATTTTTGTATACCTCACTAAGTATTTCAATTCCAAGATTCTATTTTGCACAGTAAAATGGTGCCAAAGTTCTCACTTTTTTTTCACTGAAATATACCTCATGTTCTGACTCAATATGGACTCACAAATGAGACTGTAAATTTGCAAGAAACACAAAACTGTCCAATCAATTGTTTGTGAAATTGCTTCTATTTTTATATGTAAGTGCTGCGCACAATAGTTTAATGTACTCATAAAATAAACTTTTATACATTTTTGGTAGTGTTCTGACTCCAAATTGCTCTTAACATTTTTTTTCTTCCTTGCTTCACAGCTGCTATATTAAACCTCCACACATATACATACACAGAGAGTTTTTGCT
The DNA here is from genome assembly GCA_013400935.1 of Turnix velox. Taxonomy (NCBI): domain Eukaryota; kingdom Metazoa; phylum Chordata; class Aves; order Charadriiformes; family Turnicidae; genus Turnix; species Turnix velox. The sequence goes on along the minus strand of VZTY01028592.1, from coordinate 212,619 downwards.
CCTCTCTAGAGGACATAATGGTAAACTGAAAATTGTGGTCAATTTTTGTGTTCTTCAGACTTCTTGCCTGAGAATCCATAAAAATTACGCTATTGGCAGAGAATCTGAGAGTTTCATGGAAGCAAGAAAAATGAGAGTGTAATGTGATTAAAGATCAGCTTTCATAAGCTGTCAAAATTACAATGCTTTTTACCCATGGAGATTCTAGTACTTTCCTGTTGCCTGTGCTTTTCAATGCGTAACTTTCCATGCATATCCCTCAATTCATGAAATAAGAAAGGCTCTTTCAGAAAATGGCCTTTTCTTCTTGCCTGAAACTGGCTTGGGAGGGCAGCTTCTTGCAGCCATCTCTGAAGGTTTTTGCAACATTATGCCCCAAAGTTAGGTATTTTGGAAACACTCTGAATTTCAGACATCTGTTAAGTTTAGATCACTCTTTCTCCACTCCAGAGATGTCATTTAATCATTCCTTCAGTTAGCTGAGTGATCACAGACCTCTACCACTCTGAGAATATGAACTAAGGTATTAGGAACCAATAGCTGGAAATCTGACCGCTGCTTCTGGTTCAAGCACGCAGTTGAAACCAGAATGATATAACAGGACAAACAAGTCACCAAAGCTCTGACTGTTGGTGGCCCTTCTCAGGAGCATAAGAGCATCAGCACACCACACTGGCTGAACGCCATTCCCTGCATTTGTGTTTTGGCTGCCTACGCTGCCCCATAATAGCTCACTTTTCTTACAAGTTGTCATGAATTCTTGCATGTTGTTGCTTTGTTTATGTACCACATTTCACCTGAGACAGGACTACATTTCCCCAGGGGTGTTAAGCAATGCTTTTTGTTTACATCCCTGAAGGCCAGTCACTGCGGGCAGAAGTGGGAACAGAAGAAGATACACAGCCCACACAGAGTGACTGGAAACAAGAGGACAAACAGGCAGCTGATGTAAACCAGCCTAGCCTCAGCAAAACAGAAACATAAATGGTCTGCGAAGGAGTCATCTGCAGAGCTTAGGGAAAGGGTACTTGTGGCTAGCTCACTAGACATCTCCTCAGACACAGGCTAGCATCTGCTCCCCGTACTGCAGTTTACCCTTTGAAAGGTGATGCTGGCCAGACACCTAGGAGAGTGCCCAGGTGCCCTAAGAGACACAGATGGTTCCCATGCTCCCTTACCCCTCTATTCTCACAGATCAGTACATGAAAAAATCTTCAGGGAATTTGGAGAGAAGGGATGATGGCTAAGCCCTGCATTTCTATGAGGAGCAGGAAAAAGTATGGCTGAATTTTACTCAGTTTACATAATTTTCAACTTACTTACAGGCCATTTGAAACTTAATTATGTACTTGTTTGCAATAGGTACAGCTGCGATGCAGTAACCTCATCCTTCTCCTCACCAGTTTGAATTGAATCTCAGCAGGTCTCTGGTGCTCAGCCTAGCCTCCATTCCCAGGATTGTGGGATAACTTTCAGGGAAGGAGAACCTTTAATAAACAAGAAAAAATCCAATTCAAACATTAAATTAATCAAATGGATCAAAAAAGTGATCCCTCCCAGTATCCTAAATCTTCCTACTCTAATCCAGTCCCTCTTCTTTCTTCTGTAACTTTTTTCCTGACCTGTCATTGAAAATATAACGGCTCCCTAAAGAGTCTCCCTGCACCCATAACAGAGCAGAGAACTATCCTGGCCTATCCCTTCTCTCCCCCAACCCCCAAGTCATTCTTCCCTCTGTGTCCCCTGGCCTGAAGCCACTGGCAGAGACCCATAATCTGGCTACTTAGGCTCTGGCTTCTCTGATGACCCATCATCTATATGAGGCAGCAGGTGCTCTTCTCATTAGCTTGATAAGCCAGTGTTGTCAATAGATAGGGCTGATAGACATGCCAGCCCTGATTTGGCTGGAGGGTACAGTGTGAGCAGCATAAGTGAAGCCCAGCAGAACTACACCTCCATGAACCCAGCAAATATTACTCAGGAATGGCAGCAAGATGAAATTATTAATTAATATAAATGTGTTTGAAAGATCATTAAACCATTTTTACTCAACAAAATTTAAGAAATAAATAGATATTGTCCTCAGAACATACTGGTCATGGAGTCAGAAATATTTAGACTGCAAAAGGGTGCTCAAGAGCTTGAGTTCAACTGCTAATTCAAAGATAGGGGTGGTTGCATTAGGAAGAATCTCCTTTATCTGGCCTCTCCAACAGCCCCTGTGGTGGCCTAATGATTTATTGAACTCTGGATTGAACCCTGGATAGTAAATCAAAAGACAATGTCTCTAAGAGGTCGCCAGTAGAGCTCACACTTTGCTGAAAGGCAGTCTAACAGCTGACTGTATTTTCCTATCAGGCTCTGACACAAAGCCTCACCTGGCAGGTGCACTGGGCAGAAAATAGCTTTACTCCTGAACTCACTTCTACCAACACAAACGAATACAGAAGTTCCCTGAACGATTAATTCTCCTGTAGATAAATTGAAAAAAAACCCTGAAAATTAAAAAAAAAAAGCACAAAAGAAGAAAAAGGTCTCATGAGCACAACTAAGTAGGAACTACCTAAGTTGTAAGTAGATGAGATCTTTGTACACGGGTACAAAGAATTGTGTGACTTCAGTGCAACTCCAGACCGCTTTCACCAAAACAGACAGTAGCCGAGGTATTCAAAATCGGAAAGCCACCTAATGCCTATAGTGCTAGAGACAGGTAGGAGTCGTTCTGGGGTCTTTTTATCGGCTGTTATTGTTATTGCCCTCTGGTGGCTATTTTGTTATAACCCTGAAAATTAAGGACCAAGATATCAAAGGACCAAGCGTGAGTCCTGCACCATGGGCATGGGCACAATGGGAAAACGAGGCTACCATAGTCATAGTCATAACGATCTCATGGATGTGATTCGATTTGGGCTTCAGGTCCCTCAATGTGTTTCACTCTTGCATAGGAAGACTGCAATTTTAATTGAGGAGACACACATCACAGTATTTAGTGTTCAGTTGTCATCTCAATGAACAACTTTTCATAGCACTAGGCAGGTAAATTGATCATGAAAACTACTAGAGTTTTACTCAAAATTTTCCAGCCTGAAGATCTGCCAAGGTTTTGGCAAAGAGAAAGACTGCGCCTATGCACCAAAGGCAGTGCCACAGAGTACACCCTAAGGGACATAAAATGACAAATCTTGTTGAATCCTCCTAGTGTTCTCACGATACCTACGGCAGGAGCCATACTGTTCAGTAGCATGGAGATCCTCGAGTAGAAAAGCAGGAAGAAAGAAAAGCAGAAGTCCTTCCCAAATTATACTGAAGACAGCGATTTTAAAGCATGTTAAGAAATCAAATACTACCCCCCCGCATTTCTTCGCTGAGCACATCATTACAAATAGCGCTGCGGGACCACAAGAGATCACAAACGATCCAGACTTGTTCAGTTCATCGGCTGCCAGGGATGCTCTTTGCAGGATCAGGAGCCCGAGGAAGACGCCGGAGCTCCGGCTGCCAGGGGGCAGTGTGCCACCTGCAGAAACAGCAACTCAAAAAGAAAGCAGAAGGGGAAAAAAAAAAATTAACGCAGGAGGGAGTCTCTCACACACTTAGAAGCGAACACACTGCTAAGAAAACTACTCGACAGCCATTTAGTTCGCCAGCAAAATCCAGAGCATTATACAAATTCCATTGACACTTCTCCATCAACCACAGAGTTTTTCTAGCAAAGTGGCAGCTACTGCACTAAAGTTTCATGAAAAATATTTAGCCAGTACTTTCCTCAAAGGAAAGAAATAGGCTTTCAATTCGCCTTTAAAAAAGCCCTAAAAACTTTCAGATAAGTTATTTACTTTCCTTAGAAGATGCAAACAGGTGCATCAGAAAATTGGTGGCTGAGAACATTTTGCAGTTTTCTTTCGTGATCAAGAAAGCTTATGGCAGAAAACATCAGGTTTTATTTTCTGTGTAGTTTCAAGTCATTATTTTCTGTATTACAGGAAAATAAAAAAACCTCTGCCTTAAATGATAGATACATGAGACATGTTAGCATTAACACTTTTTTCCCTTTTAAAAGTTAATTTCCTTTTAAAAGTAACAGGCTGACACAGCATGAGACAAAAGGGCTGGTCTAGTTACTATGTTCATAAATGTCACCTGACATTTATGCTGCTAAAAGAAGGCAGGGAGCAGTTTCAGGCTTGCCCAGTGTACTTAATCTAAGTCTCTAGTCCAGTCTCTGTGAGTTCCTATATCAGGATGCCAACGCTGCCTCCTGGAGCAGGAGAGGGGTCTGGGAAGAAATGCTGAAATTTCATGGACACCTCATTGCCTCCTGGCCCTTTTCTCCTGTGTTTCACAGAGGAGACTGCTGCACAGACATCACAGGATCTCCACCAGCTCTGGAAAGCCTGTCTTTTAGGAATGACAATGCGTAAGGTGGAAGCTGGGATCAGTTTTTATGTCAGCTGGACTCAGCCCTGCAAAAGGCCAAACCAACAGCTACAACTAAAGGTGCCTCCAGGGCCTGGTGTCATCTAAACCAGGATGGATCAGGACAGAGCCATATGAGGACATCAGAGCTTCTTAACAGCACAGGCAGAGTCAGCAGTAACAAAGCAGGGTAAGCTCAAGCAGCATTTCTTTTTGGAAAGAGGGAAAAGGACATGTCCCAGAAAAAAAAAAAAACCCAAACACCGAGGGAGATGGGACTAGAGAATGTGAGGGAGTGAGGCGTAGAGGGGGGAAGGAAAAAAAGAGAAGAAAGACAAAATAATAGGCAAGGAACACAAATAAAAGCAGCAGACAGACTTCTTTCTAATTGCTATGTCTATGAGAAAAAGAAAAACAAAAATCATCTGACTGCAAAACAACTATGCTGCAGAGCAGGAGCTAACTGAAGAGCAGCCATGGTGCCACAACCCCCCTTTCTGAGATATGGGTCTGCCTGCCCCAGCACCCCTCGGCCTGTATGTCCTCTTCCAGCCACAGCAGGAGAGCTGTGGTCCACAGAGGTCCCCCGTGGGCCAGCTCAGGTTTTCCCGAGCCCTGAGGTAAGAGACATGGAGCTGCTCTCAAGCTATGCTGGGCCTTGGCCCTACAAGCCTTCACAAGGGACCAGGTTTCCCCACACATTCTAGCATCCCCAGAGCACCAAGACCTTAAGCTTGGCCTTAATTGGCCCTAATGTCTCTGACCAGCCTCACCTGGGATGTCCTGGACTGAGAGACATCACTGTAACTCTGGAGCTGAATCACAGGATCACAGAATAGTAGGACATGGAAGGGACCTTCAGAGGTCATCTAGTCCAACACCCCTGCCAAAGCAGCTCTCCTAGAGCAGCTGATGCAGAAACATATCCAGATGAGTTTTTACTGTCTCCACAGAAGGAGACTCCGCTGTCTCTGGGTCAGCCTGCTCTAGTAAAACCTTAAAGAATTTTTTCTCATGTTGTGGAGTAATTTCAAGTGTTTCATTTTGGGCGTGTTGTCCCTTGCCCTGTCCTGTCACTAGGCATCCCGGAAAAGAGTCTGATCCCAACCTCTTGACACCCATCCTTCAGAAATCTGTAAGTACTGATGACGTCCCCTCTTAATTTTTTCTTCTCCAGGCTGAACAGACCCAGGTATCTCAACCTTTCCTCATAAGAGAGGTGCTCCATTCCCCTGATCAACACGTTTCTCTGGAAACTGGCAGTATAAGAGAAAGAGGTTAGCCTGAGTGTTCATAATTCTGTTCTGTCTTTTTGATTCTGGAACTGAAGAAGAAGGATACTTTTGGAAAAGGTTCACACTACGGGTCTGTAATAGGGAAAGAAGCAAGGGATAGTTTACAGGGTACTGGACTGTCTCAGTCCTGATGCAGGCTTTCTGTGTGACCATGGACAATGCATTCTGTCTTTGCACCATGTCTTTCATGCAGGAAATGTCACAAAACCAACAGTGAAGAAAACTAAGTTAGCCACAGTTACTGGATTGGTACACCTCTGATAAATTGAGAGCAGAGAAATAACTCAGCAATTTATTTTTCTCTTCTGTATGTTGCCTTTCATGTAGTGAAAGCCAAATTCCCAGCTTTTGTCTTCTCCGGACTGGGCAAATTCCATTCTAACAGCTTCTCTTGTATATTATGTGCTCCAGCCCTTGCACATCTCAGACTCTCTTTTCTGGACTTGCTCCAGCTTGTCAACATCTCTCTTGCAATGTGGAGCTCAAAACTAGACACAGTGTCAGATGTGGCTTCTACAAAAGGGAAATAAAAACTTCCTTCGATCTTTTGGCTATGCTTTTGCTAATGCAACCCGATACACCATTGTTTTTTTAATGGTTGCATTGATAGTCTTTCTTACACCAAGGAGTCTCAGAGGGTAAGGAGTGGCAAAAGCTGAAAAAGTCTATAACCCGGGGATTCCCCCTCCAGCCTCTCAAGGGAACTGCCAGACATTCATTTAAGACAGTTTTTTGTAAGAGCGTGACAATGGAGTGAGGTGGTTGTCTGGATTTCATTAAGTGATTTGCAAACAAATTAAAGTGTTGTGAAACAATCCAGTTTCTACACAGCTTAATTCCATTCCCACTGTTGCTAGGGAAAGCAGAGGATGTTCAGCATCTTTGACATACACAGGCCATGATCTAAAAATGTCTCAGTGATTTCAGAGTGCTTATCAGTCAGTCACTATTGACCATGTAACTTAAGTTATGCTGCAGATCTCTTTTGCATTCTGTTTTCTTTTGGGTTTACTTTTTCCATTTACTGAAGCCACCCTGCCCTGCATCAGTTTAAACAATGGAGGACAGAATTAGATCCCAGTTATCTAACTACATAGAAAAATTACCCAACCACAAGCTCTTTTGTCTCACGTTTGGAATCACAAATGACTCAGCAGAAGCCAAGAGGACATTTGGTTTCCTTTTCAGAATGAAAGAGTGAAGGAGGAAGTAAGAACCTCTTCCAGCTGTTGGGTAATTGATGGGGAGGCTAAGGCTAAGACAAACAGTGTGGTAATCTCTAGGTTTAATATATATATAATGCAAACTGGAATTACAGTTAACTGCAGTGACCAGTCCTGGCTGATGAAATAGCTGTCACTGGAGAAAAATCCTAAAGACAAACAATCAACTATGCGGCCACAAGTGGAGATTTCTTTTTTCTCTCCAGCCAAGCTCTGCATCCAGCTCAACCAAAAAGCATGTTTGTTTTGGAAGCTGTAGTCCGATGAAAAGTGTTTGGCCAAAATCCAAGGGGCCAATAAGCCCAGATGAGCTGAACAAGCTGTGTCGTTGGACATTATGAGATGTGAACGTATTATTCAATCCTGTATTGCATTCATGCATATTATTGTTGGAGTTTTTTGTTACAGGGTGTGGACCAAAATATCTTGATCAAGACTAAATTTCTGTCCTGTGAATTAACTGTTCACAATTCAGTTTTATCATGTGCTTTTAATTTCACGGACTAGAGCTTGTAGCACTAGAATAGATCCACCAAGGACAATCCAACCATACCGTCTTATGTCAAAGAAGAAAAAAAATAGCTATAATGTATAAATCAACAGGATTGTTTGCAGTTATATTTATTCCAGGACTGTCTGCAGAGGAGCATCCCTCTTTTTCTTAAGTATTTGTTACAAGAACTGATTAATCCTGAGTTATTCCTGAGGTAATCTAAATCTGGTATTTTCCTGGGGTTACTCTGTTATGACCTGGGCCCAGAGCCCACTGCACCAATACAGATCTTCAAGTTTATTGAAGAGGCAATAGATTTTCTGCTAAAACGTGAAGAAGGCAGTTATGATAACCAGCACAGGTACCATTTGGTGAGATCATCATCTTTTTCAATAGCACTTTGACTCCCTCAGCTACCCAACAAGGGGCGAGTTAGCTCATGCTTACCACAGGGTCAAACCACAAGTTGTTACTACAAATCAGTGGACATATGACTGTTCCTTACCCTACCTTGACTCTTGGCAATGCTTCCATACAACCAGGTGTGCAGATCTAAGGCTGAGCTGATGGGAACAGCAAGTAGCACAAACAACTTACTTAACTTAAACCTCATGATGTTGCCTAGTTTGATTCACAGTCCTTAGTAAAAATACACTAAGTATTCTTACTTTAGTATAAAGTAAAACTTTAGTAAAGTAAAACTTTAGTATAACCATGTAGCTAGCCCTATGCAAAAGCACTAAATCCTAGTGCTAGTCTAACAGCAGTGTTGTGAAATAGGAACCTTAACATAAAACAAGAACTTTTCTCCAAATAAACTGGTCAGTCACCCTACTTTCTGCCATCTTGCAGTGTAATTTAACAGGAGATGGATGCATAAACTGACTTTCTTGTTAAGCCGGTGTATCTAGATCCTCAGTGCTCCCTAGAGCCTAGAAGCAAGCACAACAGGAGAAAGAATATGCTTCTTTAAAAAAAGTGATGGACAAACTGTAGCACAGGGTGGATTTTAGAATCTAGGCAGATAAACTGCAGCCCTTCCATGCCAGCTCACCAGGAAGCAACACTTCACCAAGGCAACAACTGGAGCAACAGAAAACAACTTAAAGGGAAGGGGACATGTGTAGGTAAGACATTCTGTAGATCTTAAGCAGATTTGTAGACAATGTTGCAAAAGAGAAAACTGCAAATTTCAAAAGAAGACAAGGATTGTGTCAAATGGGATTCCTTTTCTGCACTCCGATAATAATTAACATACAGATCTATGAGCCATTTGAGTGACTGAAATTTCTTTTATATGGAATTTCAGATGTATCTGCTGCGCATAACCTCAGTTTATGTTACCTCATCATTAGCTGTCATGAAGGTGCTAAACTGAATTAATTTCCATTCTTTCCCCAGAGGTGAGGACTGAACCATGTAGCATGGGGTCTTCATCAGTGACTGAGACAAAGTTCTGTTCAGGGTAGATTGGTGGACTACTACTCCAACATATAAGAAGGTCCATTAGAGTAATGGAAAGGATAATAAAGATGATTTTTTTAAATTAAAAAAAAAAGTTAGATTGTCTTTCTAATTTAAAAAAAAATTAAAAGGTGAGCCAGCAGATCTTTGGTTTTGGCAAAACAGCCTGCTTGTCTTCTTTGAAACAAAATGCATTTCCCAACCAGCCCTGGCATGACACCAGCTTGTGGCAGCTGTGAAAATAACCAAAGAGCAATTGGGCCCAGGTGTGGGATCAATGTCCCAGCAGCAATTGAACCTGTGCACGTAGAGTGTGACACTCAAGCCCCTCCTTGACAGCAGTATGGTAAGCTAAGAAGGCAACACGAAAAATTATTGTCACATGAAGAAACACTGTAACTGCAAATCTCTCTAAAAAGTCCTTCTGTTATGGGAAACCTGTATCACACAGAGTCTGAGGACATGTCTTTGCTAGATTTCCATCGATTCTAATCATTACTAGCCTATATGCTCATCTATGTGATCCCTGTGCTCTCATCAGAGAAATAACCTCACCAAATAAACCTAGCTTCTGAGTTAAGCTCAGCCAACATGGATTTAAGTGAAAAAAATGAGGTGACTATTATTCACCTTGCCCTGCTCTTTACAATGTTCTATCTCCATGCTGCTCTAAAGTAATCTAAAATCATGTTAGTCTTGCAGAAGCTTGGGAAGCCTTTCTCCTTCCCTTGCATTAGAAGTAATGGGTACAAGAGCAATGCTTGGTACAATCGTGGGCTTCTTCATTTACAGTTTAGGTTTTCAGATTAAATAATTACATCAGAAACTTACAGATCAAATGTTTCTCAAATCAAGTTTTAGTTTCAAAGAGATCCCACTAAATAATAGGCCTCAGAGCTAAGGAGCAACACATGCAGTTGTACTGCATCAATTCTAAACATATCAGTCATGTTATGCTCTCACTGCCTTGCAACAAGAGGGGCCTTGGCTGTTGATGAGATTGTCTGCATATTTAGTCTTTTAACAGTTTCACTGCATTCCCCATTCTCTTTTTGCATTTTCTGTCCTTCATTTCTTTAACCAAATCCTTTCCATCTCTCCTTCCAGAGGAAAATGAACCCAAAATACAGGAGGAAGTTTAAAACTAGGCTAGAACAAATTAATTGCCTATTCTCACCTTTCATCTAATAAGGGGAAATTACATCAATAAATACAGTTGCATGCATTACTATGCTATACATCACAGAATCGGAGAATGGTGCAGGTGAAAAGAGGTCCCTAGAGGTTTCTAGTCCAAGCTAAACTCCCCAGAAATCCTTCATTCACACAGGACCTTACCCACTCAGGGTTTCACTATCTCCAGGATTATAGGCCACAGCCACTCTGGGCATCTGCTCAAGTGCTCTGTCAGTGTCAGGGGCAAAATTTTTAACTTCTCACCAACAAAAATGCTGAGAGACATCCTCCCCTCTATGTACTACCAAGCATATTAGATGATCAATAAGGCTGTTTGTTTCCAGGTTCAGCCCTGAGCTGCAGGAGGGGCAGGTACCCACACGTGAAAGCAACTTATGACCTTGTGATCATAGTGTATTTTACCCTAGACTGCTAATTACTCTCACTCTTAATGGACTTTCATGTCTAGGTTTTGTACAGAAATTATGCATTACAGAGGGCTGTTAGAGCAGACAGATTGAAACAAAGCACTATCCATGAAGTTGACTGGGCATCAATTCACTCTTTTTTTTCTGGCCAAGATTGAAAGTGTATTCAGTGTTCCTGTCCTGTCTTATTGGTTTCAATTCCTCTTTTTTTTCCAGTGCCCTTCATTAACCTAATGTCATTCTGTTTGGTTTGCAAACACTACTCAGAAATGCTTTATATTTGCATTGCAAGTCTGTTTGTCAAAATCTTTTGTAATATCAGCCTATCTTAAATCTTGCAAGGCTGGTCTTTGCTTCTCCATAGCTGAAACCAAACTGAAGCTAAAGAGGTCTGGTTTTAGAATTTAATTTCTTCTGAAAAATAAAAAACAAACCTAGAACAACAGAACTCATGTGATCACTGAAATTCAGGTGCACAGCTGTAGAGGTAGACTACTGAGATTAGACATTGCATAGACATTGAATAGACATTGCATAGACATTGTCTTGATGTAAAGTTGAAAACTTAGGGATTCTGAATACTGCATTGAAATTTTTCTCTCCCAGACAGACTTGGAAATATAAGATAACTATCGTTAAAACAAAAAGTGTCTTTTAAAACTTCTGCTTCTAAGGCTGCCATCTCCATCCCTTCTAGCCCCTTGTGTAAGGCTGTGCATTTCTCAAGCGCTAACTCATTGCAGTTGATAAACCAGATGTCCTCCAAAGATTGCAAGTAGTTTGACATGCTAGCAAACCACATTTTTAGAACATCAGGCTCCAACTTAAGTACCATCATCCTCTACAGATTTTTGCAAGGCACAAGGAGTTCACACATCTAAAGAAAAATCTATAAAGCTGAGTTCCTCACTTTCTGTGAGCTGATTTGCAGGATTAAAAAAATTACTTGTCCTGTCCAATAGTAACACTATTTTGGAAGTATTTGTGTATGAGGGTTTGTAGTCAATATAGATGCCACAATAAGATATTTAATGTGGTAAGAGCGCCAAGAAATTTAAGTTTCAACAAAAGTGAAAGGCAACAGAGCTGCTGTGAGCAAAATGTTTGACAGACAGCTGAGTGTCAGCCTTTAAACTAAGAGGAGTCATTCAGAGGCTGCAGTTTATCGTTTTGCTCCCCTGTTGATGAACAGGAAGATATTATAATTAATTACTGTTTAAAAAAAAAGAAAGATATATCTTACTATGTTTTTCAGTGCCATCAGCTCCCGGGTCACTTAAGCTGGTGTTTCAAGGTGTTACTCACTTACGGGGACACCTGCCAGGGCTCTGCTGGTTGCGGGTAGCCTTTGCTGTCTATGCTGCCCCAGGAGCTGTGCCACAACCCACAATCAACCTGTCAGGCAAAAGCCACCTGTCACACATTTAATGTCCTTCCCATCTCAAGTCTGAGCATTTGATTAGATCACATTGGAGAACAATGCAGATGTATCCAGGGAAGAAAGAAGGCCCATGCATTGAAGCAAGGGATAGACAAGCGCTAAAGATTTTTACTACTGGGAATCTGTGTTTTACTGTATAGAGGACAGACTGAAGTGAATCAAGGTGTTCAGGTTGAGACCTGAGCAGCAAAAGCAATAATCAAAGGATGGTCAGAGAAAACATGCAGTGATCTCCATGTGAGAGTTCAGATTGAATTGGTCTGTGTGTTCGAGAAGGAAAAATACTTGAGAGTATGTGTGTAGGAGCAGAACTGACTCGAAACTTTCACTCTTATGGGACATTAGATGAAATTACAAGCTGCACACCAAAGATGAAATCATGTGCTTTTAAATATAGATACATATTTCAAACTACAGATTATCAGGAGAATGTGATACCACAAGACACAGAGAAAGGGCACTAGGTTCAACCACCTGCATCACTCAAAAAGATGACCTCAGAGTTTGCTCATAAACCAAGAGCAGCAGCTATCACAGCTGAACGTTAAAAGACCTCCTTCTTCATGTCCTCTTGCTTCAATTTCTTGTTGTAACCCTTCACACTTGTACTTCCCACCTTGTTCACTTGCCCCCCCAACAGTAAGTTGGGGTCCCTATGCTGGGACCCACCCTCAGATCACCACCTACTTTATTTGTCTCACCCTAGAGCAAGGACTTTCCACCCCCCAGAGAAACAGGTGCCACAACCTGGGATACACCATTTCAATACACTAGAAGCATTGCTTTGGAAACAGAGGATATCAGTAATTCTCATTGCAGATAGTAACTGTTCTCTATTCCACCTAAGAAAATTCAGATGCTTTAAAATGACAGAAACACTCTCTGTTGAGAAAACACATCCTTTTAGGGACTGGTTCTGCTTTGACTGGGAGCCTGGCCAAGGATTTCAGCTGGAGGAGGAATGAGGCCCTTCATTTCAGCTAGAGCAAAACAACACAAAAAGCATCACAAATGCCCAGCTGGGACATATAAAGACAGGGAAGTCTGATTTCTTATCTGCCTTCTCGGAATACACTGAAATACTGAGACTTCCTCTTTCGCCTTTGTTGCATTAAATTTTTGAGCACCTATATGCTCTAAAGCCAGTGACAAAATGCTGCCCTCCCTTTTGGACTTGTGAAGCAGAGCTGAAAACTTATGCCAGTCTTCTGTCTGACATGAAATAAAAGTGCCCAGAAGAAAAGCCAAGCACTTCTCAGGAAGACCACACATCGGGCATCCTATGGAGAAAGGCATCAAGGAAAGTACTCTAGCAGTATCACTGTATGAGCTGCCTGTGCAGGTGACATTGCACTTCTGAAACTGGACATGGATTTCCAAAATGTAGAGGAAGGGTGATGGGCAAAAAATAGAAGACCCAAAACAATATATTTGGCAGGCACACTGCTGAAACTGCTAGTACATGCTGCGGTCCCAGACCCAGTGGGCTGTGCTTACCTCATTTGTTTCACGTAGGTGAACCTAGCCAGGATGTTTTCTTTAGTCGTGGGCAGTGTGACAAGAATGGGACATCCAAATAAGGTCACTCAGGATGTGTTTAACAACACCGGGGAAAGTCTGTGGCAAAGTCTCATGCACACAGAGCATCCACTGTACATACCATTGACTTAGTGCGTCATTATTCCTAGAATAACTTCCGGAGAGGCACTCCACCCTTGTATTTCCAACACTGATTGTCCTGGAGCCAGTTATTCCAGTGATTTTAGGAGGAGTGACAGAGAAGGGCCCCTAATTTCTCTAACCTCTTTGAATAGATGCAATGCAAAGAAAATTGTTAAAAGCAGAGGCAGCTTCAAAACTGTCAGCCCAAAAACTCTTGTGATCTTTGAAAGCAAGAGGCATCCAGAAAACCAGAGAGCACAGATTACTGAAAAAGGACAACCCACACACCTGTTTAAATATAAGTCAATATGCTTTATTAGGCAACACTGTTACAATTGCTTTGACGTGGTGAAAAGTGGTCCAGCACTGTGAGGGGACGTGCATTTTTACTCGTGGGAGAACTCTGGAAGAAAATCCCATTATATTGAGTAACAAGCTCATTTTTTTTTAAAAGGCAATCTTTTTCCAAGAGGTAAATATAATCTTATGTAACAAAATGTCACAGAGGACAAATCACTTGCGGTAACTTAAATGTATTATGAAAAACTTTTCCTTGTAAGTCCTCTACAGTTGACTGAAGTGATTGATAAGCAGCAAAAGAAAGGAGATGCTTTGCCAACAATTGGACAAGAGCTGACACACAATTCTTGAGATCAGAGGTTTACAGATCTGAAGTGGTAACTTTTGATAAAAAATTATCTAAAGCTGAATGAAACTCAAAAGAGACAAAATGTTCCTCAATTTCTTCTGTGTACAGCTTTGGGTATAGTTTGCAGTTAAACAATTATATTTAAATAAATTACCAAACTTCCTGATTAAAAAGAAAAATTAAAAAATTATTCATTCAGAAAAGAAAAACTATTGTGTTCATTTACAGGTATTCAGTGTTTTGCACCCCACTTCCTACGTGCCCTGGACTGGCACTCCTGTCACACCCTGCAGCGGGGAGGCACAAGCATTACAGGTGTTGCAGTTGAGGCACCTGGCCCAGCTGAGCACCCCAGGTTTAGACAGACCTCTGAAGCAAGAAACCAGGACAAAGGCATGACAGGGAGAGAGAGAGGAAAGGGACTCACTAAGGATCAGAGAGCATCAATGATTTTCTCAAATTTCAGTCTACAGAAATATCTGCATTCAGCCCATGTCATCCCTGTCCTTTCCCAGCAGCATGCCTCCCATCTGCTTAGAAGTGTGGGCTCCTCCAGAGGAGAAATGAACCAATTTCCATGTTTAATCATAGGTTAGCACTAGACAAATTCTTCATTTGGTCTAAGGCAGTAGTTACAGAAGAACTTTTGAGTTTGCGGGAATTTATTTTATCTTCAAATTTAGTTCCATTTTTAATTCCCTTCAAACTGAGTAGAACCTATAGATTGGTCAAGCATCTCAGAACAATATAGAGATCTAAAATAGTGATATTGACATATGTGTCAAAAGTCACAGAAATATTGCTACTATTGATTCAATAACATGACAGTACAAGAGAAGAAAGACTGCCATCACTTCTATTAGACTGATACACAGCTGAAAAAGTAAGCAAGCTTTCATACACCTTGTTACTTCATCAGTAGCTGAATGTTCAGTAGAAGGTAGGTGGCATACCAACAGAAGGAATAAATGCATTGGTCTGAAAAAAAAATAGACTGTTTAAAAAAACTCACATACAGTGTGAATTTTGTAAGTATAAAACAAAACCAAAAAAACCTATGAAAAAGCGAAATTTGCATTATCATCTTCAAAAGCAGAGGCTTAAATAAATTTACTTTACCCCAGCAGTATAAACAGAACTCAGAAAAATCTGCAGTTTTCCTGACCTTATGGGAAACTTCTGAAAATGCCAAACAACTTAGGCATGTGAAAGTAGTCTTTGCTTCTTTGACATGTAAAAAAATGAAACAGATGCTCACAACTGGCATGTGCTAAAATGGGGTCTGAATAAATTTTTCAAACATCTGAGAACCATTTCTCTACAGCCAAGACACCGGAGAGAGATCATATCAGTACATAAGAGCAAGTACAAAAAAATGTCATCATGAATCTGAAGTATCAAGCCAGAAAATCTGCATTCACAGAAGAATCAAAACAGTTTCCAAGAGGTCACACTATCCTGTAAGTGACTCTTTTGCAACTGTTTCTGAGGTATAGATATCCACATTCCCATGGTAGTCTAATGAAAAGGAGCAAAAGAAAAACAAAACAAACAACATCACCTCCCAAACATTTATTTTAGAACCAGAATGAAAAATATTGGTGAGTAACTTCAACAATAAACAATACATGGCTTTAAAAGAGAGAAACTCTGCTTTCCTTCTTTTAAATGAAAGCATTTTAGATGTTATGAACAGTGAAACAACCTGAAGCCTAACTTGCTCTCAGCAAAGACAGCCTTGTCAGCCTACTCAGTTTAAAATATGACCCTTATAGAATTTGGTTAAAAAAGTGCTGCCATTTACACAGGTGTATATACACTGATGCAAGTCTCTAGATTTACACAGATGTGATAGAAGAACTTGGCAGAGTTTTACTTATTTTAAACTGTAAAAAAAAAATCTGATCAACCTTTGCAATTGGTTACAGTTGTATGAATCTATAATGTATTTGGTGCTGATGGCATCACTCCATATCTTGTTAATGAAACTAAGAATTTTGCACACTGTGTCCAACTAGAGACTGTAACTGAACTTCAGACTACTACAAATAAAATTGTTGTGTTTCCTTTTTAAAATTTACTAATATGTTGTTTGGCACTGTTTTCAGCTTTGTGCTAATTTTTGAAAGAAACTGTAACAGTCTAGTTTAATAACCTGTTACTCCTCTCAGCATTGTTTTATCCATATAAACAGTATTCCAACTGAATACAATACACATACCCCTGTATTATTAAAATTTGCTTGTAAAGTTGCAGAATATTGGTAGGACAGCTGAAAAACCAGTATTCTGTCTTGGACCCATTCTTAACATCACTATCCATTTAGTACTTTTCAGATGATTATGATCTTTTGTACTTCTTCCACGCTTGCTTACTGTACCTGAATTACTAAACACATGCCAATCCGAGTGATTTCAGGTTTGATTCAGATCCTAGATCTACTGGCTCTGCCTCTATAAAAGACTGCCAGCTAGAGGTGCAATGCAGAAAAAGACCATGCAGTTTCAAACTGTTTTGCAGGTGGTGTTCAGCAGCTTTGGCCAACTTTAAATTATGTAGATGATACAAAATGAAAAAGAAGAAATAAAATGGGACGGCTTATTTGAAGTGGGTTGTGCTCATATCAAGTTTCCTTTGCTTAAATGGAGTGACATAACTATCAGCCCAACATAATGAAGGGGGAATCAGGCCACGGAGAACCTAATATCTGCTTTTGACACATTTGCAAAATATTTTTGCAGAATTCAGTGTTTCCACTAAATCAGAATGTCTTTTAGAAAGTGAAAGGGAATGTTGGTATCTGTATAAACATCTCTGAGCAAAAAAAAAAAAGACAATGCAGGTCTGAGGGGTCATTCCCTTCAGTAAAAGCAGAGTGCATTGGACTGCCCTTCTTGGATCTAACAGTAGGGGCGTGGGAAGCTCTCAGATGTCACAGGGTTGTAGATAACATTTGAACATATGATTAGCTTTTGTGAGCTGTCTTTAGAAACCTTACATTTTTCCCCCCCGCACCTTAGCCAGAGATCCTTCCCTTGAGGTTTCAGGACACTTAAAATGTTGCTTTGACAAAAATCAAGGATGTGGAGAAGTTTTTCCTGTGTGATGTCACTTCACTACCCTTTATAAGCCTCTGCAGAAGAGAAGGGAACCCATCTGAGGATTCATACTCCAGACACAGGCATCAGAGGGAAAGAAGGCAAGAAGCACTGAGCCATATCAAGTTGCAAATACTGACCAACAGCCAGCCATGCTGCAGACCAGTTCCTTCAGCTGTTTGGGGCACACACTGCTGGTACTGTGTATCCTGAAGGCTGCCCTTTCCTTTCCCAACTCATCTCCACTGCTGAATCCCAGCTGGGGGAATGGCGATCGCCTGATGCACCTCTACACAGATACAGAGAGAAACAGCCTCCATCTCCAAATCAACACTGATGGCTACATTGATGGTGTTCCTCATCAAACCATTTATAGTAAGTAACCTACTATGAAACTTCAGCCTTCATAGGATGAGGGGAGGGAGGACAAGATTTTTGCTTTCTCGTTAGGTCTAAAAAATTGCCTCTTCTCTTTAGTCAGGCAGACAGAGGAATATAGCTATGGAATGGAAGACCTTCATAATTATAATCCTCCTTTGGTATAACAAATGAATTGCTCCAAAGGGATTTAGTGGATAAGGAATATCATGCCTCATCTAAGAGAAGTCAGTCTTATGTTCTGTGTGATAATCTGCAAGCAAAACCCATTGAAATTATCCTTCACTTTATGATTTTACTCACAGCTTCTTGGGGAGGTTCCTACTAGAGGTCAGTGATGACATCCACCCAAAGTAGCATCATAAAGTCATGTTTATTATTATTGCTGCATAGTGTCTTCTTCATCCACTCAATTAAAAATGTAAGCATATGCAATGTTGTTTTTACATAAGTGTATAAGGAACAAATTATGTTTTTAATAGTTATAACTTAATCAAGGAGAAAAGAAAGGATCAAGTTCTACTATTTTAGCAATTTTTTTGCTAGAAACTGCTAATTAAACACCTGCAGAGATGCTTGTGCTTTCTTGCTGTTACTCTTCCTGCAATATATAAAGGTTTTAGAAAACTAATTTTAAGTATGTTGGCAAAGAACCACAGTGAAATTTTACAGAACAACAGCCATCAAAATACCACGGTTTTGCCCATCTCTGCCATGAAGTTATTACACCAGTATTTGAAATAGTAGTGCAGGAAGGGTGGAAAACAAACAGTGAAAGGGGTTATGATAAGAAGGGTGTCTGAATCTCGGCCAGATCACCCTGCTAGCACTGAGATGCCAGATAAATGAGAAGTGCAAAGTCCTGCACTGGGTCTCCAATAAGGTCACACTAGGCTGGGAGGAGGCTGGATGTGGTACAGCCCTCTTCAGTAGGACCTGAGAGTTACAATAGGCACTCCCAGCAAACATAAGTCAACAGCCTGGTCACTTTGAGAGGAAGGCAAACCACCTACTGTGGTCAGCAGATCAAGGAAAGTTGTGATTTCCACTTTACCCAGCACCAGTGAAACACAGAGTGCTATAGGAACCCCAGTTCAAGGCGGATGTGGAGAAATTAGAGCTGGACCGGCAAGTGTTTTTAGGAAGATTGGGGGTGTTGAGCATGATCCATAGGGAAAGGCTGAGGGAGTTAGGCTTGTTCGACAGAGCAAAAAGGAGGTTGAGGCTGATGTAATATCACAGGGCTGTCACAAAGATGAAGTAGACAAACATCTCCGGGTAGTTGGTAGAATTGAGAGCAGCGTCCCCAGATTATGGTTTGTGACTTTGGAAGGTTAGGGCAGCAGTAGAGCTCCCAGAGAGGTAGTGGCATCTCCTTCCTGGGAGCTCTCCAAGGCTCAGGCAGACAAAGCCATGGTTTAGGGTGGTCAACAGTCCCAGTTCACATGGGAGATTTGTGAACTGGAACCATAGTAGTTGCCAGAGCATCTGCAAATCTGGAAGTCAAAGGTACAGTGACAGACTGGGTCCTGAAATTTCTTTTATTAAACAATTTTTTTCTTTTTTTCATTAAACAGGTGCCCTAATGATCAAGTCTGAAGGTGCTGGCTCAGTAATAATCACAGGTGTGAAGAGTGGACGCTACCTATGTATGGACACGAAGGGAAATATTTTTGGCTCGGTGAGTGAACTTTACTAAGGCTTCAGATTGAAGGCAGATGCAGGTTGCTACTGAGGTGCCTGCTGCCTCAGCTGGGGCAAATCTGTAGAGTAACAGTAGGACCATGCAGATTTAAGCGAGCTGAGCACCTGCCACTTAGGTTAAAATTTCCTCTCTTTGATTACATTGAGGTGTAGAGGTGACAAAAACCAAAAGCAGTTCCTGCTAGGGTAAACAAAAGCAGAATGAGAACCATTAAAGAACCAACTTGAATTCCTGCTGTAGCACAGAGCCATGGGCTGGGACTAGCTCAAACAGTGCAGCCCTCAGAAATAAAACAGTGTTATCACAGTAATACCTGTGCTGGAAACATGGTGTGCATCTCAGACTGATATTTTACTAAGCCTGAGTTGTCTAAGTTACAGAACTGGCAGATCAGGAAAAACACCTGCTGCAAGATCTTACCCCTCTTTCCATCCTTAATTGGCGCTTGCCATTCACCAAATCCTTCTACTCATGTTTTGTTTCCTTAAGCATTACTTCAGTCAAGATGACTGCGTGTTCAACCACAGGACGCTGGAAAATGGATATGATGTGTACCAGTCTCCCAAACACAACTTTCTGGTTAGCCTAGGCAGAGTTAAACAATTTTTCTTCCCTGGTATGAATCCACCACCATACTCTCAGTTTTTGAGCAGGAGAAATGAAATCCCTTTGTTTCGATTCAACACACCCGAGCCCCACAGAAATACCAGAAGTGCTGATGTTGATCCTCTGGATCCTCACCAGATCCTGGTCCCACAGAGAAAGATCTCTTCATTTGGATCTCGGGTGCAGCACCAAGCAGACTTTTCCCACATGCCCAGAGAACCCATGAGAATCAACCAGAATGATGTGGTCAACCCAGATGACCCACATGCCATGATGGATGCCAGGAGGTATGCAAGTCCCCGCTTTTTTATTACAAGATAATTGTGGTCCCATCACTTCGAAGTTGAAGACATGGGCTACTATAATAGGCAAGAGGAATTGCCCAGCACACTCAGCTTGAATGTTAAAATGGCTATTAGAAACTTGAAAGACATGGAGGGAAAAAACCTTAACATCAAATTCTAAACTTACAGATGACAGTATACTGAAAAAAACAAGCTGGACATTTTCCAACCAAAGCACTGTTTTATTGGAGAGAAGATACATCTTTTAAAAGAATTATACCAACTAAATAAACATTCTAGGGTCTGAGTCACCTAGTATACATCAGTAAGAAAAAGAATTCACTTGAGCAAAACCAGAAAGCGATGTTAGGTTACTGATGTAGCTGAGAAGAAACCTGGAACATATGAGGGTCATCCTCTTACTAGCACCGTACCTGGCTGCACAAGCACAGCAGACAAAGCAAGTGATGGTGTGCTTTATTATTTTATAAAAATTACCCTACATGTTTTTACCTTTTAAGTTTTTGGAGCTTCAGTCTCTTCATGCCTATGCAAGTAAGAGTAACCACTTTGCGTGCATGGAAAACTGGAGTAAATGACAGGAGAACAGGAGAGAATGAAATTATTCCATGTAAGAGTAATTTCTAACACTTACTGAAACCAAGCTGACTTTTGGGGGAAAAAAGAGAGACTTAATGTCTCTCCAATGCTTCTCTGTTACACTTCTATATTTGCAACATACTAGCATTACAATATGGAAATATAATATAGAGACATTCATTAGGTTTACTTAATGCCAAGACAGAAGGAAGTACCAGGATTACTAATAACCAACAGCATGTTAAACAGCACAGTTTGTTTGGCATGCTGATGAACTCTATTGGCATAAAACTACTAACAGCTCATGAAGACTCTCATCTAACGACTGAAAATTAGGTTTGTATTTAGAAAAAAGAGAATCTAAGTTTAGCACCCATTTTTCTATTTAGTTCTGAGCAGGTATAAGATGCTTTATACTTGTGAAAGTTAAATTAATATTAAGAATACTTGAATGCTGACAAATCCTCTTCCCCAGATTGGTATATATTATACGTTAAGATTACTTCTCAGACTCAGTATATCCATCTGAAGTTTACAGATCTTTAGTTAAGATGCAATATCTGCAGCAGAGAGCTTTTAATTGAAATTTAAGTGTCAAATCGATAACTGGTGGAATTCAGTATAACTTGATTGGTTTTAATGGAGCTTTACTTACCTCTACAATGGCTCTGAAAATAATTTATGTACTTAGCTATTTGTATCCCTTATTTATTTTAATTTTGATTTGATCATACTGTATTCTTAGGGTTCTGAGTTTTGAACACACTTTTCTTGATGTGCTCTGCAGAAATCAATAGCGAGGTACCAATGAGCTGCAGAAAAATTCAGTGTGAACTTGAAATTAATTATTTAGCTTGATGTATGTACGTTTTCTGCATGTGAATATGCAGATTCTTTTATTTATTTAGTATATTTAAAAGCTTGACACCAGTTTGAAAGTGAAATGTTTGTCCCAAGTGTGCTCATAGCAATGATGCAGAAGATGTTAGATCTCACTCTTTCTGACTTGTGAAATAACTCACAGAAGCCACTGGAGTTGCAGAAGTGTAACAAAACTTACCCTGCTTTCATTGAAATTGTTCTGGATTTAGCACAGAATGTGTCCTACTGACAGCATTTAAAATAACCTTATTATTTCCCCCTTATGTATGTATACATATATAGCATTTCTTTATCTACATTATCCAAGAAGTTACATTAGAATAGTCATAGAAACATATTCTGGTGTTACAACAGCTTTCCTACATGAATGATTCCTGATTCATGTAAGTTCTCAAAAGCACAGAACAAGATAAATTAGGCTTAGACCCATGATTAGCATCAGACCAAGAATTCTGCCTCATAATTTTTGGGCTTTTATCCTCTACATTCATCATAGTCTTGATTAGTTTCAAAAGAAAAGGAGTGATTTCAATGGATTTCAGAGAACCAGAGGGTGCACAGATAGTTGTGTATTTTCTTGCTTATTCAAGATAATATTTACCCTGCCATCTGTACTGTGGAGAGGTGTGATTTTATTTATGAGTTCTAATTTAATAATTTAACTTGATTCCTCTTCCATTCTTCTTGGCATTTGCTCCTTGAGAACTCTGGACAGCAATTATATGAGCAAAGTTTTCATTTTGCATAGTTTGTTGTAAGGTCCATGGGGCTCTCTAGGACTCTGAGCCAGTGGACCTACAACAGCTTGAGAAGTTCTATCTATACATACCAGATTTTGATGAGAAATGTCATTGGGGTTAAATTTCTACATGATCTCTATACTCACACATTCCAAGAAAGTCAGAAGGGTCATTCTCTCCAGCAACAGCCTGGGGATTTAGTCTCTAAGCAAAGAGTGAAAGCACAAGGGATTTTGCATCAAAAAATTAATTTCTAAATATAGACCTGTATTGAAGAGTCGGAAGAATTACTTCTTCAAAGGAGACGCTGGCCACTGCCAGCTAGTAATAAAGCTTTACTTATTTATATTGCAATATTTATTTATTTATTTGAGTGGGTCCTAAAGTCCCACAGAATATTTATAAATATTTATAACAATTATTACAGAGATTATTTCATTTTATAAAAGTAACAATAAACTTCTCTTCAAATGGTGGATTTTGTGTGGTCTCTTCAAACCCCCAATCCTGAAGAACTTGACCAAATAAATGGTACCAGCTGTGTTTGAAAGTTTGTGTGTTTCCTGTGATTTTTAGCTTCAGAGGATGAAGTTTGTGTGTTCCCTGTGATTTTCAGCTTTCATGGATGTTTCATGCAGGACAACCATGAAAGTTCTGTGAACGATGAGAAGAAACAAAAGCCTTAGGAGGACTGAACGGACCATAAAGAGACTGGCCCTTTTACTGGGAAGCTTCTTCTGCAACCTAAAAGGAATGGAAAACCACTGGTCTTGTAGCTCAGTCCTCCTAGGAAATATTTGTGATCCTGGCTCCAAGATACTTGAGTAAAAGATCTCAGAATCATAGAACAGAGTTAGAAGGGACCCTCAAAGGCCATCTAGTCCAACCCACTGCAGTAAGCAGGGGTAAGCACTACATGAGGTTGCTCAGAACTTCATCAAACTTGGCCTTGATGGGGTCTCCACCATCTCTCTGGGCAACCTGTTCCAGTGCCTCACCACCATCATGGTGAAGAACTCCTTCCTAATGTCTCATCTAACCCTGCCCCGCTCTAGTTTAAAACAATTGCCCCTTGTCCTATCACTACATGCCCCAGCTAGCAGTCCCTCTCCATCTTTCCTGTAGTCCCTTCAGGTACTGGTTGGCCTCTGTGAGGTCTCCCCTGCGCCTTCTCTTCTGCAGGCTGAACAGCCTCATCTCTCTCAGCTGGTTCTCCTAGGGAGAGGTGTTTCAGCCCACCGACCATCTTCACAGATACTTGGTAAAGTACCATTACTGCTGAATTATTTCTGCTCATACAAAATATTTTAACTCCATTCCTTGAGCCATGCTCAGAATCACAGACTGAATAACTTGCAGATATCATCTTTGTAGTTCTTTCCCGCAGTGGTCCCCAGAGAGCTGCAAGAGGGCAAGTGTCCATGTGTCTGACAGATTATCTTGCTGCAGTGCTTCCCCTTACCACAGATATTCTAAGGAGCTAAGTCATAATCATCCTTTCCATCTGCTACAGTGATAATACTGAGAGAAGCATTGTACTACCACAGGAACATTACAGTGACACCCTGTGGGCAAGAGGACACTGGGTTTCAATAGAAGGGTAGTCAAGTAGGTAGGGAACTCTCTTCTCCTAGATCCTTTTCTTCTCCAACTGCTAAATTTTAGATCTGTGGACATAAAAGGGGGAAGAAGCACAGCAGGAACAGGCCCTGGGACTGAAACATATGAGAAACTTAACAGATGTCGAGGTATCATAAAAATGCCATCTGGAATCACTTAGTCTCCCACATGCTTACAATCTCAGTGCTACCTTGGAACTGCTCAAACTCATTTACAGCAAGCTGTGCTCAGTGAAATAAGAAGAAACCAAATATCACCCCATGACCCATCTCTGCCATCTCCTTCTCTTTCCAAGAGCAGGACAAACACAAAGGTTTGCTCAGTCATTACCTCTTCCTGTCTTGTGAACTGAAACCAACAGAAAGTTAAAGCAAGAAAAAAAGTGCTGAGAAAGAAGCACAACTTGAAGGGTGTTGCTTCATAGATCATGAGGTGGTATTAGAAATAATTTCTGAGATTGCTTTCTCCATGAAGTAATCCAAATAAAACACCAAGCATCTGCCAGATACCTTAACGCAGACTGAAGGCAACAAGCACAGATGATACTGGTAAAAGAAAAATCAGTGAAAACCAAACTGCCTGTTGCTGGTATCCTTCTAAAAGCAGGTGTCTCTTAAAAAAAAACCAAAAAACAAACCAAAATTAAACAAAACAAACCCTTGATCCCTCATTTCTAAGCCAAAGGGACTTTTTTTCTAGAAGTGCCTGTAAGTGGCAACAATAAGAACAGTAATAAGAGCAATAAAGAACAGTACGTGAGCAGTGACATGAATGAAGACTCTTGAGTGACATCTCAAAAGGTTTAAATGAGCCTTGTTAATCTATCTACTGAATATAAAATTCTTTACCTACTCTTTAAGCCTATATTGCTACAAAGCATCACCAGAAAACTGAACTGAGTTTAGGAACAGCAGTATTCTTAAGTGAAACATTGCCTACTTGTTCCTTTTAGAACTAAGCATGCCATTTGGTCTACTGGTAAGAGGTATTCCCAACAAAACACTGTTGGTGTTTATCAGAATAACTCAAGGGGTTTTATTTATTTAACCCCCGTCGGTGTTTCCCATTTTCACAGTAGTAACCTTTCCCTGCACCTCATTTAAAGAGGCAAGAACTGCACATAACAATTGCAAGTGAGATCTCATCAGCGCTTGTACAATGGCATTAACAACTCTTTATCTTGACCAGAGATGCCTCTCGGGATCAGGCTTGCCTTTCTAAATGCAACACCATCAACTAGTCAGAAGTTAATATCCCCCTCCATTGCTGTTTGCAACTATTACCTTCCCTCTTGTAGTGGACATTCTTGTAATTGGTGTCAGTCACTGAACTGGTGGTCTGTAGCACCCAGTTTCATGCTATGTCTTTAATTTCTCTCCTCAAATTCATTGCTGTTTCCTCTGTGTGACATTCTGGCTCATGGGTTTTGATGGTTCTTCACTCACATTTCCACATTCTTACCTTTTTTTTTCAAAGTCATTACAAAAAGGAATTAGTCCATGAGGAACTTCATACTCCATCTCAGTGCTTGACCTCAGACATTACTGCTTAGTCCATCAATTGCACATTCCTCCTGCATCTTTTTTTTTCTAGTAACATTCATCTTTTCCAGTTGAGCTTGTATCAAATGTTTATTTAAAATTCACCTAGACCATATTCCATCATTTTTCCCTTCAGTTATTCAGTTATTATAATAGAACTATCAGTTTAGTCTACATGAATAGCTTGTAGTAAAAATTCATTTAATTATGTTCCAGATTTAATTTACCTCTCTGTAATTACCTGTTCCTTCAGAATGCATTCTAAAGCCCTTAATGGTTTTAAGGTCAAGCTAACAGTTCTGAAAGATTTCTTTCTCTTCTCAAATAAAAATTATTTTATTTTCTATTCTTTAGTCATAGGGCTCCACACCCAACATGACAGATCTATTTAAAATACTTGCTTATGGATGTGTAATTTTAGACATTCTCTCAGAACTCTGGAATAAAGATTAGTCATTTCCCCTGACAGGAGCATATTAAAGTCTTTAATTCTTGGCTTTAAATGTGGTATTTTCCTTATCCTCATTCCCATTGCCCATCCTCCTTTACCCTTGTGTTTGATACTGCTGTAAGTTAAGTAATTTATTTGGGGAATATAATTCAGACTATCTAATCGTTATTCCATTTGTACACTGCAGCAACTGTGATGCTCCTTTCCTCGCTCTCTGTTTTGATACACCAATATCTGAAGATGGTTTTGCTCCTTGTTTTAATTTCTTTTGCAAAATCCCACCATTTCATACCTGAGATACAATATCCTATACAATTGAATTTTCTTTCTCCCCTTGTAGGCTTGCTTCTTAGGATCTAAAGATGATTCTTGATCTCATTGGGCCCAGAGGCTCTCCCTGCAATTTTTGCCTGTTTAGGATGTAACTTATAATTTTACATCTCTCATTTAAATAAGCAAAGCTTTCCCCACTTTCTTCCATTTCAAGTCACAAAATATTTTGGGTTGGAAGGGATCTTAAAGATCCAATGCTCTTGACATGTGCAGGGACACCTCCTGCTAGGCTCTGTTTAAGGCTCTTTAGTATAGCTGACGTTATTAACCAATTTTGTGAATCTTGACTATAGCTGACCTTATTAAACTAATTTTGTGATTCTTAAGTAAGGCTGACATTATTAAAGCTAATTTTGAATTTTTTAAATAGAACTGACCTTATTAAACTGATTTTGTGATTCCTGCCCTTCTGAAATAAGACCTTATTTTTTCCTCTCAACTTTCACAGAATCACAGAATGTCAGAGATTGGAAGGGACCTTGCGAGATCATCTAGTCCAACTCTCCCGTTGGGGCAGGAACACCTAGATCAGCTCATACAGGGTTTGAATGTCTCCAGAGAAAGAGACCCCACAACTTCTGTGGGCAGCCTGTGCCAGTGTTCTGTCATCCTCACTGTGAAAACGTTTTTTCATTTATTTCTGTGGAACCTCCTGTGTTCCAAATTGCACCTATTGCCCCTTGTCCTATCTATTGGATATCACCAAGAGCCTGGCTCCATCCTCCTGAGACTCACCCTTTACATATTTATAAACATTAATGAGGTCACCCCTCAGTCTCCTCCAAGCTAAAGAGACCCAGCTCCCTCAGCCTTTCCTCATAAGGGAGATGCTCCAATCCCTTTGTGCCTCTGCGCTGGTCTCTCTCAAGCAGTTCCCCATCCTTCTTGAACTTTACTTTTAACTTAAGTAAATCCACTTTCCAGCAGTGAGCTGTTCCAGAATATATCCACAATTTATCCCAGTCAAGTCTGTGGCTTGATCAACCAATTGTGCACCAGAGGGAAAGAACATCACATCCAGCCACACGCAGAGAGGGTTTCTGCCTGAGCCCCTCTGCCTGGACCACTAACTGCCAGTTAGTGATCAGTGCTTTGATCTTTGTATCCTCCTGTGTCCATCTTCTCCAGGTCTCTGCTGTTGTTCTCTGATGGTACTGTCAGGGTCCCTACTACCCACCGGTGTTCAGGGTGGTCCATGAGTAGACTCAGGCAGGGCTCCCAGGAAATCTAGGAAAACCCAGAGATGTCTGCAAGTGACACCCACACACCAGAGACCTGTCCAAACAATGTATTTACCACACACAGAGAGATCATCCACACAGCAAGTTTGCCATATCCATGGATATTGGGAAAACAGCTCAGATACTGTGTGGCTCACTAAGGGCTCAGGAAGCTGCCATTTGCCTGAGATTACTGTATATCCAAAAGCCTCAGGCTGATGGCCAAGGCTCTCACAAGAGGAACACATCTGGGGAAAATCTGACAATTTTAGGTCCAGGTCTGTAGGCGGTGGATCCAAGGCAGCCTCAAGAAATACCAAAAGCTTGGATAGAGAATGCATATGATCTGAATTCTGTATTTAAAAACAAAAAGAAAAAAAAGAAGAAAGAAACCCCCTCCTATTGCAATGACAAGGCTATGCCTGGAAAACATAAACCCAGCAGAAAACTGTGGGAACAGAGCAAAGATCTTTAGAGGAAGGAAACTCTGATACTGCTAGAGCACTCTGCCAAAGTGCACGCCTGATGACTGTGAGACACTTAACAGATGGATGATGATGGTGGAGCCAAAACTGAAGAACAAGTGTGCTACCATGCTGGGAACTTCAGACTCCTCTTTGTCTCTCCTACCACCTTTTCCAAACCAAGCCCAAGCTGGGAAAACACTCCTTATGCATGGCTTTTTCAAAGGAGGTCACAACTCCCCTGTCTTTAGAATCATCACTTTTTGGGGGAGCAGAATATTATGGGGCTCCTCAGCAGAAGAACACATTAGCTTAGAAAGCTGGATACTCTTGACCTTCATCTTCACATTCATCTTCTCTTCTCCTACTGTTTAGCTGAAAAAATCTGCCAAGACAGCTTTTGCTTCCTCTGCGCTGGTCTCTCTCAAGAATTTTCCAGTATGCTCAATTCTCTCAAATCTGACTACAGGTCATTAAAATGGGCGAGGTGACATGTTTCTAACATTTATTTCAGCATTGTTTAACTCCAAGGTCTTCAAAAGGACTGTACCTTTTTCCTATCACTTGTAATTTTTAGCATCCTGTTAAATTTGCTCAACAGCTCAGTTGGCTTTCATGGCCTCTCTTACACCTTGGCAGCTACTGCTGAGAGTCCACCCAGTCGTTAAGGACTTGTCTACTGCTGCTAATTAGAGAGTGGCATTTCATAAGGACAAAACATTCATTGCCCATTACTGAGTAATCCCTCAAATATTTATCTTCTCTGCTGTTCCCAACAGAACCATCTATAACTGCAGCTCTCCTTTCCCCTGATCCAAATAAACTGTAGGGAATTGCTGTACAGGAATCACATTAATCTCAGAGCCGGTTCAAATACTTAAACAGTACAGCACACAGATCTAAGGAAAAGAAAGACAGCCTTCAGTGTTTGTTCTTCAGGAAGGAATCAAGAGAACTTTCCCACTGAATGACAATAATGAGAATGGAAGAGGCAAAGTACAGCCACCTGAATCACCTTCAATAACTCAGCAGGAATGCAGTTGAGGTACCCACCTGTTCAAGGAAACAACAGTATCCTCTTTTTCCTCCTCCAATTTCAAGTCTATGCTTCAAGGTAAAGAAGCCAAGTAGTTTGAAAACTTCAGTTAAACAGCCAACTTTGTGCAGTGGCAAGCCATTTAAGTATTTAATATTAATCCTTAATATTTTAGCATCAGTGCTTCTTCCAGGTAAGAGTCAGAATAGCACTGATCCACCAGCCCTTAAAAGGGCTCTTTTTCAGTGTAAAAGAACTGCCTAAGGAATTTCAGAAGAAAAAAAGAAAGAAAAGAAAGAAAAAAGAAAAGGAAGTTACATGATCCGAGCAAAGCTTCAAGTAGTAGTATTAACAACGACTTTTACTTCAAAAGGAACACAAATGAAATGGAGTTCTATTCAAGAGCCTTTAATTTTTTTTCATTTTGTTTTTTCAAACAGGCTTAAAATATGCAAATGAAGAAAAAGTCTATGGATATTATAAATAACATAAATCGGATCAGCTTATACAGTAACACCACAAACACCCCAATGGGGAAGGAATGCAGTACTAACAGCAATTATAAGTAATCATTGAGCAATCAAAGCTGCCTAATTGTAGGCAAACATACTCATCCATCAAGCATACAACCACAGTTGACAAAAGGGCTCCACCAGGCACAGCTCACCTATTGATAAGGTGGCTTTACAGAAGAGAGACCGTTATTTCAACACACACAACGTTCCTCATCCTGTTTACAGTTAAAAATAAAATATTTTATGTTTGTGTACAGTGCTCTTCAGCAGAGGTCTCCACAGCACTAGCCATTTTATATGAAACACCCCTGTGAGGTAGGTTTCTCATCACCACCATCTTACAAATGCAAAAGAGATTTGCCTAGCATCTCACAGCTATTTAGTATTTGAGCCAGGAAGGTTTTCCCCAACTCTGTACCAAACCTTTCCCATTAGGCAAGGCTTCTTTTTTCAGTTACACTATTGCATTCTAAAGTTATTTTAAAACCAATGCCTATGTTTAATATTACAAGATAGCATTTTGTAATAAAACAAGAATACAGCATAGCTCATCTTTGAGGTACCGTTGCTCTTCCCTCCACAGCCTCTTTACCTGGATATAACCAAAATAATTATGGGCTAATGAAAAGAAGGTTTTAAAAATATGCACTTTAGGAGCAGATATGCAAATGATCGGAAGTATTATGCTTCTGTTCATAAAGAACATTAGTGTTATTTCTCTAGTGCCAACTTATATCAGGCACTAGGCCCATGCAAATGGTGTTAAGACAGCAAGCAGTGGCTAATCTTCAGTTTTGCAGTTCAGCGTCAATAACTCCAGTCAGTCCCAGTAATTTCAACAGATACCCTCCCCAAGCTTAGTACAATGGTGATCTACAAACTCTTAGAAGACTTTTTGAGCTACACATTCAGCTCCCACATCCACTAAGTGAGAGTCCTGATTAAGACAAACACATGTGATTTCAGGTTTTAACATATTTTCATTTTCAAGTTTTATAATGAAGTGACTAACTCCTGTATTGGGACTGACAGAAGACAGCTGAGACTTTGTTAAATTTGTTGGCAAAGTACAGTTCAGATCAGAAACAAAATAACCAACCCAGTTCCTCATGTAGGCTCCATGACTCACCACTAATATATTGGCATCTAGTACTTTAGCAGCTCCACCATTATCAGAGCTAATTTCTGCTTCACTGCAGTGGTTTGTCCAAGGGAAAACAAACTGTTCTGCAGATGTTCCTGAGCTTCTGCTTGCCACACCAGGCCTGTCTTGTTCCTTCTGTTCCAATTCAACAACCAGCTGACACAGAAACTGAAAAAAATCCTTTGCGCGTTCTCTTACCTATAGAGAAAGGTCAGAAGAGTATATTGTGAATAATGTGAGATTTTTGCTTTCAGAATAATCTGAGATATAATTACTTCAGCTAAAAGACTACTGTTTTTCAGAGACAAGTCTCAGAAATTAATGGTCAAGCTACCAAATGCTGTAAAAACTCCTCTGCCCTCCAAAGTTAAGTTTGAGAATAACTGCCATCATTCTTCTGCAAATGAGAAGTTCATGAGGTGTCTATCTCAGAATCACTATTTTAGCTCCAAGGAGATTCCCTATTTGGCAGCCACTGCAATCAGGTTAGGTATGGTTTTCATCTTGGAAAGTAACTACCTTTGGTTGGACTAAGCTCTCAGTAAGATGTATGCAATAGCTGCATCTGCACTGATGAAACAGCCTAGAAACTAGAGCAAAAATAAATAAATACCATACTTCATCCAGGGTTTCTCCTCCAGAAGGTGTGAATGAAGGACACTGCTCTCCAGCAGCCTTTGCCATGGCTTTGAGGTCAGTCAAAGGCCTTCCTTCTGCAACACCGTATTTCTATAAGAGGCAAGTTACAAAGAGTGGGTTCAGCAAGACGTATTATCAAGTTTCCAGATCTCTTAACAGCTTTGTTCTCTTGCATTCTCAAGCACAATGTGCAGGCTTATTCACCTTTTACTTTTTATCCCAATACTGGGGGGAGGAGTTGTCTTTATATCTGCTGCTTAAGTTAAATATATTTATATGGTGGGTAGAGTAATACATTAAGAGCAGCATCTCACATAGAGTGCTAACATTCAAAATGTTACCTTAAGCCTGACTTTTGCCCTGAGATTTTCTTCTACATTATGACACTCAAGATCAGCATACAAAATACAAGTGTTTTTGTAACTGTGGTTACATTGCAAACACCTCTGTAGTTTATTTTTCATTTGCAGAAGGACTACAGGGAATTATCTTTCACAAATGAGAAACAATTCTTCTAGATTTCTGAAACAGCAGGAGGATTCCATTTTAAAAAAATCTTGATTCTTGAAAAAGACAAAGACAACAAATAGTCTACCTATTAAAAAGTAAGGTAGGCCTCCTCTCATTCTTTCAGGACACACATTACTGCTGTGAACAGTGTTATCAGAAAATAAAGAAAGCGAAAAAAGATCTCAAAAACATATGCTAACATATGCAGAGATCATGCAATTAACTATCTTCAATTACCTGCTTATTCTTGAGACCTCTGAGCGCAAGTCCCATATGAGAAATGGCAGTAAGAACTCATATATACCAGCTAGTTTTTCCAGACCACTAAAAGCCCCATTATGAAACAATATTTATAATCTGTAATGCATTTTACAAGGTAGTATGTGCATTACCATTTTTTACTGAAGGTGCTTCCAAAGCACAACCCTAATAATGGGAGAACAGATTAACACTTCTTCCTCTGAAGATTAATACTTCACTATGACTAACCGATGAAAAATATATTCAAGTGGAAAGCTTTGGTCTTTCTTTGGCTTGTCCAAAAACAGTAAAATATTTGCAGTTACAATGAACACTTTGAGAAAGTAAAAGCTGAAGCTAAGTTGTCAAACATACAGTTACATGCATTGGTGAAATCCACATGTTGACTAATAGGATACAGATACATACTCAACTACTAAGGCTTTTTTGATTTCTATGTCACTGTGCACTTGCTGCAGATATGTAATTAGCTGCAATAATAATTAAGTCTTCAGAATCAAAATGCACTGAAACACATTTATTTTAGCCTCTCAGTCCCTTTCTCTAAAACAAAATATTGGCTATTTCAAAACAGTAAGAAAGATGTGAAGAAACAAAAGCTCTGAAGATGATGAAAATGAAATCCTATCAGATACTTTTCCAGACTTCTCTCACAAAAGCAAGGCGTGAGAGAATAAAATTTTCTTAACAGAGCCAATGTCATGTGTTATTTTAAAGGATTCTGGTTCTTTTCACATGAAAGTTTGACTCCATTTAACTAGTGTAGTGACCTGCAACCTGTGGACTGCAGACACTGTACAGGCAGTTCTACACATCAGACAATTGTCACAAAAGAGGAAAAAAATTGCAATGAAGACTTCAGAATATTCTTTATAAAATTCTCTTTCTCCTACCGTTAGGTGGTAAACCAACTATAGGAACAGAGGCGATTAGCTTGCTGGTTGCATGGGGAGAACTGGAATTTCTCAGAGATAAAGGCAATCCAAATAGGAAATGCTACAATCATGTTCTGCTCCTTAAACACCTATTTGCTTGCTTGCAATATGCCATCCCACATTTGGTCTTGCCACATTTTCTTATTTAAAACTCAGCCACCACTCTCAGTGATAGCATCTGAAGATAGACTCATATTAGCAAAACCAGCCAGCATTCATGTTTATTCTGATCGAGATGTACTTAAAAACAGACAGAAGGTACAATTATGCCTGTTGTCAGACAGAGAGGCTAATCAAGAAAGCTGATTTTTCCATCAGCAGCAGAAAGCTTTCCCGTAGTCTTTGAACAAATGAAAAGGTATAAACAGCTAAAAAGCCAACATCAAGTTGAGTCATCAGGCTAGAGAAAGTAGGCATAGGGAGTATTTCTATCTCTTCACATATAGGGTAAGAAAACAGAGCTAAGCTTTTTATTGCATTTAAGGTAATTGCCTCTACATGTAAACCTTACCTCACTTAAATTATGAGAGCTTCACAGTTACAGAAGTCATTGCCATATTTTAGTTTTGTTTCACAATTCTGCAAAGAATTTATAGCACCTGACGTGAAGAATTCAGTCTTTTAGTGATTAAAAAGACATCAAATAGTGCTCTCCACTGCCAAATCCACCATTTAGTAAGTCCAAATAACCATTAGCCGTGATATTTTCAAATTGTTTAGTGTTCAATATTAAACCAAACTCTTTCAGCACTTACTCTTTCTCGAAGTCTTGTATCATACTTGATTTCCATCTCTTTGCAAAACTTGTTTTTTCCTAGAATCGTGGCAGCAGTCTAAAAGTGAATGAATATACAGTCACATTAATGAGCGGTTTTCTTATGAGATGGCTAGACCATGTTCTAATGCCACAGCCAGTGTGAATCATGGTAGTAATAATCCAAACAGAGGAGATAAAACCCACCCCATGGCAGGGGGGGTAGAACTAGATGATATTAAGCTCCCTTCCAACCCAAACCATGATTCTGTGATTCTAACTGTAGGTAAAACTGAAGTTTCATTTACTGTGCTGAAACCAGAACCTGCTCTGATGAAGAGATTAACCTCCTCACACTATACCTCTATCATCCATTACTGGAATACCAGTATGCCTAAGAAATGTTACCACTTCTTTCTTTTTATACATGGAATTACTACACAGACTTTTAAGATTTTTTTTCTCAGTGCCAGCACCCAGCCCGTCCCAGTCCTGAACCCACCTCCACTGCTCCAGAGGTCTTGTTCCAGCTGTGTGAGCATTTCACAGCAGTCCCCAGCAGACTCTGGGGTCACAAACGTTACGGAGTTAAGCTCTGGTTCACACTACATTGCAGTCTGTCCAAATGGCCTTTTTTAACTTTCACCCTGCTGGTCTGCCTGCTCTCTATACTGCTACTTTCTGGAACAAGTCTTTGACTTCCCCTCCCAGGCTTATCACTCAGACAGGCTTCTCCACAAATCCTCACTCTGCAGTTCTTATACATGCCCACTTTGCATTGCTTTTAGTTTTAGGAATTCCTGCATAGCTGGTACTACTCTCTTTGCACAAATTCCTGATTTCTCCTATACTATTCAGGCTTGAATGTTCATCTGTCAGCCCCATGCAGCAGCCAGGAACCTCTGGACCCCTGGTTGCAGAAACCAATACACACCCTGACTACAGCTGAGGCATGAGACATTGCATGGAAATCAAAACTTTACCACTAACGGTTACTTTAAAACCTCTATTTTCCCCCTTTTGCAAGGGAACTTGTACATTCTTCTCATACTTGAGCTATGAAGTGACAGCATATTAAAGGACACTTCTTCATAGATTTGCAGCTGCCAAAAAAAGGGAGCTTCAAGCAAATGGAATCTGCAGCTTTACACCTTTGGGAAAGATTCCCCAAAGTCTGGATACCCTGTCAAACGAATAGCAAAACACATTTCCTTTAAGCAAAGGATTAATTCAGACCCGTCTTCTCCATTATGAGCATGCAAATGCTTCTCATGGAAAAGGCTAGCTCTAAAGTAAGGAAAAAAAAATTACCAAACTCACTCTCAAGTGGCTGAGTATTCAAAAACAATTCCCCTAAGGTGGGCACAGAGCACTTTATGATGTTTATGAACATCATAAAGTACTATTGTTTTTAAAGGTAATCATCACCATTCACACACTTAAAGAAAGTGACCTGTCAGGCAATTATTATGCATTTAAATAACAGCTAATTAGTGCACTCCTCCCTGCCTCTCCAGTTTGCTTTCTGCCTAAGTGGTCCAGCCAAAACAATTTATGGAAATGTGCTGCAAAAACTGATGAGCAATGTTGGTGATGTATATTTTAAAAGAAAAAGGGGATTGATGACAGATTTTGATGATTTGGTTTACAGTAAGACAGCAGGACAACAGAACAAAAAGTAAGGCTTCACAGGCCTTCAATTCAGGATAGCAGAGCCAAAAGCAAGCAGCAACCACCACGGCTATCAAGAATCACTTAGGCAGACTGCATGTGATTGAAACTACTACCTCCTGAAATCAGAGCATCAGTAACAAAACAGAAAATTAAAAACAGGGCTTCTACAGTAGACATGACCTTCCTAGAACATCTGATCTATGTCTCTACCTTTTAAAATTCTTCAATTTTTTGAGTATTTTGTAATCTTGCATCTAAAAAATCAAATCTAACCCTACTCAGTAACTAACATTTTTCCTCTTTAATTAACCTATTAAAATAGCATGCCAAGGTTGAGAGGTATGGTTCCTGCCAAAATCCAACTTCTCTGCACATTTAATGATCCTTTCACTAACTTGCCAGAACAACTTGATCCTGTCTATAGGATCTGCATTCCTCAAAAAAGCACAGCATACTGCCACAACACGCAAGACAGTACAAGAAGATTACAGACAATTTATTTTTTTCTTCAGAGAATAACTGACTTTGGCCTGTTTTACCTCTAAGTCCCAATTACTATTCGAACAAGAACTTATGTGCACATAAAATAATAGCAAAACCATAGGAACAACACTGCATATCTTCCAAAGCAAGTGCCCTTTACAGCTTCCTAACTGACCTGATGCCATTGAGATCTTCTTGCTAGAGACCTACCTGAATTCCACAACTCAGACTGCAGTTCCCAGTCCATCAATATATCTTTTGCTTCTCTGTCTCTCTGTCACTGTATTATTTCTGCATCAGCAATAGCAAATAAATGCCAAATCCTGAAAATAAAATTTACATTCAGCTGCCTCAAGTACTTGCCTGCTTTGCTCGAAGAAGGTCACTTGAAAAGACATGAGTAAACTTCACATTACTGAGAAATAAACCAGCAGCATCTGCTTGCCTGAAACCAATTGCTGAGAGCGGCTCATCCACTCCTTGACCTACAAAATAAAAACTCATCAACATTAAGACATGCAAATTTTACATCATTTAGCAGCTGAACAAGCACAGCAGCAATAAAGAACTTGCCCTGTCCTAATAAAATTCTCCTCCTTCGGTAAAGCAAGCCATTAGTAAAAGTTACTCTTCCTCTGGTCTTCCCTAAATGCAGTCACCCAAACTGTATGAAAAAAGGGAGTACAGGCTGGGAAGACAGAAGGATCATTACTGATTATATCAATGTATACATACAGGAAATTTAAACACAAAACAGAGGCCTATATTTTCTAAACGTAAGCAGTCATTTCAAATCATTTGTCCTTTTCAGAGTGGTCACTCACAGGCTTCCTGCAAGAAGTACTTCACAACTGAAACTCTAGAAACATATTTGTGGATTGAAAAGAAGAAAAAGAACAATACAACTAAGTTATTGTTGTTCTACTAAAAAGTGTAGATGGAAAAAAACCATCCACATTGGGAGAGTCCAATTTTGACAACTATAAAATTCCTGCTCCACCCCATTCCCTAATGTTGACAATGCCTTGAATAAATGAGGCAACAAGAAGGGATACTGCATCATGCAGGAAGCAGCACGCACTCTTTGCCAAAGACACAGTTTCACAAGAATTTTACAGCTGAGGTAAACACAATCTGTTGTGATCTTTTCCTCTCTCCTGCTCCACCTTGCACAGTGATGCTAATGCTGGTGCATCTGCCTAGTGAGCACATTGATGGAACAAACCTAGCTGAAAGACAGCAAATCTTCCAAAATTGTTTTCAGACAGAGCAGCCTGTGAAAACAGAGCTCTAAGAGAGCACTGGGAGAACCAGCACTTTGGGAACCCATTTCAAATGAAACTGTTGCGCTCCTGTCACAGCTCCAGAGTCTGCAGGAGAACCAAGAACTGTGGCAGAGGGACAAACTTCTAAGAAATTGCTATATCCCCACTTGTATAAGCTATTCTACTTTTGTAGAAAGTCACAGCTGAGAGGATGCAATTCTTATCAGATTATGGACAAAGGCAAAAACAATTTTAACCAGTTTTCATCAAGAAAATACACAATCATTATATGCTTCCAATAGCAAGAGACAGGAAAAAAGTATAGAATGTGAGTTCTAAGCACTTTATCTGTAACTCAGCTATGGCAGACCTTAGACCCCACTGTATTTGTATAGATCACACACATCTCAAAACATAAGGCAGAGTTCACTTTCTGCACTGGAGAGGGGAATCTACTACACATCATTTAATACAGAGGGCAAGGAATTTAAAAGTCTTTATTCACTTTATTATGAACACAAAGCCACAGTGCAATAACTGTAAATTGCAATGTCGAAACAGAGGTAGGAAAGTCTGGAAGCATCATGCTTCCTCACCACATGTGGCATTGTATAAAGTTTATTCATTCAGAGTACAACTCCTCTAGGTTCCTTGCCATAGTGAGCCTCAGTTTTCCTACTACAGATATGCAAGAGGCTCAGCATTTTCAGTTCTAGGTGTACAAGTCAGCAGTCACTATGAAATCTGTTTTTAAATGTTTGGTCTAAAGACTGCCTCCCTAGAAAGAGCTGAGATTGATCACTCAATCATCTAAATAATACTTTTCATTATTTCTTGCTTTACAGTAGGCTTTTTTTTTTTTTGCAAGCAAGAGATTACCTCCTGAAGGCACTAGCCTCCTTTACAACATGACCTTTATTCATCTTCCTGCAACTACTTATCAACTCCACCACACATACATGCACCTGGCTGGTCCTCTGCCATAGCTGCAGCTCTCCCTTGTCATCTGAGTCCCAGAAGCCCTTTCAACACAGTGTGATGGGACGCTGGCCTCCTCAATAACAGGTGCTACCATCTATTTGTATGGTTACAGAGAACTTTTCTTCCTGTTAAGAAAACGGAACTAGTCCAACACTCCTGTTCATACCAGAAATCCCTTGCTATTCGCTGACATTCTGTACAAACTCACCCAGAATCTTCACAGTGCTCTAAAGCCATCGAGCTAACATCTTGACTTACAAATAATACCTAACATTTCAACAGCTAGTTACAAGAATTCTCACCGGACAGGTCAATGGAATAACTGATACTAACCTTGCAGTATCTTGTCTTTGTTGTATTGCGTTTCTCCACTGAAAGAGATTATAAACAAAAAAAATTTCTTGACTCACTACAGCTTTAGTGAACATTCAAAAGCACTATTATACTAGATACAGGAGACAGTAGAATCTGAATATAAAAATGAGATACAGTACAGCACGGCCTCTTTTACAAATTATATATTTCAAGATTTTATAATAAATCAAAAAACATTTAAATGAGTCAGACTCAGCCAAGCAATCATATGTATTAAGACAAACCTGTGTGGCGTGAAAGGAAGGAATTTCTTAAATTCATTGTAAATGCATTACAATGTATGTTGTTACCACACCATCTTCATATTGGAGAGAGGGGAGATACAAGACACTGGAGTTTTATGAAAAGAATGTGCGAGCCAACTTTATCTCTGTGCTTTAAAGGGAAGAGACTACCAAAGATAAAGGCAGAGGAGGCTGCAATCCTTGAAACAGCATAGCATTAAATAGTTAGAGCTGCAGAACATCACCTTCTTTGGGAATTAGGATGTCTTATCTTAAAAACTTGCAGATTTCTGCGTCAGGGAAAATCTAACAAATAAACTAAATAAACACAATTCAACAGTGACTTTGTAGAGACTCCTCACCTGACTAAAATGTCCCTTGCCTATATTTTGTAGCATTAAGGTCAAGTGTGCTGGTTAGCTTGTACAGAGTACTATCAATGCTGCAGGGAGGATGAACCCCAAACAGGTAACTGAACACAGATGTCAGGACTTTTAAGACACTACTTTAGTACAAGCTCTTGCAGAGGGTGTAAAGACTTAGTTATTCAAGACCTATCCTCTTCCTGACGGCTACTTCCAGCCTCTCAAGGAAAATGCAGCAGGTCATCAGCTGGAGATGGGGGAGGAGCAGAATGGGCTGTTTTCCACATTGTGCTCATGTAGCAGAGCATATGTAAAGACAGCCTAATGGATGCATTCCCATCCATTAGCCGGTGAATGAACTG
Organism: Turnix velox; assembly: GCA_013400935.1. Classification (NCBI taxonomy): domain Eukaryota; kingdom Metazoa; phylum Chordata; class Aves; order Charadriiformes; family Turnicidae; genus Turnix; species Turnix velox. Next base: position 172,927 of record VZTY01028592.1, on the reverse strand, counting down.
GGATCTTCCCAAGCATCTGAAAGTCCCACCTGAAAACTTCAAGGTCAATAAATTGTTTCAGGCTCAAATACTTTCTAGCTGATGCAAAAAGTAAGGCTGCAACCAGAGCACCATGTCAGCAGATCCACGTCTTTAATGGAAGTGAATCGTAAATCTTTAACAGAAGGAAAGCCATGGAAAAGAAGCCAGTGCTTCAACCGCAATATTAAAATGAAATATGCTAAAGAGGAGAAAAAAAAAAAGCTTCATAAAAATTAAAGAATTAGCTACTGTCAATCACAGGAAACTGAATCTACACAGTTCACTGAATGACAATTCTTTGTCCAAGTCCTCTGTAGCTTGAAAAGAAAACTCACCTTAACAGTTTTAACCAAGCTGATCACCAATTATTTAGCATTTCACTGCACTTCACTGTTAAGACTAACATTCCTGCACAAGCTTTTCACCCCACCCAGAGATCCTCTGGAAGCATATGTAAGACCTTGGGATCTTCCCAAGCACCTGAAAGTCCCATCTGAAAACTTCAAGGTCAACAAATTGTTTCAGGCTCAAATGCTTTCTAGCTAATGTAGAAGTCTGGCTGCAACCAGAGCACCATGCCTCACGCATTGCTCATGTGACGTTATAACCCCTTACTTCCACCAGCACCAAATCAGACCGATACGGCTTGACCCGCCTGCACAGGAATGGTCCGGCTGCCCGCCAGGGCCGATCTCACCAGGGAACCCCGGGCCTCCTGCCCCCCCTTTGCCCGTCTCTCTCCGGGGACAGCCCCGCCATCAGTCACATCCAAATGTCCCCCCGTCTGACTGACTGACAAGAGGCCGTTCCCCTTGAGGGAGCCGCGTGCGTTTAACGGACCACCCCCGGCAGGGAGGCGGGGAATTCCGCTAACGTCACAGCCCGTCCCGGCACCGGCCGGCAGTCTGGGGGGGGGGGAAGGAAGGAAAGAGAGGAAGAAGGAAGAGGGAAAGCGTGGGAAGCCCCGCTGCCCACGGCGGGACTGGTGCCGTACTACTCACTGCCGGACGACGGTCAGCCCAAAGCGAACCATGGTGCAGCCGCACGGGTGCCCGCAAAGCCCGGCCCAATTCGGTCCAGTCCAGCCCCGCTCCCGCCGCCGCCGCCAATGCCTCCAGCCCGCACTGCGGCCGCCCCGCGCCGGCCGCTGACGTCATAGCCCCGCCCCATCGCGGATAAGAGATGGGAGGGAGGGGGATGAGGAGGAGGTGGTAGTGGTGTGTGTTGCCGGGCAGGGTCCGGGCCGCCGCTTCTCGTGCCATTGAGTCCCGTGGCGGCCGCCGCCACAGACACGCGTTTAAAGGGCTCCCGGAGCCGCCCTCATGCGGGAGCAGCGCGGCTGGCGTGGACTGGGCGGGAAATTGGGGTCAGCGCTAATGGGTGCGGGACGTGTCGCCCACCACCCAAACCTCCGTAATAAAGTGAAATATTTGTTCAACGCGGCCGCCGAAAAAAAAAAAAAAAACCCCAAAACAAACAAAAAAGAAAAAAACCCACTTTCTGTAAAGAGTTTCTCAAAAGCTTTGCTGCATTGAGCGGTCTCACCGTGATGCCAGTGCTAGGTCCTGCCAGCATCCCTCAAGGACATGGGCTTTTCCGCGGCATTGCCTGCCTTCGTATTTGGCAAAGAATCAGAATAGTTTGGGTTGGAAGGGACTTCAAAGACCATCTCGTTCCAACTCCCTGCCATGGACAGGGACACCTCCCACCAGACTGGGTTTCTCAAAGCCCCATCCAAGCTGGCATTGAACACCTCCAGGGATGGGGCAACCACAGCTTCGCTGGGCAGCCAGCCCCAGTGTCTCACCACCCCACAGTAAAGGTTTTCTTCCTGATACCTGATCTAATTCTCCCCTTCTCAGACTGGACCATTACCCCTTGTCTTTATACTACACTCCCTGACAAAAGAGTCCCACCCCATCTCTCCTTTAGGCCGTTTCAGGTACTGGTAGATCACTGTGAGACCTCTCTGAAGCCTTCTCTTCTGCAGGCTGAGCAGTTCAAACTCTCTCAAGTCTGTCCTCATGGGAGAGGTGCTCCAGCTCCCTTATCATCCTCATGACCCTCCCCTGGACCATTTATAACAGGTCCATCCATGTAGATGCAAGTTCAGTCTGCATTTGATAGAAGGGAAGGGTGGAGGGACACACTGCAGATCTCTGTGGCTGTAGTGCGCCCACTATCCCTAAAAACCTACCTATTTACAATGTAATTTTTTTTTTAATTAAAGGAGGGAGATGTATCCACTCTGAAGCATTTTAAGGTCTTAAGGCACATGTTCTTACTTACTATAATCGTCTGGTTTTCACCTCACAATTCCAATTTTCACATAATTTTATGATTCTGGAACTAGAAAGCCAGAATGTGTCAAGTTTGCCACTTGATGGCATTTAGTCTTGTTATGTCACAGAACCAGAGAATTCCAGAATGGTGGCAGGAATTGGAAGGGACCTTTGGAGGCCAGGTGAACCTCCTCTCCAGCTAAAGCAGGTTCATCTACAGCAGACTGAACAGGAACACATTCAGGTGGGTTTTAGTGTCTCCAGAGAAGGAGATTCTACAACCTCTCTGGGCAGTTTGCTCCAGGGTTCTGACACTGGGACAGCAGTGTGCCCAGGTGGGCTAGAAGGCAATTGATATCCTGGCCTTTATGAAGAATGGTGTGGCCATCAGGACTAGGGAATGGATTATCCCTCTGTACTCGACACTGGGGAGGCCTCACCTTGAATACTGTGTTCTTTGGCACCCTCGTCCCAAAAAAGACATTGAGGTACTGGAGCAGGTCCAGAGAAGGGCAGTGAAGCTGGTGAGGGATCTAGAGAACAAGTCTTCTGAGGATCAGCTGGGGTTGTTTAGCCTGGAGAAAAGGGGGCTCAGGGGAGACCTTACTGCTTTTTATAACTATCTGAAAAGAGACTGCAGTGAAGTGGGGTCAGTTTCTTTCCAAAGGAACAAGCGGCATGATGACAGGAAATGGCCTCAAGTTGTGCTAGGGGAGGCTTAGGATAGATATTAGGATTAATTTTTTTGCTGAAAGTATTGTCTAACACTGGAACAGGCTACCTTGGAAAGTGGTTGAATCACAATCCCTGAAGGTATTTCAAAGATAGGTAGACATGGTGCTGAGGGACATGGTTGAGTGGTGGTTTTGTCAGTGTTAGGTTAATAGCTGGACTTGATGATCTTAAAGGTCTCTTCTAAACTAGACAATTCTATGTAGTCATCATACAGAGAGAAAAACTGAGGGAGATGAAGAGAGAGAGAAAAGCAATCCTTGTTGCCTGTAAGGGGATTCGTCCTTCAATTCTTAGGGTCTGACATTCGGACTCATAATTTCCCTAGTGAGAGAGAATAGCGAAGGAAAAGAAAGAAAATCTTACAAGAGCAGAAATTTATTTTGCCATTTCTTTCCCACTTCCCATTTTTGAACACGAGAGAGAAAACATGCATGACAGACATCTTGATGGACTGCAAGGATATATTATAGAAGATGTTTTCCTGAACACAGAAATGCAATATTTGCCCCAGGAAAGGTTTTACTGTTCAGAAATACTAAGTGTTAAATATGGTGGGTATTTTAGGATACTAACCATAAAAAATTATTAAATCATCACTGTTGTTGATGGAGAACAAAATAACAGGCAATACATACTTTATGGTTGCAAAAAGCAAGGGAAGAAATTGAAAGGTCACTGAAGGGTGAACAAAAATATGAAAGGAGCTATATAATAGCTCACAAGAACCGAGAAAACAGCATTTAAATATTAGTATTTTAATCATTTTGCTAATGGTGATTTCTCTTAGACAATGAGAGCAATAACCCAATTGCTGTTATTAAATGATAGCATGATGAAATTACTGCCAGTTCAATGGACAAACTAAGAGAAGAAGCAATCACAAATCATTGTTTTCCCCTCAGAAGGCTGAAGTTTTATGGACTGTGGCAATCTGATTCACCAAAATACTAGTTGGTCAATAGCTGAGTCTATTTCCTTTAGGATTTCTCAACCGGATGGAACAAATGCTATCTAAAAAATATATCTAAAAAATTCTTCTATGAAGAGTAGAGATCTGACCCACCTTCCCAAGCAGGTTTGTGCTTTAACACCAAGTGAACTCTAAAAGAAGACTGAAATGTAACTTGCTTAATTTGATAGCAGTTTAGAACAGATGATAAATTAAATACTTCATGCAGCAGTGGGCCTGTTTCATTCCCTTTTAATCTTCCTTTGGCAGTGTGACACAGCCCTGTATTTCTGCACTGCCTCTCCTCCACAGACTGCGGATCTGACATTTCCAAAGGGTGAGACCAGTGACATGTCTAGCTTCTAAATGAGCCACTGCCAAATGACTCAGCTCTGACCTATTTCTATTGTATCACCATTAAAAACAACTGTGTTTTGCTACGGTGATAAGACTTCAGCTGAGTTTCAAGCATGTTTCAGGAGGACAAAAAACAAACACAAGACAAGACTCTTAGTGTCCATATTCTTACAAGCACATGGTTTGGGACAGGTCTGTTTTGCAAAGGTGACAGCCCTTCAGGGAAAGTTTTAAAGAGGCTTCGTCTTAGGTCACACATTTTGTGCTCAGTAGGAAATAGCTCCAATGTCCTGCAGCTTCTGACTTACAGCCTCTAAGGTCTGGTTACTGGATCAGGTTTCTCTTTTCCATTGCTTAGTCCTCTTATCTTTGCTGCTGTTGCCTTCATCTTTATAAAACATGCACATTTTTTTCTGAGCATTAAAGTTCTGATTTTTCATTTCTTCCTTTTCAGTTATTTCTCTAGTCTGCTGTAGCACTTCATGGCAGTTTGGGTTCACAAGCCTGTTTTTTAAACTGACTTATTGAATTTGTTTATAAAGCACAACTGCTAACATGAGCACTGTTCCTCATCAGATGAGGAATAGTATTTCTGAGAAAGTTATTTTAGGAAGAAAAGTTTTGGTAGAGCTGGAAATGAAACATTTTTAAATGAGAGAATTTTTTTCTAATAAAAATTTTAAACGTGAATGTAGTAAATTCATCATCATGTGATTGCACATCACTAACATCAGGTAAAATCATCAATCCAGGCAGACTAATCTGCTCTTCATGATGCAGCAGGTGCCAATGAGGAGCAGAAAACTAAAACATCAGCCGCAGCTCACTTGTCATTTGGCTTCTGTTCTTAATTCTTGCTCTTACACATACACAAGTTAATTATTAATCTGTTAATTGTTAATCTGTCAATTATTTTTTCTTTCCACACTCCTCTCCCTATACACTGTGCCTCTAATGGATGTGCTGGCTGAAAGAAATGTGTAATTTGATCAAATCCATCCACAGGGATTATACTGTGTCAGGTTCTCAAACTGGATGGGCTGGAGAACATGGTCAGACAGCACCTTTGTGGCAACTCAGGTGATTAGTTTCATGGGAAAAGAACTTCAGGAAAGTCTTCAATAATTTTTAAGATGATTTTCAGGGTGATACACCAGCTGCAAACAGGGAGCAGAGCCACTCTGTCCCACCGAAGAGAAACCCTTCCCTGCTTCAGCAACAGCCCCTTCGTCCCCATTTGCCCAAATCCCCATTCAAGTTGCGACTACAGACTTTCTGCTTGATGAAGGCATTCAGGTGAGCTGTCGGAAAAGTGAGGAAGTTCAGTTAAACACTTTATTTTCCAAAAGGCAAGGAAGCCCCAGGCAGGTCCTAGAGGAGCTCCAGCAATAGCTGCAGCTGTAGGAGTTACGTTACCGTCATCTAGCGGTCCTCTTGCAGGCTTGCACCCTCCGTTTTACCGGCCAGTTTTAGTCAGTTCCCATCGAACGAGATTTGCCGTTTGCTTAGATGACATATTTAACCTTTTCCCTCTGCTGCAGCTAGCCATAAAGGAGAACCACAACCAAATTTTATCCATTTCTGTTGCAAATTTCTGTAATGTTTGGTCGAGCTTAATACCTAAACTTGGGAAACTGGGTCAGAACTAGGAGGGTGCTGCAGAAAGATCAATTTGTTGTTGCATGGAAGAAGCATATCCAAAGAAACTGAAATTTAAAAAACCCTAAACTTCTTGGAGAAGCAAAGAGGTTGAATTTGAAGAAGGTGGAAAAATTGAGAGACATTTTTGTTCAGGGACGCTGAATAACAATCCTGAATTCATTCTTCTTCTTCCAGCCAGCTATGCCCCACTCACAGTTTTACTCAAGTTCTGAATCCCCTGCTCATCAGAAAGGTCAATCTATTCAGGGATGCTTGCTAGTTTCTCAGTGGATGAAGCACAGTTTTTGCCCTAACAAGCAGTACCAAGTAATCTGAGGAGCTGCAACCCCAAATGTGGCCAGCTTGCTGACCTTTCTCCCTCTCCTTCACGTCTCTATCTTAATTCTTTTTGTATTTTCTGCATGTTACATTTTGGAAGAGCTCGAATGACATCCTGGTTTATTTTTAGAGAAAACTCAATAGCAAGACAGAGCTATCACCACATCATTTCCACAGAAGGACAGATATTTAAGGAGACAGACATTTTCCCTTTGTTATTTTCCTTTTCTTGCTGTGCTTTGCATCAGCTCCTTTGTATCTGTCTAGCAGGTTGCATCAGAACTCAGAGCAGCCCCTCATGCTGAGCACACTAACTTGGGAGTTCATATTTAAGCATATAAGCTTGACTTACCTTAACTTGTCAGCTTAACAGGTCTTGATTTAACACATCCACCACTGAGGGATACCCTTCCCCACAGTGCACCCGAAGCCCAGAAGAGCACTGGCCTGACCTTATCCCTGACATAGTAAGACCTCACAGTTTTCACTGCTGTCTCCTGGCATCATCAGCAGTAACATCATCTGCCACCCACTCTTCTTGGTGTAAAACTATTGTGGTACCTCCACCTCTGTGGCCGCACACAGTTGAAATGCAAATTCCCTTTAAGAACCCATTTAAATATATCATTATATTAAGAAAAATGAAAGAGTGTGGGGGAGTGTTTAATATTTCAAGGAGGTACAAAGTAAACATGGTACAGCCAGCTTCCTCCACAGATCTAAAGGGATCCCCAAAGTCTTTTTAAAATAAACTTTCCCTTAATTGGGAGAAATGATTCAGTGTGCCGTGGGGGGCAAAGAAGTAGAGCATAGCCTGTTTCCCTTTGTGCCAGCTGGCTGGCTTCATTTTGCAAACAGCACAGAGAAGGCTCTAATGTAATTCTCTTAAAACTGAATGCCTACAAGTGACTGCAGAAGGGTGTGAAAGTCTATCTGCAGTAGGGTTGCTTGCATGAGCTAAACCATGCTCTTTTCCTGGCCTGTTTCTTCCCCATGAGTCACAGAATGTGTTGAGTTGGAAGGGACCTTCAAAGACCATCTAGTTAAACCCCCCTGCATTAAGCAGAGAGATCTTGCACTAGATCATTTCTCTTGGCAACCAAATCCTGATGAAAAGTAGGAAAAAACCTGTCTAGAGTTCAAGAAATTCTACCTGTCTTTGCATCAGCTTTCTGTTTATTGATGTCAGTTATGACACTACAAGGCAAAAATTAACAGGAGTTGGTGGGAAAACTATTAGACCTATTAAAAGTCAACAGTAGAGCTCCCACTGTCTTCTGCGGGGCTAGAATTTCACTCTGTACTGGTTCCATGAGGTTATGGAATTCTGCTTTTTCAGAGCAGCACAGAATTGAGAATGGCTACATGGACAAACTAAAATATACAGCAACTCCAGTGAAAGTGTTTGAAAAAACTCCTGAAACAATCATTAAGGATTCTTTATTTGAGGCACAAACGAAAAATCCATGTTTAGATTTCTTGTCCCCAAAGAAAGACTTGAGGAAACAGAGGATAAATATAATCTCTTAGACTAAGATTGAAAGGACCAAGCAATTTGGTGGTGTTTTTCTCTTCTGAAACTCAATACTAAAGCTTTCTCCTCTTGGCCCCCATAGTTTTCTTAAAAGCACAAGTCATTCCAGTATGCATTTGTTTTAAAGCATGGGTTTGCTTTGTTGTCCTTCCTTAAAATCCTCAGGCTGTCCTTATGTAAAGTGTAGGATCATGATGGGCAGAAATTGTTTGCAGATGGTAAGAAGATGACAATAAAAACGGTTTCACAGGCCACATAATAAGGGAACTTAACCCTATTGTATGTGGCTTCTCGGTATTCAGCCAGCTTTCTTTAAAGGAAGGGAACAGGCTGTTGTCCAATTAATTTCAGTTTTGGCCTCTTTGCCCTATATCCACTGCTTCTGAAAACATACATTTCCTTAAACAACAACAGAAAATGTCTTTTATGTTAGATCTAGATACAGTAAAACCCTCTTAAAACACAAAGCTTCAGGGCACATCCCTGCAGTTCCAAGAGGACCACTGGTGGGACTACAGTGGGAAATTAATTAATCCCCTGAAATTTAGATGGAGAACAGCCCTTTGTGCTTTAAAACACAAATGGAAGATGCAGGACAGCCCTCACAAATTCCAGTTCTTCATAGGGCCTAATTTAGGCATATGAAATGCTGCAGATTGCTGGTCATTCTGTTACAGGGTGGGCAGCAGAACATGAAGACAAGGAATACTTAAAAAGCTCTACTTAGCTGCACACAACCTGTGAAATACGACGCTGATGGGCCACTTTGCAGAGAAGTGTTTAAGAGACTTTGCCTGAAAGCAATCGCTCCCAGTGACTATGGCTAGAAAGATCTGTTATCCCCCCAAGTCATGACCTCATGATTTAGTTCACATTTCCTAGCCCGTATTTATTCATGTATATTTGTCTATTTCTTTTTGCTTATGTGTGTTTTCATTTTAGCAACATGTTCTTCCTTTTAAAGACTTTCTTCTTCCCTGTTCATCACCTCTTGGTTGTTGTTGTTTGTTTGGGGGGTTTTTTTCCCTTTTTTTTTTTCCCTGTTTTCACTTCTGTGTTTTTAACTGTATTGTTCACCAGTGTGTCTGCCTCTTTTTTTTCATTCTTCAGTGCCTCTTTGATCTCCTTAGGGGTGCCCAAAGGCCTGAAGTTCAGTAGAGGGCGGCTACTGCATGGCAGTGGAGATGTTGAAGTCAGGCCAAGCACATCACCCTGGAGGTTGGCTACTTCACAGCAAGCATCAACAAGCAGGAGACATGGAAGCAGGAGAGGGAGCGGGTGAGCATCCTGCCCTCTCTCCACAGATTGGGGAAAGGCTGTCGGCACAAGGAGGCTTCTCTCTGGCTACTTGGCTTCACCACAAAGCCCTCTCCTTTCATTCAATTTGCCCAAAGCTTACAAAAACAATGGGATTTTTTGCCTTTTAAATGAGACAAATGACCAAGTAGAGGTTTAAATAATGCTGCAATTAGTTCCAAAAACATGCATGCTATATACTTGCAAGGACTTTTCTACCAGCTCAGTTAAACTTACACAAAATGTTCTGATCCAGCTCTTCATAAGTCTTGCAGGACAGTTTCACAGAAGCAACATGTCAGAATTTGCCGATCCAGTAGGCAATGAGCTACGATTTATTGGAAAACTCGCTGTATGACTGGCAAGATTCAACAGTTTATGCTTTCTATGGCTGCTAACACTCTCCTTTAAATACAGAGTTAAGTTAGAGGCTCCCTTTGCATCGTCTTCACAGCAAATTAATAAAACCAAGACAAGCAAAATTAGGTCAAGGTGAGTTTATTGTCCAAACAGCATACCTAATCCCGCCAAAACACTTCTTAGAACCATCTTTAAACTAGTCAAAACAACAGGTTATTAATAAAAATGACAACACTGAACAAAGAAGACCTTTTAAAAGGTAATCAAGACTACACTGTATCCGAGTCTTATCCATCAAAAACAATCTCGCATACTTTCTAAATACTTTTGTTTACACTGATCATGTCTACTACCGCACTTTCTAGCATCCCCTGACCATATAAACATCCACACCTCTTAAAGAGCACATTGTGAGAGAATAACATTGACTTGATATGGCATCACACTCGATAAAGCGAAAAAAAAAAAAAACCGAAAAAAATAAACCACAAAAAAAAAAAGTTTGAGAACAGAAACTGTGCAACCGAGAGTGATTTCTGAGGTACATGAGAACATGGTAATAGACATAGTGGAAAAAATCCAGTGGCCAGGTGGTTTGCTCAGTAATTAAGAGCTGTCCGATTATTCAAGCATAAATCATAAACATTGAAACGGAACTAATAGTGTTTCCCTCTTCCAGGAGCATGTTTGGGAAATAAATGAACTGATTACAAAGTGCTCCTACACTACAGTAACAGGGGGAAAGGGAAGATCATCGAAGTACCATCAGTGGGAAGCTGAGAAACACTTTTAGCAATTTTGCCAACCCTTCAGCACTTGTGAAGGCATCATCAACAATATATCTTTTTAATTAATTGGTAGGAGGCTTTATGATTTCTATTTGGGGACATAATCTCATGCCTCATTAGAAATAGTAGTATTTTTTTTTTATTTTTTGGTCAATTCAGAAGCAGTACTACTATGCAGGATTTATTTATTCTGAACACTACTGTGAAAATGCTCAAGTTCTAGGTTTTGCAGACTTCAAACACAGTACACTTCTGGTTGTAACCAGGAAGTTAGAATTTTTGAGGATACTACCGCAAGTGAGGACATGCTTACCCGTGGCAGTGACACAGTCAGGCCTGCGAAGTTCCCTGTGGGAGGACTGGGGCTGCCAAATGGCACTGCCCCTTCCAGCCCAAAATCCCCCTCTAACCGCAGTGGGAGGAGCCAACCTTGGTGGCTCAGCCCTTCTGGTGGTCCTCAGCCCCATTCCCATCCATACTGCACAGTCCTTGTGGACGACGATACTGCAGGAGGGGATTCTCACATGAGACCAGGGCACAGCAGGTGGGATGGAAAGCAGGGGCAGGCATCCTAAATATTGCTCTTGCCCACACTCGACCTACAGAACAGAGAATAAACCATGCAAAGGGGACACAGTGTCTAGCCTGGAGTGCAAAGAGAATATCCCACTGTCTGGGGACCCTCTGGCATGCTCCTCTGCAGAGCCACATTTGCTAACATAGGAGGGCTTTCAAGGAATGATGTGACTTGTTATACATATGGCTGCATGTGGCTCTCCAGTCTTCCTTCTGCAAAATTGACTATTATTTTTCCTTGAGGAGAGACACTGTCGCTGAATTTTGGGTGCTCCCAATGCAAACCATTCAAGGTGGGAGGTGACAGCAGCGAGAACGAGGCTGTCCCCTCCCCTATTTTTGGGCAACATGGACCTGCTCCAGTGAAGCTGCCGGTGGACAGTCAATGCATTTTTTCCACTATGAAAAGGATACCAAAGAGTGAAACAGAGCCAGCGCCCCGGCTGCCTGCAACCCCTTCCCGGCACGGCCGGAGTGTGTGGGCCCCCGGGGAAAAACCAAACTGTCATGTTGTGAGGTATTGTGAAAATGGGAACCATTTGTTTTGTCCAGTAAACCTGAGGTAAGTATACCGTCTTTGCAGGATGTGATCAGGAGGAAGGAAGGAAGGAAGGAAAGAAGGAAGGAAGGAAGGAAGGAAGGAAGGAGGGGTATGCATACCTCTACTAATCTGGTAAATACCTGAACAATACTTCATTCTGCAGTNGATGGAAGAAAGGAAAGAAAAAAAAAAAAAGGAAAAAAAAAAAACCAGAAAGAAGGAAAAAAATAAAAAAAAAATCATGAACACGCTATTAGGAAAAACAAAACTGTACAGGGCATTTCCAGTAAATCAAAGAACTCATCATATCTCCACTTAACCATCTACTTCAGGATTTGAAATTTAAGCAGTAAAATAATATATTATAAAAATGTTTATAAAATAGCAGCACACTCAGTGAAACAATACAGCTAAGTACTGTTAATGTGAATAAGAATGAAACAAATCGTAGCTTCTTAGCAGCGCAAAAAAAAAAAAAACCAAAACCAAAAAAACCCCCCCAAAAACCAAAAAAGACAAAACCTTAGACTCTTACTCCATTTTCTACCCTCATCTAGCCAAATACGGCTGAGTCCATTCATATAATATTCTTCGAAGTAGCATGTTCTTTCTGGATTTTTGTCTTAAAAATGCAAACATTAACATTTCAACCAACAGCTTCATACTGTATAATTTGCAAACTGTTAATACAATTGTGCAAAAAAAAAAAAAAACCAAAACAACAAAGTCGCTCCAACTCCTTTGCCATCTAAATGCCTCTTCATTACAGATGGAGCAGGAAAAGAAATTCAAGTACACTGAATACACCTCTCTAATAGAACTCAAGTCACACACCTGGATGTTTCCCACTCGTGTCTTTTGCACCAGCAATTTTCTTTCATTGTCCATAGATAAGCATGCAGGTGGGATTAAGATCCTTCTGTGACACTGAACAATACAAATCATCAGGCTTTTATCCGGAATGTCATGACAGGAATGTCATCTGAAGCAGGTGTTGGAATTCCCAGCAACACCACAACTAACCAAGTACACCAGATACTGGAAAATATTGACTATAAAAAGCTATATGCTTTGCTTTTGTGACTTTTTCTCTCTTTTTCTTTTTTTTTTTCTTTTTTTCTTTTTTTTTTTTCCTTGGCAAAAATCATCATAAACCATCTCATTTAATCCCTTAGGAACAATTTTCAAAGTGCTTTTCGAATGAAATGGTTTACAAAAATGCTCACTGTCAATCAATAGTTTATGAAATGCTGGAAAAAGTGTGCGGGAGTGGTGGGGGAAGATGGGTAGGTAGAAGAGGGATCAAACCAAATCTCATCTTCTTTAACACAGTGAGGATATGTTAAAATGGAAGATGGACAGAGCATCATTTAAATGTCTTTCTGGCCAAGCTAAGGAGCTGCCAAAAGTTAACATTGACTGGACACATTAGTGCTGTAAAGAGAATATAATGCTTTTCACAGATGATCCACTGCATCTTGCAATCCAAAGGTCAGAGGCGGTATGATTAGCCGACTGCTCAGAATTAACTGGGGCATCTCCCCCATCTAACATGAACACTTGATAACTTTGGCTTGGCCCACAACTGGGTAAACGGGATTGCGCTTATGCCAAAGATGCTGCTGTGTTTAGAATGAACCATTTCTGAAGGAAAAGTAGAAAAAGTCAAGAGGGGAAAGGGGGAATTGAAAAAACAAACAAACAAACAAAAAAAACCAAAACAAAAAACAAACCAAAATCACCTGCTCTTCTGGCTGGCAAAATAAAGCATCTTCTTTCTTAGGTAGCAGCTACCACAGACAGCAAGAGTAAACAAAACTAACATACAGAGATCCAACAAACACTTCTGACTAAAAACAGAGGTGACAGATCAGCAAATCTCTTCTGCATTTGAAATGGTTCAATTGCTTCAGGGACCTTTTCCCACTTTGCCCTAACCCCCTTATTCTATTGCTTTGCAATCTAGTCAAGCCATAAAATCGCACACACGGTTCCTTTCTTAAATCTAAAAAAGGGGTGTATGCACTAGGTCATAATACACAGACAAGTATACTCTACTTTGTTCCCACAAATGCAGGCTTACATTTATCTAGCTACTTGGTATGCTTTTATAACCATTTAATATCACTGATACATAATCAAATAGCAATTACCAAATATATCGTGGGATTCCCTTCTGTAGAACATCACAGGCACCAAATGCTTTTTTTTTGTTTTTTTTTTTCATTACTCAGTTTTTGTACTTTTTTTTTTTTTACCTAAAAGACCTTTAAATACGTTCTATGTGGGGGCAGATTAAAAAAAAAAAAAAAGATTTCACTCTAAAAAATAGTAATAAAAATAAAAGGGCTGGAGGGAGGCAAGCGTGTCTTTCTGTGCTGATATCCTCACAGGTCGATGTCTCTCACATCTGTGGGAGTGCTGGCCTGGTCCAGTTCATCCACCACCTTAGAAGGATTGCTTTGCTGTTGCTGCCGCCGGACTTGCCTAAGGTTGTTCACTAGCACCGCCTCAATCTGTTCTTGACAAGCTTTAAGGCAGTCCTAGAAGACAGAAAGAAAATTGATCTGTTAGTGGAGACAGACAGGTATTTTTCCTTAGTGAGCTAGCAGAAGTCGAAAGAGCATCGATATGACGTTCCCGAGGAATGTCTGTCATGACAGAAAATAACCTTGAATTCTCACAGGTAGGCACTGTGTACCAACTTCCTGGGTGAAAATGTTAACGTCACCTTTGTTAGACTCTCTCTGAGTATTAATATTTTACCTGTCCTTACTCATTTGTGCAGCCTTCTTGGAGCTTTGAACCCAAAGTGCTGCAAAAAAAGGAGGGGGTCTGTGAATTTTTTCATTGCAGGGTTCAGTGATTCGGATGGATCTTCACCACAAAAAAGCTGCATTCTTCTGAAATAACCAACATGTGGTGCGCCAAGGTTACACAGACAGAAGCACTTCAGTTTTACCATCAAGCACACTGATGATAAACCAAAGTTTTGAGGACCCTGAAAAAGCACAACACTCTTCGCTGAGCTTTTATTGGTCATGTATTTGGATCCCAGTGCAAAGACAAAAGAGATTTATCTAAGAAAATTCACACAAAGGGAAGGAACAAGGCAGCTCCAAACACACGCCTGCATTATCATTCTCTCAGTGCATTCCAGAGGAGAGAAGTGATTTCAGCAGCAAAGGAGGAAGTGTAAGACATGCTCCTACACCTTCATTCTGAAAGTAGAACTATTTTAACAGGAGTAATTATTGGCAAGAATTCACAGAAGATATTAAAGCTACAATAGATAGATACTACAAACAGATTTAAGTGAAAAACAACAAATCCTCAGAGATCACTGTATTACAAATTAGATCATAAAATTAGAAATCAATTGTACTATGTAACACTTGGGGAAAGAGCAGGATACAGTACAGCAACACAAATCTTTAAGCCCAGTACATCAGGAGCCCCACAATAAACCTGGAGTATAAATAAAGAAATGAAAGCGAAGGATTCACCTCACTTAAGCCAGACAGAGCAACAAAGAAGATGACAACTAAAATATTACAGGATGTTCCACATTCTTGATAAAACACTGGAAGACCAAATAATATGGTAAATTAAAAAAAAAAAAAAAAGGCAGGGGATGAGAAAACATTGATAAACCCTTGGTTATAGTGGCCACTGAAAAATAATGACTGCATATACACAATGCCAATTATGTGTAGTGTAATGGGACTGTGAGACTATCAGTACAACTCAGCATAGCTGGGGAGGTTCTGCTATGATAAATTTTTTTTTCCTGAAAGTAGACCTGTGGAGTCCTTCTACAATAGTGGAAAAAGTGCCAATAATACAAACTCACTGAAGCCTTGATCTGCTTAAAGGATGGGTCTTTCTCAGACTTCAGGCAGCTTTGGGTAGCAGGACTGGTACAACTACATTGCTGGCAGCATCTGGCAGGGGTGGCTGGGACCCCAGTATGACTGTTCCACCTCCTGGCAGGAGAGCTGAAGAACACAGCTGGGCACCATCCCCCCCACAGAGCTCAACAGGCACTTGTGTCAGCCCAGAAACTCAGTCTGGGATGTGACAGCAACACTGGAGAGCTAGGCTCTGACCAACACCCTCCACTGTCTCTACGCAACACCAGGTTACTGAGGAGAGCTTGAAATATTCACGTATGGAGGTTTAATCTGCCATCCCAGCTGGACTGTAATGATGCTTTGCGTCAAATGCAGAGTATCTGTTCTGCTGACGACATTTATGATTGTGATGGGTGCAATTAACTCCAGTGGGTCACGAACATCCCTTTTTCTTGGCTACAAGCCAGCAGCTGCTAGCTGCCAGTTCATGTCCTCTCCTTCTTGTGAAACTGTCCTGCTCAACACAGTGAAGCATCACAACCTTTCTCTGAAGCTGTATCTGCCCAAGAAAGGCTGTGAGGGATGGCTTTTCAAAGTACCCCAGGCAAAAGGGGGCTGGACGAGATGGTGGTTTTATAAGGGACAAAAATACTCAGAGTGACATGGATCACATCAGCTAAAGCCAGAGTGGGAAGTCACTGCAGTCTCCTGAGTATCTGGCCTACCTGTGTGCAATCTGACTCAGTAGTTTGCTCCCTCAGCATGGTGAGTAGCACCACAGTGAAACAGGAGTTTGGACCAACAGCAACATGAAAAAACACTCCTGCGACATTGTGTGTGTGTGGCAGCCAGACCAAGCCTTTTCAGTGCTCAACTTCTGTCCTGAGAAGTTGACTAGAAGGGGGACTATCCTGGGAAAAGCAGTTGGGCTCAAGTCAGCTGGCTTGAGCCTTACCTCACCTACCCCAACATAGCCCCACTATAAGCAATGTTTCTTGCTGCAAACAGCTTTCCCAAGTCTCAGCCACTGGAACTAAACTTTCCTGCACCTTACCCTTTATCTCAGACTGGGCTTTTTTCACGGAAGGGGATAAACTGCAGGAAAAAAATGTGTTGCTGTGTCCAAGGGAAAGTTTAAGAGAGAAAGTAGTTTTACCAGCATTAGTCAGGTCTTAACCAAGTTTCCAACTGTTGTGTTTTTTTGCTAGGATACTATAATTAGAATTTGGTATGGCACATAGTGTGGAGGTATCCTTTGGTACCCTCAAGAAATGCAGGCCAGGGTTAGACAAAACACACGGCGCAGAAAACTGGATATTAGGTTCATTTAGAGCCCGTAGGATCAAGAAAGGTTATGCCTCATAGGAAGGCAATCATCATCCCTGTCTGCATCTCAGCCCAGCTGAGGGTCCACAGGAGTCCATGGGAGGGCCAGCTTAGGCACACACATTTCCCTTACCTGGAAACCAGGTCATAGGTTTCTACTCACTTTTGCTTCCATCAGCTGGGGACTAACATCTGCTGGAGTCCCACTTGTAAGAGAAGGGAAGATTTAGTGTCTGAGCTCACTTGCTGCCAAGCAGGAAGCCTCAAGTGAGAGACTGAGGCAAATGCCTTTGAAGATGCAGTAAAATGTGAGCACGGTGGATGCTCTGGTGAAGAGATCCAGAAGAGAGAAGCAGATAAGCATGTCTCACCTCACAGGGAGATTTAGCAAAAGGTAAGGAGAAAGGCTTCTCTCTTTGTGGCTACCTTCCTGCTACTGCTGGCAAAGCTGCTTAAGAATATGTACTTTTATTTAACCAGGAAAATGTTCTATGTAACTTGGGCTTTCTCTTTTATTATTGGGAGCTTAGTGATTTCTTAATAACAGAATTGCTTGTTTGAAAACGGGAGCTGTGCAAATTCCTCCATCTTTCTTCTGAAGTATTGACCTGGTAAAAGCTGTCAGAAACTCAGATAAAGAAAACCCCCATTATCAGTCCGGTTGGGTTTCAGGTCCACTGTAAGCATTCACCTCTTCGCAAGAGGCCATTATGCTAAGTGAGATGCCAACTATACCTGTCAACAGCTTTTTCAGTAAGCTGGAATTGGCCGAAGTTTACATCTCTGCAACGTGACATGCTTGCCCTCTTACACTAGAAGTCCTAAAACCACATATGCTCTGCACTGGAACAACTGATTCAATCCACAGCTAGAAGACACATGAAAAACACCAACTGGATGTATTCCTATCAGCCCAATTGTCACAGTGTGATACAGCAAGTGGTTTACATCACTGGAACTTTCTGTCAATCTAAAGCTTGTAGCACAGTACAAAATATACAAAGAAACCTATCAGGAGAAACAGCCCGAACTTCCCGTGATGCACTGTTTTTAATTCCTCCAAGTTTCATGCAGTTTTGCTATGTATTTACATATTTAATTGGTGGATTTTCATTTTGCAAGCTCTAGATAGCACTGACAAGAGAAAACTAAAGCTTCAAAAAACATATCATAGGACAAAAATATGAACTGCACTATTCTCAGTAAATCTTCCTTGAAGGAACACTGTACAACACTGAAGCAATAGAGCTAGATTTTGCAATACAGAGACCAGGCCATTCCTTCAGAACACTGTAGGGTTGCCTTTGTTAATTCTATAACAAAGTTTTTAAAGTGTGTGTCACATGGATCAACTTCCCCATTCTTCTATATGGTCTAGTAGTTTTAATGATTAAAATAGTTCAGGTACTTTCCATTCCATAGATTTATTTTTGCTTCAGTATGTACAGAACTAAAAATGCAATTAACTCCTGGGTTTCTTTTTCTTTTCTGAAACTTTTTCATTCATGGGTGATTTTGCTAGTACCCTTGAAAAGCATTCAAAGGAAAAGAAATGCTTTTCTATGTCTGAAGAGGAGTATTCTCATGGCAGTGAATACAACTAGAAGGAGGAATCAGCACTAGTGTAGCAGGGTCTACTTTTTCAAGTTAATAATAACTGGGGATTTCAATTTCTATTCATGAAAATCTTGAAAGAAAGCACAAGAGCAAGGGAAGATCCTACAGAATACTACACATAATACATTTTTTTCAACTTTTCAACATCTCTATAATATATATGCCCTATATTGCGCCCCCCCCCCGCTTCCAGTTTTAAAATGGTATTTATTTTGCATTGCCAAGCTACTAGGGGAAGCACCCCACTCAACTCAACCAGCAGGCTCTCACTTTGCTCTGCTCATTGCTGGGATTCTCTGTACTGACTGCTCCAAGCTCCAGGACTTCCTCACTGTGACCTACGCAGCTGGTCGCCATGACTGGACCAATAAATCAAAATCAGAAAAGACATTCTATAGGTGTTTCACTCGTCTGAGCCTTGCAGCCACCCAGCTCTGGCCCCTCCATGATGACACTCATTTGGAAATACCAGCAGCCAGAGAATTATGGCAATATTTAAGAAAGAAATTAAGGACTGCAAAACTGCTATATAACACAACTGCACTTCAGTTCTGCTAAATTTAAACACTGCTTAACCATTGACAAGACCTGAGCTTTCTGGTGAGGTGTTGCGCATCAGCAGCCAAGGAGTAAGTAAGCTCATCACCAGCCAAAGACATCTCCAGCAGCTCCAACATCTCAAGAGAGGCAACATCATCTCAGAGGCCCTACATGGGACGTGGATGTCCCGCTGCCAAGACAGCATAGTAACCCCAGGGAGATCACCAGGCCTGCTCACCAACACAGCCTGCGCCACATGATGCTCAGGCCAACAGCAAGGCAGAGCCATGAAATCCTCCCTCTGCAAGATCATGGCTGAGGACAATCCTGCTCAGTGATGGAGCAGGCCATTTCTCAAGGGCTTGCAAAAGCCCCATCACAACCTTACTCTCCTTTACAATCAGCAGCAGAAGCGAACAGCTGTTGTTATATATCCACACAAACAATGCAAAATACTGAGCTATAATTCTACTAGATACTTCTTGATGCTTCTGCATTTCCTGACCAGACCAGACTTAGAAGCCCAGATCTAAACTCAGGGTGCTGTGCCAAAAGACAAAAGCCTTCCAGCATTTTTGTGTTAAAGGGTGTCTGGTTTTCCACATCAAAATTACTTCATGAATAACTGTTAACACCTTTGATCTCTTACCCTTTCTTAGAACTATCTGCATAGGAGAAATGAAAAAAAACAGGACCTTTTTTAATGTGCAGGACCTGCTATGACAAATAGAAAGGATTCCAGAGATATCTAAAGAGACAATTCTGTTCATCTATGCATTGCTTAGATAATCTAACAAAGTAGCAATCAGACATGCAGTAGGAAGTCAGGATTCCTCCACTGGTTCACATTTAAGCCCCAGTTCAAACCTCTCCAAAGCACATGCCTCCTTGTTGACATACAAAGGGATTCCTTCCCAAAGTGAGGTCCTTGTGTGTCAGCTTTTAGCTCACTGATATTCTCCCAAACTAGGGCCTGAAAAGCTGCTGTGCCCATTTCCTGCATTTACTGTATCTCAGTGATCTCACATCCAATGGACACAGTTTAAAACCAAAAATATTTTCCCTCCTATATGTGTCTATTTTTGCTACTGTAACAGATAGCATCAATTACAGATAAGTTTTGATGCCTACATTTTTCCATCTACAAGTGCAGAAAATAGTAATTTGCTGTTCCAAAGGGCATTTCATGCAGTCTGATGAGGACACCTCACTTGAAAAAAACAAAATCATATCTATGCCAGAATTTCTCCACTTACTAGGGCAACATTATTGTAGTATCAATATATAAAATGACTAACATTAAGAATTTCAAAGACGGCATGTTTTTCTCTGCAATTTTGCAGTCTTTTCAGCACTTTCGGCAGTGTACTTTCTAGATTCAGTTCCACTGTTTGCTTCAACAGTCAGTTTGTTGGTTTCCTGTTGCTCATGTGGGTATTTCTCATAGCAACAGGAGTGAACAATGTTTTCAGAACTGGAAAATGTGACAGTAAAGCCAACACACTGGCAGGGTAATCCAGGGGCAGATGCCATGCTCAAAAATCCTACTCCCTGCTTGAATGTGACTTAGGATTTTCAAGTTGATCACCTCTCCCTAACACCTATACTTTGCAAATGTGAAAAGCTGTGAGTTTACCTTGCTGTGAAAAAAAATGCCAAGGGCGTTTCCTTAAAAAGAAAACTTAAAAAAGAAAAAAAAAAAGCTGTGACAGCCTGCCTGCATTACAGGAAACCTATGAGGTCAGCAAGGATTTCCAGCCAGATGCTGGGGGGCAAGGCTTCGACCAGATTATCTATCTATCTATCTATCTATCTATCTATCTATCTATCTATCTATCTATCTATCTGCCCTTGAGCTCCTCCGGTGGTGATGCTCAGGCTGCAGAGCCGGTTCCTCGGGGGGCCTGGCTTCCTCGTGTCGCTGGCCGAGGCTGTATTTATGAATGGATCTGACGGAACTCCGCCATGAGCCCGCGGTGTAACTGCATCACCCCATTGTTGCTACACACGCACAGCACTCACTGGGGAACAAAAAGCTGAATGAAGCGGAGCAGCTGCCAACTCAGGCAAAGACAACTTAGGAAACTATCTCATTCTTCCTTTCTTTCGGAGGCTATTTTGCCTGTTGTTTCCTTGCATACAAAATGTGGTCTGCAGCAAATAAGGCAGGGTAAGATACAGCGGGTCCTGTTAGTTGGTTCCAAAACCACAGGCCCTAAACACTACAAAAGAGGGGATAAATGGTGTATGTGCTGTAGGGACAATGTTCAAATGCTACCCATTCAAGACAGATTTCCATGATTTTATACTGCTGTGGCTCAACAGAAACGGAATTCTTGACTGTGGTGGTTCTGAACGTTGTTTCTGTGAGTAGAAATTTGCAGAGATCTTTATGAAGGGCCTTTTCAGGCCTTGAGGGGAAAAAAAAAAATCACAGCACTGACACATATAGCAGTTAGGCGGAGATCTTGAAATGCCATGTATTGTGGATCCAGTCTTCAAAACATTCTGACCCCACGTTTTCAAGGGCCCACAGCCAACTGTTTCACCAAGACTTTAAGAAAAGCGTGATCCCTTATCTCTTTCTACTTCAGGCCCTTAAATATGCTCTGGATTTTTAGAAACACTCAGTATGCACCAGTTCCCATCTGGGAACAGACTTAAAAGGGCTATGTACAGGCTTACGTATCAGCTCTGCCTGAACATCCTTCATCTGCTACTGATGCTGGAGAAAACAACTCCTTTCATCAGCCAACCTTGAAACCTGGGCTCTAGGAAGAAGATGCTCCACACATCCACATACAGTCATATCAAACAGAGTGAAACTGGCTAGCTCTTCTGGCAGCTATGGTGCTACAGAACTAATTGCACAAACAGCTATTAATCAGCTTAATTTGGGATCTAATCTTGCCAGTTTTTGCCAGTGATGTAAGCCTGAACATACTTTAAGTATGAGATAATAGTTTCTGTGTTTCAATGTACTCAGTCTCATAGAGAGAGATTGAAAGGGACCTCTGAAAATCATCTAATATAGCTTTCTGCTCAAAATAGGCGTATCTGTAAAACTTAGTTGTGTGCCCAATTCTCACAGAACGTAGCCTACAAAATTCTGGCCCATGGTGCTCTGTAACTAGGAAAAGACCTCATCTACCTACACCTGCAGTATTTTTTTTTTTTGCTTCTCAGAAATCTTCACGTATTTCTACACCTCTAGAAAATGTATGGGCTCAGGACAGACTCAAGGGAAGAAAAAGTTGTTTCAAAGCCAGAAAGGTGGTTTCCCGACCCAGGGCCAGAGAGCTGACACACTGAACCGATGGCTGCTCCTCCAGGAGGTGATGAGATACAGATTTGCTCCAGAAAGGTCTGTGGCAGAGCAGAACACAGACTTCAAAGTCTTAAAATGTGCCCTACTTGTTCAGCTATCCTTCCTCACATCCCGTAATTGTACACAGCAGGGATGTTTGCATCCTCCTCTGAAGCATCTGGCTCCATCGGGGACAGGATACTGCATATACTAGAGTGCTGGTCTGGGATGCTATGGAAATTCCTGACTTCCTGAGTTGTTTATTTTTCCATTGCAGTGACCCACCAAGAGATGCACAGGGAGCTCAGCACGCTTCCTGTGAGTAGGTCCATTAACTCTTTGCAGCCTCTCCTTCCCTCTTCAAGAAAGGGCAAAGGAAACATTCCCAGCCTCCAGCACCATAGCATCAGAACATGCAACCCTCATCCTGTAGAGCTGTGTGAGGCTGTGTGGGACTAGCTCTTAATAACAATGGTTAGAAAAAGCAATTCAGAAATACCATGCGGAGCAACTTTCACTACCCACAAGGCTGCTGAACTTCTCTGATTCTCCACCAGCTCCCTGGTGTTTATTTTGGTAGGTGGAAGGAGTAATGAAACCAAGGATTGCATGGTCTCATCATCACTGTCTCTTCAAACTGCAATTCAACCTTCACCAAATGGCCCAGGGAAGCTATTTATCAGAAATAACTGTTACCCCTAGGGTGACACTGGCAGGATGCCTTGTACTATCATCTTGTGTTAAGTCTGGAGCATTGGTGTGGGCTCATAGCAAGGAGAGCCGACACCAGTGTGTTTCTAAAAGAAACACTCCTGTGTTGGTTGGTTACCCAACATCTGGGTTCTAAATTAAATAAATGCTGTTCACTAATAACATTTTTTTTGTACCATTCTTAATGAAACATCCATAAAAAACATTATAGCACTCAATACCAAACCCCGGTCTAGGTTACACCAGTGAAATCTAAAATAACTCCTCTTACTTCAGCCTCTTGGTTTATGTTGCTATGTCCTAGCAAACAGAGCACCCTCAAATTATCATTAAAAACTGTAGTAAGTTCGGAAAAGCTCACTGCAGTTAAGCTGCATCAGGATTTCATTACCATTCTCTGTTTTCTTACCCTTGCAACTTTGAAGCTGAAATTTTTCATGCTTCATCTCAGTGACATTTTTTGGATAGCCAGTAAGGAAGTCCCATCATCTGTTTCCACGTTAAGCAATCAAACACTCAAAAAAACCCCAAAAAACAAAAAAAGTAGAAGCATCCCAGGACCCTCCGGACCTCCTCTCTCTCCTTCTTCCTGTGGGCTACCAGGAGGTACAGAGAAAAACCAAAAAGTTTTCTCTCTTTTCTCTCTACATACTCTACAGAACAGTAATTCCTTTGAGTTCCCTCCTTTTCCACTGTGTGATGCTTCTGAAGCGGAGGAACTCTTGCTTCTTCCTCTTCCCTGACTTTCCCTTTGAAAACAAAATCATTCACACAGTGATGATGAATTAGTTGTGTTGCTGCAGGAAGAGCTCTCAGACATCAGAAATTAGGAAGTGAGAGAACTGAAGTTGTTCATTCAACTTCAATTAAGTCCCAGCATAAAACGTATTACAATAGTCTTCACCCTTCGTGAGCACAGCCTTGGGCTAACTCTTACACAATCCAGACAGTACATTTTTTCCAACAATACATTTTGCAGATGAGGCTGGTATTGCTACCTATCACTAAGACTTCCCTGAGACCTTGTTTTCAGTTACTCACACGTGGGATGAAATTTTCCAGCCCTTGGCCCTGACTCCAGCCCACATGTCATGGGGAAAGTATCTACCAAAATATTTCTCCCATTTCCAAATAGCTGGCTAATGAAAAATAGGCTATTTTGCTCAAGTTAAAAATTTTGGTCCCCTTTCACTGCTCTGAGACTTCAAAGCTTGCAGGAGACAGATCTGAGCTATGGCCACATCTGTCACACCAAGAGCATCTTGGAAAAATGAAAGCACCTCTAACTTCTACAACGACTTAAATTATTTAATGACTATATTATTCAGAAGCACCTTTTGTCCTGAGTGTGCCCTGAGCTAGGGGCTGTTAAAGTCTCTTCAGTGGTCTGTGCTATTGTGGGCTGAGACCAGGAGCAAAGGGAAGAAAGCTTGCCTCCACCCAGTGCTGACAGACTCTTGGAGAGCATGAGCCCAGCAGAATGTTAGAAGTTCTTTGTTATTTGGGAAGAGTGATTTTTATATTTTTTTTAATACCAAAGGCATATATGCTCAGCCAAATTTGGGAAGATTTTCACATTTCTGGCAAAAACCTGTCTGCCAAACTTCAAAGATAAGATGTTAAGAAATTTTCAATGCAAAAATTTTTTTTTCTTCACCAACATCCCCTGTATGCAGAAGAATCAGCTGGAATCCCGACCCAAGCAGGGCCTCATAAACAAAGCATCAAAGCATCCACAGCAACCAAAAAGCAATACATGGAGTGGTGCCACAGGGAAACCCATGGGCATTATTTCCCCTGTAAGGAGCATCTATGCAAGTGAGCAACTGCATCTTTCTTTGTGGGACCTTCTCAACATGTCCTGCATGAAGGCGGCCAAGGACCACATTACTGCGGCAAGGGTTGCATCAGGAAGGGATGCACAAAATCTCTCTGTTGGCAAAAATGATAGGTGAAGGAGAGAAATGTGACCAGGGAATTGAGGCACAGCTATGTATGTTACAAGGTCGCAATGATGCTGCCTTTGTGGCTCACGTAAGAGCTGAGTTTTGTCAGCATCATGCTCTCACTGAAATGCAAACCAGTCCATGTTGAAAAAGAGCAAGGACGCAAAAGACTGTTGAGACTGCACAGTAAAGAACATAGAGAGAGACTGCACATAGATAACATGAAGAACTACCCTGAAAACCTTCTGGTTTTCAGAAAGACAGAACCTAAATACTTCACAGTTGATCAAAACCCACCAAACACCTCAAAGACCTATGTTGTCACTGCCCCCTGAAGAATGCTAAAATCCTGTGGAAACACTACCAGCAGCAGCTCACCAACATGGCAAACAAGGTCTACCTATAGAAAGATCACATCAATATTTAGATGGCACAGGAGTAAAGCAATGAGCTCTGAGAAGGGTTATCTGTTCCAGGGTTGGGTTTTGGTCATAACTGAACATGACCTGTTTCTGTCCTCTAAAAGAGTACTTCCAAAGGCCTACCCAGGGTCTTCTGCAGGCACTGATATGCTCCATTTTGCTTCACAGCAGCAGAAGCAGATGCTAATCTTGTGAAGGTTGCACCTAATCTTCCCAATTACTCTCTTCTGCCCCCCTAGGGCTATTTGTGTTGCCATTCCTTACCCCTTGCTGTCACTCCCTTACTCTCATCATCATCCTTGTCCTTTTGACTACCAAGTAAGTCCAGAAAGCTGCAATTGCTATAGCTGTATTACATGAGGCCCACAGACAATGATGGTTACAGATATTCCTCTCATCCTCATTTCCCCACTATCGTCATTCCCCGTGCACAGCTATCTCACTCTCTGAGTTTGTTCTCAGAAATCCAACAGTGAACTGACCCAGCTTAGAAACCAAGCAAGCCCCTCTGATGCCCCAATTCCAAAACCACAAGTGGTCCTTCATATCATCTTTAAGCTGGATCAGTCCCAAGATAGGTCTGAAACACAAGGATACGAACAGCTGTGTGGGCACATACAAGCAAAAACAAGCATGAAAACATTCAGCAGCAAAGAAGGAACAACTTCATCTGGCATCACTGTGTAAAAGGGAAAATCCCAGTGGTGGGGCACTAAACTTTCAAACGCTCCATGGAGTTAAGACATGCTTTAGGCAATAAGCTTTTATTAGCTAACAAAGTTCTCCTTACTCTGTGGATGCTGAAGACTACCTCTGTTAACAAGATGTTAGTTTCTCCCCAAATCCTCTTTTTCTTTCACCCTCTCCATCTACCCACTTCTCTTAAAAGTGCGCCATTTGCTAAAAGCAGCATCTAAAACTCAACAAGTTACACCCAGTAACTTGTTGACAAACATCAAAGTAGAAAATTTTTTTTCAGCCGATAACTACCAGTATCGCCACCAATAACAGATAATTATTACCCACATAAATAAAGCAAACTTAATGGATTTATCTAAACTAAATATACAAATAAGCTTTGTTCAGTACCTTTACCAGGCCATGCAGTCTGAATTGTTATTTAGGATTATTCTTGTATACTCTTGCTGCTGACTGAAATGCATCACCACTGCTTATCCACTCTTACAAATCAAAGAGCAATTACTTGTGTAAGATTTTCCTTTACACTAAAATAAAAGCACATTAAATTTATACCGTGAGCATTCTAAACTGGAAATGTTCCTTTTTCTGTGAAAAACTCACTTCCAGTCAAAAGAAGAGGGAGGTCTCAAAGCTACTGTTGAAAGTTAGGACTCATATGATTGAAGGAAAAAAAGCAACAGCTAAATTCTTCCCTTTTAGTTAAACTGACTATTCCTTTTAAACCAAAATACAGAACACTTGTTGGGAAAAAACAAGCCTTCTCCTGACAATGATATCACAGACCTTTTACTCCGCAAAGCAATGAAAGGATTCATAGTTGGCACATGTTAAGGACAATGCATTGGAAACTGATACTTTCATGGTTAAAACAAACCCACTGGCTTATTAGTGGCCTGTATTTATGAAAGCTTTGCTCATTTTTTTTTCTTTTGAGTAGATTTCATCAAGGCAAAACATATCAGCTTCATAAGAAATGAGATTCCTGTTTATCCACAGACCAAGCAGTTTTGATTTATAGGAGCATACGCTCTCCCATCTTACTGATGGGATGGGGGAGCAGCAGGAGAGGCATCAGCCCTCAGTGGACGCACTCTGAGTGCTCCTTTCAGTCCTTCCAGCTTTCTGCTGCGACTGCTGAGCACAGCAGTCAGGTCTGGGTGTTTCTAATGTTGTCACTAGAAGCTGACCCCAAACTCAGCAAACTCACTTCTGAGTGAGCTTGAGCACCACTGAACTGTCATTAGAATCACTTCTACTGCTGATGAGACATTCTGATAAGCCAAGAAGTGCCTTTAGTGGGGTGAACTTAGTGAAAACCCAAACATGCTGAGCTGGTCTTGCCTCAAATTATGCCAGTGCCAGGGCATTAGCTTATTACTCAGTTCCTTCAAGAGAAGGAACTCAATGAGGACCAGAAGAGCAGTTTCCAAGTTATGAAGACAGGACTAGGGCACACAGCAGTCTGCTTCATGCTGTCTGCCTGCTCACCCCATCACCTGCAGTGGTACCCAAATGGCTCATCCCTTTAGCTAGTCTAATCATTAGCCACAGGAGGCAGAGCAGGGTCTCCCCACCAAGGTGATGAATGAGGTGTTAATCCCAGAGGAAGTCAAGGAGTTTTGGACATCCAAAGCACTACAAGACAAGTCCATTCCTGCAACCCACTCACTCTGTGAGCTTCCCCTCCCTTTGCTCTACTGGACTATCTGGATCAAACTGGGTTTGACAGCCTGGTTCTCCATTACGTCCTCAGAAGTGAAAGGACAAGAGGAATGCAGAGCACTCACCACATCTATGTTTGTGATCTTGGCCAGGAGGTCTGTGAATCTGTCCCCGTCATTGAGCTGAAGGCCGCAGATGGCTGCTCCCACACTTCCAGTTGCTATCATTGATGGTGGGTACAGGGCAAAGTTAAAATCTGCAAGAAAAGGTCTGGGAATTAATCCAAGCTCTGACCAGAAAAGCTGCAAAACATCAGAGGCAACCAACATAAAAAACCACACCCAAGAATAAAAAACTGAGAAGTGGAAGAAAAAGAAAAGTGGCACTCTCTTTGGCCCAGCAGAGCTCATTAGGCACACTGCTCATCACAAGCAGTCAAAAGAAGGGTAACAGATCTGCAAATTAAAATGGAAATGTGGTTTGGTCTTTTATTTTCACTGATGCATAAAGTAAACCTGGACAATTTTTAATAGTCTTTCCTTAGTTTTAAAGAAAAGTGAAGGAGGCTTTCTGTAATTTATGTCAGAAATTCAGGTCTTGGTTGCATTAAAGCTCTCTGTATAACCAGAGAACTAACTGGAATACGGTATTACAAAAGACTAAACTGAGATTTTTAATCATGCCAATTTTTAAAGGCTTAATTAAAGCAAGCATTTAAAGACCTGTCCTGGAAAGAGATTTTAATTAACGATTCATCTTTACCACTTTTGCAAGAACACTTATGGCCAAAAGCTACATAATTAAAGTAAAAATAAAGATCACATTTGTCATTACTTCTACTTCTTCATAAACAAGCTGATAATACATTTCAAGACTTCCCTACTCACACATCTGCAGAGATCTGGAGAGAAAAGAAAATAACTAAATGTTCTTGTGGCCTTTGTAAGGCCACTTTATGTTTTATGATACTACCATCAGCACTGGTTTATTGGCATGTCTTAGTAAATACCACTTCCAGGAGATTTTCTTGGTTATCAATATTTCCCTAAAATTAAACTTAGTTTGCAAGTTGTTTGGTTAAACAGTAATTCAGTAACAAACCCTCTTCTACCATTTTTCAGTTGGAAGGACTGGAGGAGCAAGAAGAGGCAACTCATGTAATACTTTATACGGAATAAACCACCATCACCAATATATTCATCCTATTTATAGAAACAGATTGTTAAAAAATCCTGCCCTTCTTTTACTGGTAGATTGTAAGCTCTCTCTCTTCAGCTAGCACAAATGCTGTAAGCCTCTTGGTGTCTGTGTAACCACATTAAGAGTTGTTCTCAGCCTCCCTGACTCTGAGCTGGCAGATACTGCAATAGCTGCAGAGACAGCCTGTTCTTCTCCAGGCTGGAATGCATCCCTGGGACCCAAGAAGATTGAAGCAGTCAGGTAAGAATGGAACCCGGGTTAAAATGTTCATCTAGACAGACTGGAGAGTGGATGTTAGAAGTGGGGAAAGAAAAAATAGAGTCTGAAACCTTGACATAGATTCATGCATTTCATGAAGACACTGGGAGGTGGCTACCTGCAAGCCTACCATTGCATGCTGTTGAAGCCCATTGCCCTTCCCACCGGGGGAACTCAGAAGACCACTGACAACCACTTCTGAAGGGAGAAGTTCCCACAGACTGAAGCAATGAATCTGGAGTGCCATTAATTATTACGAACAATTGTAATAGTAAAAACCCACTGTACATAGGGAAGTTAAGTTATATGGTCCCCACTAATGAATCCATCAATACCGGAGCCTTGATTCCTACTTGACAGCCCTGAGAATACTAATCTCAGCACATGTCAAGGGAATTGCACTCCCATGATTAAAATCACTTTCACATCTACCTCATGTGGATTTATACATACATGGCAAGGCTAGCACCATCCAGCCTGTAACTGGATGATCAGAGAAAACAGCTAAGGCTATCTGACATATGGCACATGCACTCCCCACAGAGCCTGCCCATCCCAAGTCCCTCAGCCTGGTTCCAGTTAGGATCAGGTAGCGAAAATTTTTTAAGTCCTCAAAACAATTTTCATTGTTTTGAGTGACTACTGTAGCAGCTCTTTTTCTGTGGATTTATCTGGTAGTTAGTGGCTCAGTGGAAAAATCGTGATAGACAGGTCACCAGCGTGAGTAAAATTCAAGAATGTTCAAACGTTCATGGAAGAGTCCTAGAATCCCAAAATTCTACTGTCATCTACAATGAGAAATTCATCAGCAATTGCACTAATTTCTCTAGAAAAGTTATCAATTAAATAAGACAACACCTCCATAAGCTTGTTTCTCCTCTTGCATGTGTGGCACTTAGGTTTGGAAATGCCATGCGCTTATGCTGATATGAATGAGGCAGCACTAGGCCAAGGTGGCCCCAGTTTGGGATGCCACTCCTGCACCCAATATTTGGACTGATCAAATGGTATGCAGGGGACAATGGACTTTACATTATTTACTCCTCCTTGTCTCAAGTTTCGAAGAAGATGTATTGAAAAGATCATGTAAATCTTTCAAACTCTGACAGCATTTGGAAAGTTATGATACAGTGGATGAGAATAAAAAACTAGCCCCTCTCACCCACCATTTGAGGCAGCTTCAGGGAAAAATGGACCCACTTAGAGGCCTGAATGAACTGACACCCTCATGCATGGTCACGGAGTACCCACAGAGCTGTTTCATCCAGTCCCAAGCAACTGGTGGGGAAAATGCGAGCAAGAGGGAGCTCCTGCATCCTTGGCATCACCCAGGCTTGACAGGCTGAGAGGACAGTCTGCCCCCTGAACTTCTTTGACTCTTAGTGGCTTGCACCAGGACCTTCAGATTATCCAAATGCCAGTTTTCTTGTGGCTGATTTTGTATCTACTCCCAGAAACCGTCTTCCTAGGAAGCTGAATAAAGAGCCACAGTGCCCCTGCCAACTAGCACTGCTGTAGGTCTGCTTCCACGTGGGGTCACATGAGAACACTTCTATGCCCAATAACCTTGTTAGTTCCCTTAATGTCATTCATAATGCAAATGAGCCAGCGAGCGAATGGCCATAGGCCCAGAGTGACTAAAGCTCAGCATCCAGAAAGTCTTACATTGCCTCTAGCTCTAAACTAACTTCCCTCCATAACAAGCACCATAAACTTGGCTATCAAAGGTACACATGCCCAGTCTTTGTTGTACAACAGGCAGCGATTTGTATCACTGGGTTCTATTTTTAGCATATTAATTAACTACTGCAACTGGTGAGGCAAGTGTCTCCAACTGGAGAGTGTGGCGCCATTGTCTGAAGTCATCACCTCATCTCGCACTATTGAAAATCATGGCAGTGACCCTCCTGCTGATATGAATTTAACCTGACATGCCCACAAAGGGATGGGGGGTGGTGCACCAATTTTGTGCACATGGTTCTCCACATCACCCTGAACCCTATTAGTGTGGAAAGAGCTCATTGAAAGAAAAGAAGCCACATTGTGCTGGGCCACCTAGAGGGTTGAATAGAAAAGGCTGAGGAAAAGAGCAGGCAGTGGAATAAAGGCTGTAATTAACATATTTCCATATTCAAGCAAAGCAATAACTACGTGAAATGTTTGTCAAGGTGCAATGAAAGCATAAATATTAAGTACCGTATCTGAGGGGATGCAGAACCCCCCTCTGAGTCTCTTACATTCCATTGAGAAATTCAAAACAAGCTTTTTACACATTATTTTCAATTATAAAACTCTATCCTGCTTCCCTCATAATAAGCCAAATCCTGCCATCCTCTCTCAGTTTTCACCCAGGTAAAATTGCCCACAGAATTAAGCCTGCCCTGAGTTTTTTTTAAAAAAAGTCAAAATTAAAGAGTGACATTGAGTTCTGAAACATTTTACTCTCAAACTTACACTTTTACTATAAATTCTCATTGAAGATGATAAACCATGAATTACAGAAGGAATGTAACAAAAATCACTTTTTACTGGACATCTGAAGCAAGGCCATAGGTTAAATCCTTCTTTTGGACCTATGTGCAACCTTGGTGATCAGGCACCCAGAGCAAGCACCAAAGACACAGGCTCTGCCTACAACTTCATTGTGATTTATACAATTCCATGTCAAATTACAAAACAATCATGTAAAAACTCAGAGGAGTAGTGCAACAACTTGTAGTCTGTGAGAATGTGAACACATGAACGCTTCAAGGATGAAATGGGCTGTTACAAGGCAGAATTTGCTTCACCTTTTGTTCCCAGGCAATAAATATCAGAAATCATTCCATCTCCATTTCATTACTACCTTTTACATAAAGGACCTTAAAAACAGGGGATCAACTGTGTACTTACTTGACTGTTGGAAATAAAAAAAGCCAATATAAGAAATAGTACCCTTGGAAACACAGTCACCTCTGGACCAGTCAGCCGGAGTCACCAAGCAAGTTTAAGGTATCCTGAATCCTCATCCTGCTTTCAGACTGGAGCTCATACAGCCAAGGACATGAATGCATGCACACGAGGAGGACGTTTTAATTTCTGCCAGTGCAGCACACTGAAATGACAAGCAGGTTCTAGGACCCTGCATACCATGGCTGAGCTATTTTGCTGGCTCCCTCCTCATCTGATGGACTTTACTGTCTCAGAGCCAGGAAAATGCAAAGTTCACAGTCAGTCTAAAGCAGGAGGGAACTGGAGGCAGGAACCCAGAGAGGTCCTGCAAGGGGAAGCCCTAACTTGCAGCCAATAAATGAGAACTGCCGGAAGGAAAAGAGCACTGACAAATATCCAGGCTGAATGTGCCTGGTGTGCCAAAGCCAGGTGGGAACTCTACCTTCTTACAATGACCCTTGTTATTATTCTGGGTGCAGGCTAGTTTTTGTAACAGCCAGTTTTCATCTCCATAATTTGACAGAAGTTTATTTGGAGAGTTCCAAAAAGGGAATTGGATACTACTGTTGCGGGAGACAAAAAACCAAGATCAATTAAAAAAAAACGTTACTTCCATTGGGAGAACACAATCATGACAGTGACCAATATTAATTCATAAAATTATATTGATAATGGTCAAGTTTCATCCAGTCTCAAACTTTACCTTCTACTCAGTCTCAGACTTCACCTAGTCAATAATTTTACTACGAGGACAAGCATGGATCAATATTTTACCATCTGAGTTTCAAAGAAAAGTCTAAGAGAAATAACATAAACAGTGAACTTAATTCTTGACGGTTTTGACCCAAACACAATTCCAGCATACGCGCTGCTTTTTTTCAGATGCAGTTGGTTGTAACTGCATTGTCCATTTCTACAAGATACAGTAATTTTCCCACATGTTAACTATTTCTGCTTTTAAAGGCAAAACCAGATGACTCATCACCGGCAGTGCCAAGTATGACCAAGCAAAAAGCTGTCAAGTAAAATAGGATACAGGCTCACTTCTACTCTTTGAGCAGGCAGAAGGGCAGACATCTATTTCTATTCCTTGGCTATAGGCAAGAAGTATTTGCTCTTCATACAAGTGGGTCCAAAGTCTCCTGACTGCTAATATTAACATCCCAACCATCCAAGTGAGGTAGATACAGAGAAACAAGTTGAGTTGTCCATGCAAAGTACATGAATGCTCAGTCTATTGTGCTTATTAGCTGATCATAAACTCTAATTCTGACCGGCAAGCTGTTTGCACTGATTATTATTCTCACTTATTCTAGACCTTCAAGAAGAAAACCTAACCAAGGAAGTCTAAGATCAGGATAAGCTAGTGCTTAGTACCTTAGGTCAGATCTGCAGCTGGTAGGAAAGAAGGCAACTTATTCAGCACCACAGGAATTACTCTAGCTTGTATCAGCAAAATGTCTCTTCCTCCATTTCCTTCCACCTCATCTTTCCAGATGTGATGGGTCCCAACTTAAGGAGGCTGCTCATACAAAACACTCCCTGGGCCTTGCTTACTGGTTGATGGAGCTTCCATAGTTCTTGTGACTTTGTTTTGCAGGAAAACCCAATATACGGCTATGAGGTATCGCTCTCAGGGACAAGCAAGAGCTTTCTTTTGTAAGGCCATAAATTAATGTGCATTATTCTTCTTTCTGTCATGCAGTAAGTATTTGTGCAACTAGTCCCACTTTGCAACATAGTTGAATTCTAAGAGATTAATCCTGACAACAAAGCCTCTGTGACTTCTTTTGATCCCTCTGTAAAAGACAGGTTGTGAGTAAATCTCATGTTGTACTTTTATCCTCTGCAGGGACTGAGCCCAGTAACTCTTACATCAGCCAAGACGGGAAGCACACACAGTAGACTTGCCCAGTGGGAGTCCTGAGGACCAAATATGCCTCTTGGTGTTACAAAGCATTCTGTGTGGTTACCCTCCAGATCACTAAGGTTTATGGGCCTCATCTCACCATCTTTGCTCAGACAACATTCCCATTGACTTCCACAGAACATATGTCTGAGTAAGGAACCAAGATTTGGCCCAGAAGTTAAAAAAAATCCTTCTCACCTTTCAAACGTAGATGATTAATGCCCCAGAAACAGTGGGCAGAGGTTTGGCATGCTGTACAAGACTGACTAAAGGCTGAAATTTTCCTCCTCTCTCTTAGACTCTTAGACTTTGAAAGCCACTGGTCTATGAGATGCTGCATTGTATCCATCAAAGGAACATCTCACCTGCCATATAACTCAGATGAAGTACTGAGTAGAAGAGACTATGCAAAGAGCTGTGTTTAGGGATCTACACAAGTTGTCTTCTGTCTCTGCTTTTCACTTCCAAGACTTGCATGCCACTAAAATCAAACACCAAAAATCTTCTCACCAAAATCAGTCTCTCTATTACAGTGTGTTCAGAGATGCACAGCTCCTCTTTCTGAAAGCATGACTTGCACAGCCTGAACTCCCCAAAATCACACTCCCTTACAGCCTCTGACATAATAAGGGGTATCCTGCACCATAACAGTGTCACATATAGCCTTCAATAAGACAGTATCATACAAGGAAGCAGCTGGACATTTATGACTCTCAACAGCCTGGAAGAAGAAGAAATGAAGGGCAAGGAAATCATGTACAGCCCTCCTCTGCCCTGCACACAGCTCTGTAACCAGTGCCTGCTCCCACTACTCCAGGACCAATCACCTGGCTTGGAGCACAGTACATACAAGCAAAGAACCCATCTTGGAGAAAACATTTCGAAACTGTGAAGTGCCACATGAAGAGACAGGAGGGACACAGAAGAGTGCAAAGCAATGAACAGACATAGGTGGGATCAGAGCAGTAAAGTGACAGGAACCTAGAGAGCACAAGAAGGATGGTCTATATTGAGCTCATAGCTAAACAGGATCCTGCCATGCTGAAATAACATGGTAAGCATTAATTTTCTCAAGCTGTGTTGTACAGACAGGGGGTCTACATGCAGCTTCTTAGTACCTCTAAAATTCAGAAGATTCTTGAAGGAGATTTTCACTTAGGGAGTAATCAGCAGAATGAGAAAACAAATGACATCATGACAGACTAGGCTATGCCAATGTATGCCAATCTATATCCTCTCAGTAAGCAAGGCAGCCTGAAAAAAAGCTAGCCTGTGCAGGGGCAGTTCCCAGCCAACAGATCAAGCTCTCACTTAATGACAGTACCTGGTTTGCATGGCCACAGCACTGAAAGCACAGCCAAGAACAGGCTGTGGGCAGACACCACTTTCAGCCCCTTCCAGTGGAGAAAGAGGCTCCTGAAAGCATTGCAAGCAAGAGGCATGGGAAAGAGAAAACTTTTATTCAGGGAATAAGGGTCAGTCAGCACAGCAAGACTGACTGTATGTTCAGTTGGGACCAAGGGCAAAGAGGGATACATTCCAGTTTCAGTCAGGCTCATGTGAATCATTAATCACTGCAAGGTCTGGGGAGAGGCTGTAGATTTATATCCATGTAGCTTGTTTCAGAAACCGAGCTTAAAATACAGCCAGAGAACCAAAGCAAGCACCAAAATGATAAAACATCATTGAGAAGAATATACAAAAGAACCAAGTGTCATCTCCTTTTGCAGAACATTTAAAGATGAAGAGGGATGAGTATCAGAGTGATCCTACACATCCAGCACAACATACAGAACTGTTAATAGATGCTTCTCTCTCCATCTGCTGACACAAAGTATTACAGGACTGAGATCACAACTGACTCTGTAAAGCCAGGAAACACTTGGGAATTTATGGTGTAACCCTTTCACTGGGGAACCAAAATGGTACTGATTGGTGAAAAACTCATGGTAGAGAACAAAGTTCAAAATATGACAGATTTCGCACAATACACTAAAGAAGTACTCAAAAGCAGAGAAAGATGCACTGATATGAAAATAAAATAGATTCCCTGCTGTGCTCCAGAACAGAGTCAGCCAGGTGATAGTTGGTGAAAGTCAAACTCAGCCTAAAAACACGAGTGGAGGGAGCAAGAGAAGAGGCAGCCACGTGTCAAAGAAAGCTGCATGCCTGCTGAAAGGAGTTGAATGAGGAAATGAAACATCAGGCTTTACCCGAGGTGGCAGAGAGCAGAAGCTTTGAGGGAGAAAGGGAAAGAAGAAACACAGCAGCCGATGAGAACTCTGCAGCAAACAGAACAAGAAAAGGAAATGACAACTGGATCTGGAAGGAAGTCTGTTGACAAGGGGCTTTTCTTCACCAAGGAGAGTAAGAACAACTTCAAGAACAGAGGCAGTGAAAGGGAAATACAACAATAAAAACATCACATTTCTATAATAAAAGAGGGGTAGTAGCTTGCTAGTACACTGGGAATGAGGTAGAAACCTGGGAACAAGGACTTGGTAAGATCTCTGCTCTTGAAACTCCAAGGGAATGCTCCTCAAAATGAAGTGCTGACACACTGAACTCTGTAAAATGGGATGAGCAGAAAAGAAAATCTACAGCCAGCACGATGGTTCCCCATCTTTGAGGAAGCTCTGTATGCAACCAATTATGTCTCTCATTTGCAGAAAAAGAAACTATGACCTGCCACCTCTTTGAACTCTACATTAAGGACTCAAAGAAGTTCACACACTGAAGACGTTCAACACAAGAAGCAGAGCACACAGGGGAAACAAATGAGAGAAGTGCTTGTAAAAAAGAAAAAAAGGAAGACCTGGGGAACTACAAGAACTACAAGTCTCATCTCTGTGCTCAGAAAGATCATGGAACAGATCCTCCTAGAAACTATACTATGGAAAATAAGGAGGTGATCAGTGACAACCTTAGTGGCTGTTTATGGCTTCTCTAAGGGCAAATCGCATCTGACAAATTTGTTGGCCTTCTACAATGAAGCTTTGGTGGCTAAGAAAATAGCAACTAACATTGTCTACTTGGACTTGTGCAAAGCATCTGACGTTTCCAACATGACGTACTCATCTCTAAATGGAAGAAAAGTGGATTTGATGCACTACTTGACGGATAAGGAGTTGACTGAATGTCTGCACTTCGAAGAACTGTGGTCAACACTCTGATGTCCAAGTAGAAATCATTGACAATGCTCCTCAAGGGTTGGTATTAGGACCAGTTCAATTTAATGCCTTTGTTGATGATATGAATTTTAGGACTGAGTGCACCCTCAGCAAGTTTGCTGACAACACCAAGCTGTATGGTGTGATCAGTATGCTGGAAGGGAAGGATGCCATCCAGGGGGACCTGGACAGGCTTGAAATGGAACTGTCAAGCCTCATTAAGTTCAACCAGGCATGGCTGCACAAAGAATCGGTTAAGAGCAGCACTAAGAATTACTTGGGGGTGTTGCTTGCAGCTCAACATGAGCTGGGAATGTGTGCTCACAGGCCAGAAAACCAACTCCATCCTGGGCTGCATCACAAGAAGGGTAGCCAGCAGGTCAAGGCAGGTGATTCTCTCCCTCTACTCTGCTAAGACCTCACCTGGAGCCATGTTTCCATTTCTGGGGCTCCCAAAGTGATAAGGACATTGGAGCACATCCACAAGAGGGCCAAAAAGATGAGCAGAGGGCCGATGAATCTCTGCTGTGAAGACGTGCAGAGAGCTGGTGTTGCTCATCCTGGAGAAGAGAAGGCTCTACAGAGACCTTATAGAGGTGTTCCAGCAGGTAAGATGGTGAGAGAATCTATATCAGGGAGTGCAGCAATAGGAAGAGGGGTAACGGTTTTAAACTGAAAGAGAGTAGTTTTAGATCAGATATTAGGAATAAATTATTTTCTGTCAGGATGGTAGAGGCAGTAGAACAGGTTGCCCAGAGAAGCTGTGGATGCCCATCCCTGGAAGTGTTCAAGGCCAGGCTGGATGGGGCTTTAAGTAACCTGGTTTCATGGGAGGTGTCCTTGCCTATGGCGGGAGGGTTGGAACCAGGTAATCCTTGAGGTCCCTTCCAATCCATTCTAATCATACAATCATAGAATAGTTTGGGTTGGAAGGGAATCTGCAAGTGTACAACTGGGCTAAGGGTTGGAATGCTGATTTTACCAGTAAATGGACTGGTAAAGCATGGAGAAAGGGTGAAAAGAAGCCATGGGCTTTGGAAACTGCTTTATCATCTACAGTCCCACAATGTTTTGGTTGCACAGGAAACGTCAAGGGCAAAGGACTGAAGACCAGAATCTGAGAAGTAAAATTGTAAATGAAAATCATAATGAAATCTGAGTCACTGAAGAAAATGTCTTCTTGGATAAACTAAAACAAACCAAAACACTCTTATAGAAGGTGAAAGCAACAAAAGAGAGGGAAGACTGGTTTGGAAGACAAGAAGCAGGTATGCTACAAGTTGATGGCTGTGATGATACAAAGAAATGTCCATGGGAAAAATTACCTTTTTTCAGAAGGTAAGTGTAGTATGAATGAATCCTGGGTACAGGGAGTAGGCAAAGAAAGAAGGAAAAGCTGAAAGATTCATCCTAAGTAAAATGTCAATTATTACAGAAAGGTGTGATGAATTACCAAGCCTGATCATGCAGTCTTTGACCAAATCTAAAAGACCTAAATCTATGGTCTTTTAACTAAAAAGGATCACATTGCAGTAAGGAAAGAAGGAAAAAGTCAAGCATTTTGGTAACCAAAAAGTCAATTATCCTAACACAGGCCATATAAAGTTCTCTAAAACAGATCGACTGAGGCAGTAAAAACTGGCCTACATTGTAAAAGCAGTCACTACATCTCAGATACCTTTAGGCGGGCATAGCAGTAAACATTCATAACCATAAGCTGCACCTTGTCTTGCTTCCTCTCTGCAAACACGTGGGCAGAGGAGTTCTTATCACAAATGGCTATGTCAGGGAATTCAGACACTGAACCATATACTACTTGATCATAACCTCAGAAAACACTGTATGCCTCTTACCTGTTCCAGGTCTAGCTTCTATGTTGTCTAACCATTAATACTTCGTATGAAAATTACAACTACACTTATTTTCTTCAAGTTACCCAGAAAAAAAATCAAAAAACACTGTTTTGCAGACAGCTATATATTAAAAGCCTCTCTCCACGGAAGCAATTATTCTCATCTAAATTTTCAGAAACTGTATTCACCTAAACAGACAATGAAAGGGGAGTGCAACAGTTCCCTACGGAACAGACCAGTTTTACTGCTTTCTTGGAGTGAAGTTAAAGAAATAAACCAAAGGTTTAAAAACAAAGAGTCAGTACTTTTAAATTGTCGCTCCCTGTGCCTCAGTCATGTGGTAGTATCACGCATGTGTTCAAATGAAGTTTGTAACTTTTATCCAGACTGTATCCAGTTAGTGAAAATTTATGAACACATTTATTTAATTCATTAGCCCAATATATTTTGTTGTTATGTGCAGTTGAATAGATGCCTGCTTTAACAGCAAGTTACTTTCTTACAGGCATTCCTACTGGATCATTGAGAGAGCCCTCCACCACTTGAAAAGTCTCACATTAACATATGTAATTGACCGCCCAAACTAGAAGTCAAGTGTTTTTCTCAAGAAAACCTGTAAAAACTCTGAACACAATGGTAGTTGCACTAACTTAGGAATGATCTCCCATTATTAGTGCGACAGATTTTTCCCATATCAGGTAAAGATGGAGGGGATGAAAAGCAGTGATCAATCACATCTTTCAGCCACAGCCCACCCAGAGCACCCTGGCCTACCTGTGGCACAAAGGGCAATGAACGTCTGTGCATGCTTCCGGATCAAAAGCAGCTTGTCTTTAGGTAGAGGCAACTTCCTTAGGATGTGTTCAATGAAATCGTGAGGGGTGACAGCAGCGAGGTTCCACTTCAACTTCCCCAGCACCACCAGCTCCCATTCCTGCAGGAGGAGGTGGGAAGGGGAGAAGCAAAGCCATAAGTGAGCTTGAAAAAAAATAACTCCACTTTGTTAATTTCTCTGATTGTAATTATATCACTGCTAAATTGGTTCTGTTCAAACATTTTTTTTCCATATGCCCCTACTGCTTTGAAGTTGTTGACTTTATTCTTTTTATTCTTTTTTTCTTTTTCCTAAACACTGGAAATGTCAAGCTCTACTGAAAATAATGAGACCTGGCAGCTCCTGCCAAGATTTTACTTTTTTTGTATCCAGCACTCAATGCCCACCCAGAAAGTTTAGCCTGCAATTAGATATTGCCAAGGTCGCTGTGGTCCTTTCCTAGTAACTTCTTTTAAATGGCTAGGCTCCTTACTTTATAGCCATTTAAAGCCCTAAGGATAAGCATCCATAAAAACAACCTAGGTATACATTCTTTTTTTGCAAAACTGGGGAAGTTAGCTTGACATCATTCTCTCCCAAAACTGTCTTCAAAGCTCCTGCAGATAAATCTGATCAAGCCTAAACTACTCCAACACAGGTTTTGCAGGAAGGAAATGCTTGTAAGACAGCCAAGAAGTAGCTTGTGTGAATTATCCATCAATAAATCATGTAGGATCCACCCCTACATTCTCTGCACATCCAAAACTCCCAGTGGGTGAATATGCAACTACTGGCCATTCCCTGCAGAATGTAGAAATGGTACGGAATCAACAGATCCAGCCACGGGGTTCAAGCAGGGCTAGGCATGCATGTTTCAACTTTCCAAAAAGGTTTTGAATACCTCACAGTGCCCCGCAGAGTGAACAAAGCTCAAGCCTTGGACTCATTTCTGTCTCGTGCATCAACTTTAGCTGCTAACTAAAGTCTATGCACTGATTCTTAAGCCCTGACGATGCCTGCGCCTGACGGAGCCCAGCGTGGCGGGGAGCCCCAGCTAAGCTTGTAGAGCTGGCAAGTTGAAAAAAAATACGCCCTTTAATTTTGCAGCCGAGGAGACGTCAACTGGCGTTGCTGAGAAACCATAAACATGGACCCCACAATGCCATTTCTGCTGTTGTTTTTCTGAATAGATGCCCACTTTAACAGCAAGTAACTCTCCTACAGACATTCCTACTGGATCATGAGAGAGCCCTCCACAACTTGGAAAAATCTCATATTAATGTATATAACCAGCCCCACAAACTAGGTGTCAGGTTTTCTTTTCTTTCTCAAAAAAACCTGTGAAAAGTTAGAACACAACAGCAACTGCATTAACTGAAGATTGACCTTCTCAACATTACTAATTCTGTGTATTTGGATAGTGAAGAGAACTCAATTCAGAGGACCGAATAATGTGGGGAAGCACTTTAAACCCATGTTTAAATCACACAGGGCAGGCACATCTTCTCACACAAGGAACCACAGTAAGAGTCCCCCAATAGTCCATAACAGTAGCAGGACACCTCCTGCCTTTGACAGTCACAGCAGAGTTCATAGTGCAGAAGCATAAGCTTCCAACTTCTCCCCAGGGGGGAGTCCCCACTGCCTTCACCCAATGACTTACAGGAGGAACTCTCCTGGGATTCACAGACCCTGGGATCTCCTGGCAGGGCAAATTCCTTAGGCAAGGGGGAAGGCTGTCTGGTTGAGCGGGTACCTCACCTAGAAGCTCTTGTCCTTATCTGGCACACTCCACCGTGAAGCACATGTTCATCCCATCCTGTTACTTTGATTTCACCACGTCCAAGCCATGATGCAGCTAAAGAGCTGCCATGGGAAGTACCCAATGTGGCCTTTTGCTCCTGGCAACATCCCTCTGAACTGAATTTTCATTTGGGTGATAACATAGGGAGAAAAACCCCTGACCCCAGCAAAAGAGCCTACATCTTCCCAAGGTACCAACCCAGCCGTAGTGCTACCCGCATCCCCCAGCCTTCAGCACAGAGGGGAACCCATACTGGCACATCACCACCTCCCAGTGTTTTTGGGAAGAGGTGAGGGATGGGATGGCCTGACCGATGACACACACCCCCCTTCCAAAGACGGGCTCCCCACGCAGCAGTGAAGGGCCGAAGTCCTCCCCCTCCCGCCCGGCGCCGCGTGTCTGCCGCTAGGTGGCGCCGCCGCCCCGCGCCGCCCGCACCGCGCACGTGCGCCCGGCGAGGTCCCTGTTGGGGGGACACCCTGCACCCCATGGGGAGTGAACAGGGTGGCGTGGGGCTGCGTGGGAGAGCCGTCCATGAGGCAGGTTGTGTGTCTCAGAGCCAGCAGCGAGAGGGGGGAGCACTATGTGTGTGCCCTCATTGAGCGCCTACAGTTTCGAGCCTGAATTTTAGCTATATTTGACAAATTAGAGAGTGTATGAAAAAAGCGTGATTTTCTTTCTTCTTTTTTTGTTAAAAGACGGGGGAAGAAGTGTTTGTGGTGGTGGGAAGGAGAGGCAAAAGTGATGGCTGGCCCATGCATGAAAGGGAGAAGGGAGGAGGAGGGTGGCAGCGCCGGAGGTGATGGGACGGGGGCTGCTTACCAGCAGCTCTTGGGGTTTGATGGAATTGTCCGTGTATATGCACAGCTTCTCGGCTGTGAGGGGGATTGTCTCTTTCAGCTTGGATGCCAGGAACATGCACACCGTCCCCAGCAGTTGCAGATGGCACTTGCGAGTAGGCACCACGGCTAAGAATCGGTCCAGGTAATTCATGGCCAGGGGGAAAACTTCTTCTTCGCACTTCTGCTCTTCGCAGACCTGTGAAAGCCGAGGAGCGTGGAGAGGGGAGGATGGGGCGGCGGGGTTGGTATGGAGGAAGGAGAGTGGGGGGTGGAGGACAAGAAGAAAGAAAGAGACAAGAAGGAGAAAAATAAATAAATGAGCAATCCCACGAAATAGACCACTGACTCCCTTCTACGGCTCCTGCTATTTTTGTTTCCCGGGGAGCTAAATTTTGGGGGAGGGGGAGATCTCTGGAGAGGCTGGGAAGGCTGTCAATCGGCTTTCACATTCCTTTAGTTCATTCAGTAAGAAATGAATTCAAGACACTGTGTGGGAGAGACGAAAAGCCCCATCCAGCAGCAAGCCAGCAGCCTCCGACCTTT
>VZTY01028592.1:109433-126777 GCA_013400935.1 Turnix velox | reverse complement strand
CCCCCGCCCGAGGCGGCAGCTTACCGGGGCCGAGCCCACCCTAGGCGGAACTGGGCAGAGCTTTGCCTGGCAAAGGCTCGCCTTTTCGGAGGGCGAAGGAAGGGGAGCGAGGAGGGGGCACCCCCCGCCGTACGTCGAGGGCGGCGAGCGGGGACCCGCTGCGGGGCGGCGTGCTCCGCAATGAAAGGCTCTTTAACTTCCACCATTCATTTCCCCTTCCTGGCTACTCCTGTGAACAGGGAGCGTGTTGTGTCAGCGCACGTTTTCCTTCTCCAAACTTAAATTCATAAGCGCTCCCGTCTGGCTTTGTAGCCCGACAATGCAGCGATTGTGATTTATGTGGGTTTCGGTGGGGAGGACGACGGGTGTCCTAATTGTCCGGCACCGACTTTCCGAAGTGGGGTGATGTCTGGGGCATGGAGCGGCTGCCGGCGAAGGGGAGACGCAGGGACCGAGGGAGGGACGCAGAACGGAGCATCTAAGGACCCCACCTTGCTTGGAGGGGGGTGGGAAGTGTGTCCCATTAAAACTCGAAGGGAAAAAAACCCTAAATCAATATATGGAAGCAAGCCAGTACTGCACGCGGAGATGCCCTTTAATATGCGGCGACGTCGTGAAAAAAAAAAAAAAAAAAGAAAACAATCTCGAAACAAAAACACGTGTAAAAGTTACCCGGTGCGACAGCTTTTATATAGGCGGTGCCCGTTTCCAGAGAGGAAAGTCTCTTTAACTTCCACCATCACATTCTCTCCCGTGAAATGAAGCCGGGGAGGGTATAGGGGTCCTGGCGGCCGCGGAAGCCAGCGCGCCCAAGCTGCCCCGTCGCCTTGTCCCGGTGCCCACGGGCGCTGCCGCCTGCGTTTGGAGGCAGCAGATGTTTTAACAGCCTCCGTGTAGAGATTACCGAGTGCCATATGTTAAATACCAGCCTCCCTCCGGAAAGTTAAAAAAAAAAAAATTAAATACTTCTCGCCTTCGCTCACTTTCTTTTAATGAGCTGGTTCGCCCGTTAAAAGCATAAATGATTAAATCAAACACCGTGTTAATTTTTTCTTTTTCCTCTCCAGACGGGCTCTTCTGCGGAACCCTGAGCGGCGGCGTCGCCTCACTCCGCGGCCGCCGGGGGACCGCGCTCCCTGCCCCTACCCTCCCGTCCCATAGCCCGACGGGAGGGTGATGTCCCGCACCCGGCCCCACCGCAGGCACCAGGGGGGATCAATGCCGCCCTTGCTGCTTGTGCCGCGAGGAGCCCCTGTTTCTTCGGGTCACCAAACCCGATGTCACGACAGTTCCTTACCCTCTATGTGACGCACAGGTATCATGAGTTGGGTGACGTGTGATGGTATTTTGTGTGAGATTCAGTGCGCTGCCAAACGCGGTGGCTCTAGTTTTGCGGGTTTTGGTTTGGTGTTTTACATTTTTTTTTGAGAGTCACCGCTTCTATTTATTTCTTCTATTTGCTTTCTTACTGCTTCTATTTTCTTTTCTTTTTTTTTTTCTTCTGTTTTCATTATCTCTTCTATTTTCTTTGCAATTTTCTTTGCAATTCTATTTTCTTTGCAGCTCCAGCCTGAAGGTGCTCCGAGGGAGAGTGTGGGCGTCAGGTTTGCATCCGAATGGCAGAGCTATAGACGTGTGTCTGCGCCCGGCGGCCGCAGGGTTTTTTGTTTGTTTAAATGGGAGTAAGTATTGCACTGCTTGAAACCTGAAGTCTGGAGTGTGAAACTTGAGAATCTGAAAGTGAAACCGACTGGAAGCCGAAGGAGAAACTCCTTTCCACTGTCCAAACTGAGGAAAGCCTGAAAGCAAACAAACAACATGAATAATAAAATGTACAATAGATTTGAAATAAAATAATTCCAGCTTCAA
Source organism: Turnix velox (assembly GCA_013400935.1). Taxonomy (NCBI): domain Eukaryota; kingdom Metazoa; phylum Chordata; class Aves; order Charadriiformes; family Turnicidae; genus Turnix; species Turnix velox. The sequence continues at coordinate 124,908 of VZTY01028592.1, read as the reverse complement.
TCACTGAAAGGAGTCTGTCTTGGTGGAGGGTGTTGTTTGGGTTCTTTTGTTTGTCTGTGTTTTTTTAATTTCTGATTTTTGGCTGTTCAAAGGTAAATTCCATCATTCTGTGCTGTGCATTTAACATGAACAGTATGATAACAATTATTTTTTTCTTCTTCTGGTTTCTGATTAAAGACTGAAAAAGCATTTGGATGCCACAGGAGCTGTGCATTGCCCATATATTTCCAAGGATTTATTTTTAATTAAACAGGTAATTTTGAACTCTAAATACCTGTGTAGTGGCAGTTTTATCATTAACAGTCACCTTCAACAAAATAATTAGCAAGCAGGTGAAATATATCCTGTAATAAAAATATACTTGCCTTTAGAGGGTGATTTCATGCAGGCACAACAGTTACAGCATTAATGAATTCCACATGATTGCTTAATGTATTTTTAATTATTTACTGCCTTCTGTTTTACGTGGAGTTTCTTCATTCTTCTTTCTTGTTCCTTAGTTTGAACTTCTTCAGGGCAGGAATGAGAAACTGTCTTTGCAATGCCCAGTGCAAGGAGGGCAAAACTCCACACATAGATTTCTTCATTAGGCGAGATGGGACAGGCTGAAAAGAGGAGCTGCAGGAATGACTGTGTACCTGGAACTCATGTTTTAGGCTGCAAGACTTCAGAAATTCACCACAGTGAGCCCAAAGGCAGCCCCAGTTTTAATATGAGCGTGAGCCAGAGAAATCTGGAGAAACTCCAGGAGATTTAGGGTGGTAAAGGTGGTAGTGGTAGTTTTATGCTAACAACAAAGTGAACTTTTCAACTGCATGTTTAATCACTTGGTATTTCATTTAGGGCTCTATCTTTAAGGTTAGGTGGGGTTGAAGCCCAAAAGGTATGTTGTACTGCAAATCACATTTGCATAGCTGAAGGAGAAGTTACTGTGTGAGGTTCTGTGACCAGTGTTACAGCAAAAGAAAATCAGATACATAATCCCATGGTGCATTCTGGCCCTGAATCCATACAGAATCTATAGGCTGTGGTAGAACCAGCACATGCAGAATTAGGGTGAGACCATTAAGTTTTTCCTCCAGCGTAGGAGCTGAAATTGATGAAAAATTTCTGCTAGAGCCAAAAGCCTGGGGTTGGGATTTTTCTTGCTGCCTGGGAGACAGGGAAAACTTTGTGCTGCTTAACTCTCCAGGTGCCACAACCTTATCTGGCCAGACTGCCATGTACTTTGCAGCCAGTGCTGCTGACTCCATCCTCTCCTTGGTGAAGCGGGTGATAAGGCTGCTGCTCCTTCACACAGGGAGCAGGAACACACAACAGGTGCCTCCCACATGCCAGGAAGTCGATTGAAAGGGAGATCTCTTGATATTTTTTAGAGGATTGGGCCCCTGGTATGTAGAACTGTACATAAACACCCTAATTATCTTTTTTGCTAAGAGACTTGTGGAAAAAAATTACATTTAGTGACAGATATTTGAAAGAGAAAGAGCAGTTCTGACAAATTACAAGTATGAACCATTGATACCTCTTTCATCATTAGTAGTGTGACAGGATCTGAAGGTGACAGAATATTTTTCTTTTAATTTTTTCCTCTGCTTATGAATCAGCTTGCTTTTCTGCTGAAACACACATTGCTGCTGAACTCTTGCATTCTTCTGTGTGATTTCCTTGTGCCCGGAGATGTTTTATCAGCCCTTAGTTCAATGACAGCTTCAACATTACATGTTTGATCTTTTTATTTCCGTACTGCTAGGAGAGTTTAACCAAAGACACTGTCCTCAGACCTTCAGCTGATCTCCAATTTTTGAAGCATCCTTCTGTCACACACCTTCCTTCAAAAGTAATGTTCTGAGTTTTCTCTGTGCTCTCCTATTTTTTATCCAGTATATGTGGTTTTACTCTTACCAGAACAAATGTGGAGTTTTAATTCCATTTTATTTTCTTTCTGTTTGCGTCAATGCATGCAAAGAGTTTACATTCAAGATACGTGAACAGCATGCCCAGGTCTATGGGACAGGGATAGGGAGTGGAAAAACATTCAGAGGAAATTGCTCCTTCTATGGGGAGATGGGAAGGGATACTGCATGCCTTGGTTGTCTTAACATTACTGTGAGTTGCTAAATGATCACCATGTTCATTCCCAGAGGCAGCTTGATTTGATGGATAAGTGCAATGATTTCAGTAAGGAAATTACCATCATACAGGTTCCTGTGCTGAACTGTTGTCTGAAACATATAAGGCATAATTGTCTGGCAAATAGTAAAGTGTTTTATATGGAGCTACATCAGTAGGAGATTCTGTTTTGGAAGCTGCATGGATGGCTGTGTTAAGTGGCAACTAACTTGCTATTGGATAATTTGAGCTTTTCATTTTGTGCAGGTTTATAGAACACAGCTGAGTTGTGAAAATAGGTGTATTTTAAAAGGCAAGAAAACCATTTTCCTTCAGCACTTGCCTAATTTCCTCTGTAAAAGCATCAAAAACTATCTGTAAAGGAATACTAGTTTCACAAGTATTCTAGTTTAAATAATGACTGATAAAGTATTTTGGATTCTTTGTATTCAAGGAATGATGTTATACCCTCTACATCTGTTGAATTTGTTCTTCTTTATGTGGTTAAACAAACAAACAAATTAACAAACTGAAGAAAGTTTTATTGTTGACAAGCCAAAGAGCACATAAAAAACAAGAGTAAAACAAAATAAAACAATGTAAGTAAATACTCTCTACTGAAGTAGTAGAAAATTAGTTGTTAATTTTGTCTTCCCAAACTGCTGTTTCCCGTACTAGTGAATTGACAGTTATTCTCCCAGAAAGATAAATAGTTCAGATATTTGAATACTCTCTGCTGTGTGTCAATTACACCTACACCTGGGAAAATCATTTTAGAAACATTGATAGTCTAAAATTTTACATTGCATACAATATTAGCCACCACCTGAATGCAGTACTATAATTGTCTTCTTATCTCCTTTTCCTTTGTGAATGTGGTATTTTGTTTCTGTGTTGAAGTGTCTCAGCACCAGCAAGCTACAAATGAAGTATCCATTTTAAAGTTTGTCATGGAACGAAAGCATGTCAAAAGTCTCATATACTTTTCAGAGTGGCAATTGCAGTCAGAGTCCTCAGTTGCTTGCCAGGTACCACATTGCTCTTGAAGATGCAGTTTGCTTGAAGGAGAAGAAGCCATGGATGGTGTGAAACCCCTCTCACCCATCAACTCCTTAGCATCCCTTGGTACCCCAGATCCTTGTACTCAGCATGACTCCACTTGTTGAGACTTTGCTGGACATTCATGTGAGACCTCGGGGACTGTCCCTTGGCTTTTATTTGGTGGGGCGATGAACAACTTTGTTACAATCTCTAGCCAAAGCCATTTCAGACCTAAGCTCCCAGCACTTACATACAGGTGGGGTTTGGATGACTGATGTCTTTGCTAGGCATGGTGAAAATCGTGTCTGCTCTGTCAGAGTTACTCCCAAAGTCTAAAAAAGGCTCCTGTTTGGTCTGGGCAAAATTGGTAAGAAGGCCACTTGAACAAGGAGTGAGACAGAAGGGCAGCAGAAATGATGGCTGACCTCCTGTTGAAGTGGAAAGAAGTTCTCATAGGTCTCTGCAAAATCCACTGCTGCTGGCTCTGGAGAGCTTCCAGAGGTCCTCCTTCACCCCCACAGGGGCAAAACAATTCAGCAGCCAGGTGATGGTGGGTAGTTTCTCAAAGGCTATCTTTCCCCAGTGCTGTTGGAAGAAACATCCTTCTTTCCTCTCTGCAGCTCTGCTACTTCACTTCTGCAGCATTTTGCTTTGCTCTTTTCCTTCTCTTCCTATGCACGTCTTGATGCTCCCTGGAAGGTGGTGTTGCCCTTCAGGTGTCTTACTGGGCATAAATATACACAAGTTTGAGAGAAACATTGCTCACAGAAGAAGTTAGATTGGAAGTAATCTAGTCCTATTGACTGCTTATAGCAGGGATACCTTTCAACTAGATTGGGTTGGTCAGAGTCTTGTCCAGCCAAAATATCCAAGGATGGAGATCCCACAGCCTCTCTGGAAAACCTGTCCCAGTACTGCACTACTTTCAGGGAAGAGGAACCTTTCCCTTGTGCCTGCTTTGCCCGAGTGCAACATTTGTCCATCACCTTGAAGTTTCCTGAGTATTTGAAAGCTAACAAGAAGCAGCGATAGCTGCTTACTGTCTATTGACATAACTCCATGGGTTTTATTGGTGCAGGGAATTAAACTGCCTTATTAACTAAGAAAATTACTAGTACACATTTCACTCTGCTTTCCTTCATTGAAACCTCCAGATTCCCTCCACTCTCCCATCCCTTGATTGCATTCTTGATTGTGGATTTTACTTTGTCTTCATCCCTGACATTGCAAATCTGTACTCACAGCAGAACTCTGTTGTTCTGTTGCTTCATTTCGCCGTGTGCTGAAATATCTCTTGGGCTCTCACCTTCTCTTGATATGGCAGAAGCTGCTTTGAACAAGGAGTTCCTGGGGTAATATTTGTGCTCATCTTCTGCAGGTACTCTCTGCTTGGCAGAGTCAGAGCACTGACCTCGGCGACCTTTTGCCCAAGTGGCTGATCTGATGCTCAGATATGAGCTATTTCTTTCTTGGGTTTCAGATTTTTGTTTATAAGGCTCAGTGGTAGCAACCACCATCCTCAGGTCAGATGCTTCACAGGGACTTGTGGGTGAGGAAAGCATGATTTCTGTTTTACAAATGGGAGGCTGAGGGTCTGTGGTGCAAAGAAACACCTGCAGGAGCTTCACAGCACATCTTGGGGTAGAATTACCTGAACAGAAGCATTTCTGTCATTAGAGTGGAAGGGGTAAGTAGCGTTTTTAAAGAATCTGTGCATAGTGTAGAATCGCAGTTTCACTTTGTAGATGATTTCCACCCTTATGTTCTAGGACTGTCTTTTGTTTTGCCCTTATCTCACAAACGCTGCTCAAGGAAAGGAGGATATGGAGCTCATTTCTCTCTATGAATGAATGGACCATTAGGGACTGTTGGCACCTGAATGGTTAGCTTCAGATAACAAAGGATTGCACCACCCTGCAAGCAGGCTGGGATTAAAAGAAAGACATTCCCTTAGAAGCACTGCTGAGAAGCAAAGAAGGCTGGCAAAGGGAAAAAAGGAAGAGAGAAACATACTTCTGCAAAAGTAGGGTTCTGTAAAAAGAGGTAGCACCTGAGAATGGGAGCTGCAGAGAAAAGGCTTCAATTTAATGTGGAGAGACCTCACGAAGGAATGAAAGAAGATCCTCCTGGGAGGGGACTGACAGGATGGTGAAGAACCAGATGCAGGGAGTGCTTATGGGCTTTTCTGTTGCATTATTTTGCTCAGTATCTTTTTTTTTTAATATCTCAAGAAGAGATTGTTTTTCTGAACATTATGCAGTTGATCTGCTTGGTATTTTAGTGGTTGTTTATCTCTGAGGTGGTAAATTATAAAGTAGGGGGCCTGCAGGGTTGGTGTGCATGTAGAAATATATGCTGAAACTCCTGGAAGGCTGGGAAAACCAGGGTTATTTTTCGGTTCCGGCTGTGAGGTCTCAGGAAGAACTACTTGAGGGAGGATTCGTACCCTGCGAATATGCTTAGAAATCTACTGTGCCTGGAATGTTTGATTTAAGAGAACATAAAAAGCACACAAATCCAACATGTTTCAAACATAGCTGTATTTTGAATAATCAGTATATTATGAGCAGAGTTTTGAAAGGATTTATCAAATCTGGGGACTGGAGATTTTTTTATTATTTTGTCCTTTTTCCTGCAAAAGTCAGGGACAGATTGAAATCTGCTGACTCCAGCACTTAAAAGACAGTTCAAAGGACCTGGCTCAGAGTTTCCAAACACTGCTGGGAATCAGAACATATGTTTAGAAGAGCATCAGATACCTAAAGAAACTTTGTAGGAGAAGTAATTTTGCTTATCTTCTGAACTGAATCGCAATTATAATGTTTGCTGACAACTTTATGATGCTTACTGTAACTGTAGATTTTTTTTTTCCTTTTCCTTACACTACAGAAACAGCATATTCTTGTCATGCAGCTGTTGCTTACTGTGCCTTCCTTCTGCTTTGGAAGGATTTTCCCATGTTCATATCCGTAGCTTTTGGGTCCTGTCACTGAACAGCTGCGGGTTGATACTAGATAGAACTGAGTTTTTTTCTGTGTTCACACACAAGCAGGCTTGTGAACAAAAGATTTTTAAGAAAGCTGATAAATGAACAAGGTCTTTTGGACACTGCAATGTTGCTAACATTGCAGACAATAAAAATCATTGTACTTGTACTCACTTAAAGCAAAGGAAGACATAACTCAATCTGTTTTATCTGTCAGCCTCCAAGTTTTTCCCTACAGGCTTGAGAGAGGATGTTCTATAATGAACTCATCTTTCATGTGACAGAAAGGGAAATGCTATCTCACAGCCTAATGCTTACATTTCAATCTCCCATTTAGCTTCAGCCTTGCCCTGATTTCAGTGATCAGAGCTTAAGGAAGGATCAGGGATTCCTGGTTAGTTCCAACTCTGACATGTGCAAATCACATAGCTTCCTTCTATCTACAAGGAGAGCAGATACAGTTATCTTGACACATGTCCATCTTAGGCATGCTCTGAGGTTTGATTCAGTACTTTTGCCAGCTGTTCATCAGGCAGAGAGGATGGTGAGCCCAGACAGGCACACTGACTACCATTGTCTCCTGAGTGAGATGGAAATGGGAGTGTATGTGGGGAAGTAACATGCACACTTGTCTTGTTCTTCCATCTCTTAAGTCTTTGGCTTTTGCCTGGGGACCCTGGGAACATCATCTTTTTTTGTTTGTTCTTCCTGCTTCCTTAACATTATTTTTCCCATTCTTGAATTCTTCCACATGTATGAAAAAAACCTAACAGTGAGTAACCCATTTAGCTGGTACCTTCCACTCTCTACTCTTGCACAAATGGGCACAAGGACAGGGACAGATCCTGGTGTCATAGGTGGGGACACCACGCAGAGTTCTGTGACTGGCTCTCCCCAAGCAAAGAGAAGGAGGCCCTTTTGAGGAGGAAGAAAGAAGGCCATGGTGTACAATGATGGGTTTGACACAGAGTTGGCCACCCTTTGCCCCCTCTGCCAAGGGGCTTTGCCAGCATGGACATTTGTGTGTGCTGGAGAGAGCAGTATGGGCTCATGATAAGGGGAGGGATATGCAGACAGATGGACAAGAGAGGATAGAAGGGTTGTACCCGGCTCTGCTTAGCTTTCCTGTAACAGCCCTGTGTCACAGCTGCTTGGGACACTGCCAGTGGTGGGGTGGGCTCTGGTATGAGTGTGGTAGGAGGCAGGGGGAAGCACCAAACCTAGTCCTGATACTGTAACAGAATAAGAAAATAATGTAAGAAAGCTTGGCATAGTTGTAAAGAAGACACAGGGCTAGGCAGGTCTTTGGTCTAAATTAGCTGGGATCTGTCCCATTAGTTTCCTGCTTGGCTTCATCTCTCTCTTGTTGTGGCTTGCAGTGTTCAAGGTTGCTGAGCAAAAGATTACACCATGAATTTGTGGTTGTGCAGAGTCAGACATCTAGGGACACATGTCCATGTGCCAGCAAGGAGGCTCTAGATTCAGCTGTACCTTCTCTTAGGGCAGCCTGGTCATTTTAGAGATGTGGCCTACCTTCCCCAGCAACGAGAGAACTACAAGAAGAAATATGTGAAGACTTCTGTGGGATCCACCTGCTATACAAAGTGCTTAGAGCAGATAGAAGGCCAGAGTGAAAATATTACATGATTTTAAGAGCTCAAGATAGCAAACCTGGCCTTGGGCAGATGTCAGCCTGCCAAGGCACATTGCTCAGTTAGTGCAGGTTTATGTGCACTACAGCCTTGTGGAGGAGAGTCAGACTTGAGAGACATTTATCTTGTAGTTAGTTGAAAAAATGTGATACTCTGTCTGAATTAGTTCTCGCGTAGATGGACACAAAGCCACCTTCTGGCTCTGGAAAGCTTATTCTCCTTTTTCATCCTATCAGCAAGATTAGGACATGTAACTGAAGGGAATGAGGAAAAGAAGAACAAGGGAGTAGATAGCTATAGCTAGTCCACTATTGGCACTTTCCAGCAAATGTGCACTTTCTCCTCTACTCATCCTGGCTGAGAGAAAATGCTCCTTCTAAAACATAGCAGAGCCTCTTCACCATCCTGCAGACCTTTTCTTGCTGCTCTTCCCTTCCTCAGCACTTGCAGAAACTTGGCAGTGGCAATACATCTGGTGTCCTGTGATTGCTGCTCAGCATGTTGAATGGTACCATCTAATTTCTTCTCTGGGCTCCCTGCCTTCTAGTTCAGACCCACCTGCTGCCTCTCATTGTACTGCTGCATGTGTGGTCACCACCGTAATCTGTGCCTGCTTATGGTTACCACTTGGGACAGTGCTCCCCTGGCAGCATAAATGAAGTGTCATCGTAAGAGCAGGGTCTCCTACTGGGGACATGTTGCTGCTAGCCCAACTCCCTTGCAAATACTCTTCATCTGACACTGAAAGCCCAGGAAAAAGTTCCTCTGAATCCTTTTATTCTTTACTCTCATTAATAATGGCTTAATATGGTGTTGGAAGCATGAACATGGTAATGCAAGTGAGGGAGGAGAACTGTGTGTGACCTTGGGCACAGAAGGAGCAAGGACAGAGAAGAAAAGTCAGAGGAGCAAGGGGAAGTTTTATCGGAGGGACATGGAGACAGTTAAAAGTGTCAGTTACATGAAAAGTGGAGACCTGTAGTGAAAAGAAAGGCTTAAACTCTGCATAGGGTGCTGTGCCAGCAGGAGTTAAGCTACAAGAGTGGGCACTGATAGAAAATGACAGCTGCAGTTTAAGTCAAAGAAGGATTCAGGGCCATCTTCCATCACATTTTGACAGGCTTGCAGCATGGTACTGGCCCAGAGATACTGCATCATCTCAGTTGGCGTGAGGGGGAATTAAGAAATCCGGCTGTAACCTGAGCAAACCAAGGAGCTGAGGTGAAGGAACACAGTGTCAGCAGCAATCCAAATGTTATAAAATGCTTTTAGCTAAAGACCTAAAGAAAACAAAAAGTACCAAGGATTGCTTACATGGTGATATATTGCACGTTCAATATTTTGCACCAAGTAGTTGTAAAGTATTTAAAAACTTATTAATGGGGTTGTTTGCTTTTTTTTTTTTAAAGGAGGAGTAAAAATTCAGCTCTAAAAAGTACCATGGGATTGGAAGGGATCATCATCAATCACCAAGGCAATTCCTCTGCAAATTGCAGGCCACTGAACAAAGGTGCAGAGCTCAATGAAGTTCATCAACCATTTGTTCCCCATGACCCCATCACCTCATAAGGTTATAAGGTTTTTCACCACTCCATAAGAAAATCTTGTAGAAGAACCCCAAAGCAAAGCCACAGGAAGACTATATGATGAAAGAGTGGGACGGATCGAAGAGTTTCCTGGGATGGTTAGCTCCTGCACTAAAGGAGACTTAGGCTTTCTGTTGATCCTTAAAATTAGTTCTTCATTGGACAGCTTCAAAAGGCTCTGTCAGATGTCAGACTGCTTATGTTTGGAGGGTGCCAGCATGACCACTGTCCAGAGATGCTGGAGGTTCCAGTAATCTGGAGAGCCCTGCATGGGCTGCATGCTTTCATCTTCCTGCAACCTGTGGTTGATCACGGAAAGGAAAAAAACATGGTTTTCGTGGGAGCAAAGTATTCATCAACTCACATAAAATAAGAACAGTACAATGTTCTTTCCAATTTTTTTTCAATCCTTTTTTTCTGACTAATAAGTGTCTAAAACTTCCTTCTTCACTGGAGAAAAGTGAAGAAAAGATGATTGGAAGGGCAGATGGAGTTTAACCTCGATAAGAGCATGGCATCGCACAAGAAAAGGTGCATACCTGATGCATCCCTTGAAGTCTCTGGGAGCCTAAATGCTTACCTTTGGTAGGCACCTTTCTGTTCAGCTTTAACTACTTCTGAGATGTTTGATTGTGCTGGATAACTGAGAAAGCTTTTTCCTTATGTGATGCATGTATGAAGCTGTGAGTCTGACAGTAGCTCCTTAGGGGGGTTGGAAGAGACCTCTCTCAGAGGAGGTCAGAAGCTGGGGGGAGTTTGAGAGGCGCTGCTGAACTGGTGGGGTCTTCGATGAAGGAGCCTTCTGCTCCCACCTGTTGGTGATTAAAGGGAAGCTTCATTTGCATAAGCTTTCTACCCAGAATTCCTCGGGTGACTGTTTGAGTCACTATCAAGTCAAAACCACCTGAGTGTGGAGGAAGAAGAGTTTCTAGGAAATTCTCATTCACTTTCCTGTGCTTTTTCTCTTCTGAATGATGGAGGGTTTTTTTGAGCAGTAGCCCAGTCAAAGCTGGAGTTTGGGGCAGAGTTATGATGGGGACTTCGGGACAGGAGGTGAGGAGACAAAGACTTCTGATAAGGAGGTAAAAACCGTAATGCAGCAATGGTATCCCAGTGTGATACTGTTGCTATGTTGCCAGCATAAGCCTTAACATACCATGAGCAATGGCAGCCTAAAATACCTGAGTTAAAATCAATGGTAAATTTCATCTGTTTTAAGTTTGGACACAAAATTTATTTTCAGGCTTTTCATTTTTTTTCTGTGAAGGTGAAAATATTTCTGTAATCTTTGTCTCCAGGATATGGGACCTAATAAAACACTCTATGTACTGTGAGAAAAGATCTGTTGTGTTTTCTGGTTTGATTTGTTGTTTAGGGGGTTTTTAGTTTGTCTTTTTTTGTTTGTTTATTTGTTTGTTTGTTGTGGATTTTTTTTTCCTAACAATGAGCTGACCCAGCAGAAATGTTCTGACAGAAGTGACAAAATCTATAGCTTTTTCAGGGCCAAGGAGAAATGGAAGTTTCTGATGAGGTGGGAAGGGAGAGGTTTCCCAGTTCAGGGGACTGAAGAGCAGTAGGAACAATTATGCACTGGGTAGCACTTGAATTGCTTGTGAGAATAAAAACAATAGAATTTCTTGTACAAGGCATGTAGACAATCTATAATATAATTTCAGCATTTATTATGATGAAGATAAGTAGGTACTAGGTAAATACAAAAGGAGAAAGATAGATCAGACTGTTTTCATGACCAAATGCTAATCCTGTAAAATGTTGAAGTCTCTTCTAAACTGGTTTCAGTTTCTCTGAAATTGTGTAAAGGAAAACTCATGAAAAAAACCTCATGACTCAGTCTAACTTTTGTTACTTTTTTTCTTGATTTATTTGTGAATTAGTGTAAATTTTTACTTTGAATCAGCTCTTTCAATGAGACATGATATTGGATTTTTGTGATCTCATTGTCAAAAAAAAGAAAAACTGAGCACAAACCAAAATCCCCTGGACTGTTCTGAATCCATTTATCACTGCTGATGAAATTTTTTTGTCCATGGAGAAATGTGGAATTTTCAGTCTTTCTCTGCTTTAGGCTGAGCTGAATTCAGACTTCCAAAATCCCTCTGTCTGAGCAGAAATCACGGCGGTAGATTATGGCTCCTTAGGAGACAGCCCTTCTGAAACCACACAGCCCATAGCCTAAATGCATATTGTGCAGACGAAAGATGCATTGTGGGAGAAAAATGGTGAAGATCTCAATCTGCAAGGTGCTGAGCTATTTGATCTCCATTCAACAAAGCTTTTAGTGAGCTTAGTTTAATTCTCAGTGACTCAGTAACTATTTACATGCCTGCTTGGGGATTTTGCTGGATTGCAGCCTGAACAGTAGTCACTCTTGGGATCAGGTTGGTTTCCAAATTGTTACTTCCAGGCTATTATTTCTCACAGCATCACTGTCCTAGTCCAGATCCCCACTTGATTCTTCTCTTACCCTTTCATTTTCCAGGTTCAAGCAGAAACTCCTTAAACTTCTGTGTTGTTTTTTTTTAACTGCTTGCTTGTGTTTAAATTTCTTCCCAATTTATTATCACCTGCAAATTTCATTCATGCTCATTCACCCATGATCACACGAAGAATGTGGTTTAGTAGCACTGGTACTAACACAAATAATTTTAACACCTCGGGGAAAAAAATTTCCCCAAATCCTTCTAATTTGATTCACTGCTGTTTATCATTATCCTTTATTTTTGGTCTTCTAGCCAGCTTGCAGCCCACATGTTAATACTGTTGGTTTTTTTCCCAAGCTCATTTGGACTAATTTCTCTGCTGATGATTTCATGGGACACTGAATCAAATATTTTGCTAAAATCCTAGCACATTATATCTCATGTATTCCTTTCACCCACTAATCATGTAACCAGGCCAAAAATTAATCAGATTTTTATGTCAAAAAACAGACTCCTTCTCACGATTCCTTTACCCTGAAGATGACTCACAATGTATCATCCAACTTCTTTGTGCCCCCCAGGTTGTTTCCTTAGTGTATTTTGTATTTAAGCTGGAGTTACAGGATGAGGGACCATCACAGTCACCCTACATTACACCATAAGTTCTGGGAAGGAGGAGTGCCACTGGGAAGAGTGTGTGCCACCAGAGGAAACACATTCCTGACCAAATAACCAGCAGTAGGGAGTGCTTTCATACAGTGTCAACCTTAGTCTATGTTCCAAAGGACACTTTCAAAAGAAGAGGCATCAATCTTAAGCACTCAAAAGGTAAGCAAACAAAATTGTTCATCACTTTGGACTTTTATGTCTCTCATTCATGGTCTGAAATGACCTATTCATCAGTGCTGGATAGACTAACAGTATATTATTTAAAATTTTGCACCTAAAAACACCTTGAAAAAGACTATTGATTTGTCAGCTAGGAGTGGAAGCAGCTATGTTGGAGTGACTGGGCTCTGAATTACCCTTCAATTAAAAGAGCTTCTTAGTAAAAGAGCCATTGCAATGGGAGGGAGAGCATTTTTATGAGCCAGTAAGGGAAATACATATGTTTGAATCAAAAGAATCCACTTTAGCTGCAAAATATATGGTGCTGCAAGTGATGAAGAAAAGACTGTAGGGAAGGAGAGAATGAACTTTAACAAGTATTTGTCACAACAAAATACAATCAAAAACAGTAGAACAAGAACTTGAAAACAATTTCAGTTTTAAAGCTAAATTTTTTATGCTTTGCAAAATGTGGTCGGATGTGTGATTTAAATCCACTTGGTACAGAAAACAATGAAAACCAGAATTAGATTATTATATATCTGGCATTTCATTCTATGAGTTTTATCCATATGTTGGTGCTCCAGAAAAGCTACTTGCGTTGTACACTTGATTGTAATTTAGTGACTGTGAAATGTTTTTTTTAATTATTCTATGGAAAAAAAAGTCTTGTTGAGATTATCCAAACAATCTAGATCTGCCTCACAGGTTACCTAACTGTGCTTTTCTTCAGGTAAGCCTAATGTTGAAATGAACCCAGATGTTTTGACTGGCAGAACTCCACATTAGGCTATGGTGCTGTGCGTCCTGGGAAGTGGAGTTGCAATCCTCTGGCTGGATTCTGTGAGCCGACCATGTTCCCTCAGTATAGCTTTCTCCTCTTAAGACAACCAAGGCCAGGTGGCAAGAGAACATGGATAGGGTGGCCTATAGTGATGAAGATAGATGTGAGCTCCTTCACTGGTCCTTTCCAGGAGGTAGCACTCTGGCACCACTGCAAAGTGCTCCTTAACATTGAGCTATCTCAAAATGAAAACTGTAGGAGTAGTTTGACAGATGAAGTCAAAATATATCAGTGAAGGGGTGCTGAAATTCTTTTGATAGAGAATGACAAAATTAGGAGTTTTGCATATCCTATGTAATGTTTTTACTATAACCACTCCTGCAGCAGGAGGAAAATAAATGTGATGTTGTCATGGTGTTGGAGATTGGAAGCTCCTAGTTGTCCTTAAGTTAAGTTCTGAACAGTTTAATTTTCCTGTGCACAGGTGTTTGCATCCTTGCATACCTGCTCTCTCCTAATGCCAAACCTCAGTTCCTTTTCTTTCTAAAGTTGTGTCCTTTCAAAGACATCTCAAAACCTCAGAAGAAAGTTGGATTATTTATTCTTGGTGTAGGGAGTTTTGTTTAACACTTTAAACTGAGGGTTAAGTCTCAAAGTCATTACTTTATTTAGGTTTTATTGGATAAGATTACATTTGATAAAGTTGATGCCCATGTAAATACAACACTATGGCAAACCTGGCAAAGACCCAGCTTTGGGGAAATAAGTTAGAACCGCACACAATGCTTTCATCCTGGATGGATAGTCATGCTGGTTGAGATTTAACTGGTGAACTGCGGCAAAACTTGGTTTTGTCCTACTTGCAAATGTTACCAGCTGCTTTGTAATTTTTTTTGTTTACCAGCCCCTTCTGAAAAAACATGTGGGCGGATACACTGTTTGGCTTCCTAGTAAACTCTGATACAAAATGTGTACCTTGTAGCATTAGCTTGTCCTTCATGTAGAGTGCGTCAATGGATCTTCAGTCAAGTAACAGGCCTGTGACCTTTTCTGTCCAATGTCAAATAGAGCTATTACTTCCCCATCTTGTTATGGAGACACATATTATAATTTTAAAAACTCATGGATGCCCACAGGCTTCTGTAGAAAATAAATTTATAAAATTTTTACTAGGTTTCCCTTACATTTTTCCTGGCATTTAGTAAATTGAGTTGTTTGTGTGGCACAGTCAGACTAGACATAGGTCTAATGTACCTCAGCTGTTTCCTCTGTGACCTGATTCCACCTGACTTACTCTATTTAAAGGACCCTTTTGGAGAGTCTAGGGTTCCCAAGCTTGTCTTCCTAAGGCTTCCTGATTGCTTCTCCAATAGTGAATGTGGATAGACTGAGAGCTTAGACCCTATGCTTGCTCTCTGCCTGTGGAGGAACTTTATGTGCTGAATAATACTCAAAGCTGTGGTGCCCATGCTAGTCTCTACTTTGGTGCATTAGCAAAGCAGAGCTGCCAAGCATAAACCCGCTGGATTTTCAATATGACTTACTCAATTTCTTTACCAGCAGTAACGTGGCATAATATTTTGGACTTTTCACGCTTCTGTTATTGTTTGGTTAGTTTTGTTTTGTTTCCTCTCATTGATCAACCAGAGCCTGCAGTAGCTTCAAAGGGAAACATCCATTTGTCTGAATGCTTCTTGCCATCATCTTCTATGTGCAGACACCTAGGGTGCTGGTGGTCTAATTCCAAGGAGAAGATAGAGGCTTATGTGTGCTAGGCATTGATCTGCATCTGTGGATGAGGTCCACTACTCCTCTGCAAAATCCACAGCTAGAAAACAAGAACGGGTTCAGAGGAGGGCCACAAAGATGATCAAAGGGCTGAAGCAACTGCCTTATGAGGACTGGCTGAAGGAGTTTGGGCTATTCAGCCTGGTGAAGAGAAGGCTCAGGGGGGATTTCATAGTAGCTCATCAGTACCTGAAGGGGGCCTGCAGAATGGCTGGGGTAGGACTTTTTAATAGGATATGTGATGGAAGGACTAGGAA
>VZTY01028592.1:6548-109380 GCA_013400935.1 Turnix velox | reverse complement strand
GTTCCCTGCAGGGGGGGTTGGAACTAGATGATCTTTAAGATCCCTTCCAACCCTAACTAGTTTATGATTCTATGAGAAGGCACTGTCCCTAGTGTAAAAAGACTAAGGCAGTGTACCTGAGCTGATCAAACAGCTACTGCTGCAGTCCTGTTCCCACCTTGCATCAAGCCTCTCACTTCTCTTGTGTCACTGGTGGAGTTTCATGGGTCAGACCCGGCAGGAAGCTGTTCAGTTGTTGCAACTGCACCAGTTTGCCATCAGTTTAGGTTATAGGTCTCCCCAGTTCCATTTCCAGATTAGTTTAGCAAGAGCTTGTGGCTGGAGCTGGAGGAGGACAGGACTACCTTAGGTCTCCAATAACTGGTCCTCAATTCAGTTCAGGCATAACATGAAAAATACTCTTTCTATAAAATAATACTTAGATTGCTTCTCTGAATCTTGCAGGAGCAAGTCCCTTATTGATAGAAAAGAAGAATTCTATGCATGAAATTGCAGCTCAGTTCAAAGGTAAGCAATCTCTTTGAGTTTGTGAAATAGCATGTAATCAAATTGTTAAAGGCACTCCGTGCATAGAAAAAGGAGTATATTATGTTTGCCATTCAGTCTTTGCTCCAGTGTTTTGATAGGCTTCCCTGTGCATAAATGCAGATGTTTTTGTGGAATAACTATGAGTTTAAAACTGTAGTCTTCACTACATAAGAACTTATCTATTCTTGACCTACCATTGATCTTCCATTTGAAAATGATGCTTTGAGTAAAACCCAAATTTTGCAAGTGGATTGCCTTGGTTCAGCTTGTGCTATCAGATGAGGAACTAATACCATAAATCTTCTCTCTTTTCTTCTCCTCTCCTCCTTCTGTCTTCTCTCTCTGACCCTGTGTATGCCCTCTGGAGAATCCTGAACTTATGTTCTTAACTTTCATATTGACATAGATTTAGGACATTTTCACTATAGTGAGGCTAGTATACGAAGGCTATAAATTGCTGATCTGTAAAACAAAGTAAAATTTGACCCTGTTGCACATATGGGGATTTGACTTAGATTCCATTCTCAATCACAATCATAAACTGCTTTTATTAATGAAATGGCATTTGAATTGCTGCAGCATAGCCAAGAGTTGTTTACTGTGTTGATAAATGATGTCCTGTGACTATACTACTTTTGACACTAATACTATACTAATTTTAATTTTTAATAGAAATAAAGGACTCAGTGAAATTTTGTATTGATGTAGTAATCAATTAATTCTCAGTCTAAAGATTTATGCAACATATAAATCAATACACTACTTCAAAGTGTCTGTAAGTTGTCCAGCGTGGCTCCAATCTCATTTGAGGTACTTCTGTTGCAGATAATAATAATTTTCCTAGTCCTTCTATACTTACTTAATATATTGCTCAGAGAAACATGTATACTTTAAGTCTTGACTGTGCAATATAATTCCTATAGACTTTAGACAAATTCTTCATTTTCTTTGGGTATGATTCTTATTTACACAATTCTTTCTTCAGCAAACTGCCTTTAATGTAGAGGCAAATCTTATTTATAATGATAAATAATCTGTCAGTGACACAGAGTGGCCTTGGCCCAAAGGGGAATCATCTTCCCACACATGAAATGTATTCACCAGTACTTTCTTTTGCCTGCTTATGGACACATTTAGGTGAGAATGTGTTGGAGAATGGGCAGTCTGGAACAGTGTGTGTGTTGTGTTTGGTGCTATGAGACTTATGCCTTCAGCTGAGGTCTCTAAGCACCACTGTAATGCAAATAATAACACTGCTGTAATAGCACAACATGGGGGGGTGGTGGTGGAGAGAAGTCACAGATTTTACAATCTGGATGCTCCCTCCTAAGGCACTGAAGCAGGTCCTCATGTAGCTGAGGTCTTACCCTGCCTCCAAGATGGAGCAGCTCCAATTTATTTCCCTGATGCAGGGTGAGAATATATTTATATTAAAAAAAAAAATTAAAAATCTCTAAATGCTGGCTGTGAAATACGAACCTTCAATATCCCCTGCCTGGTCTCAGTCAAGCAGTTTATGTGTAATGGCTCCCACTCTTCTGCTGAGATGGGCAGGGTGGGCAGCATGTCCTCTGGCTCCCCAGCCAGAGCGAGCTGTCCACCCTCCCCCCATGCAGCCAGTGGGCCGGCATCAGTGAGGCTGCTGGGTGGGCAGAGAAGGCGGTAGGGCAGAGCAGGCCTCTCGCCACCATGGCTCCGGCTTCTGCTGGCTGGGCCCCTGCCAGGCCCTGTGCTTGCAGGGGCTCTAACAAACACTGCAGCAGCACAAATTTCATTGCCATGCACAGGGGAAACAGCCCTGTCGTCTATGGGAAATCCCAAAATGTTGGGCCAAAGGGGTGTGTATTTGTAGTGAGATGGAGAAGGATAGACAGACACCTGCTCACCCCACGGTGTTTGGGTTAGCACAGGTGATGGGAATCTCAGGGAGAAGGGAGTGTAGTGGGAGCAGGGCCACTCAACTTCGGGGTGTGTTGTTTACAGCCCTGTGCATCTTCCTCTTTCACAGTTTAAGACAGGATTAATTTTCTATCACATTGTGGCTCCCAAAGGCAGCAAACTGCTACCAAAATAGCATTAAAAATAAAGCCAAGCCTCACCGGTGCTTTACGTCCAGGCAAAATTCTTCTGCGGCCAGGTCGGGTGGTACTGATGGGGCATTGCAACTGAGAGGAGAGATGCACAGGTGCAGAGGGATAATGTGCACATACCCACCACTCTTTGTGGTGGGTAATACGAGGGAGTTTTCATGGCTTTTTTGTGTGCAGTAGGTGTCATTAAAAACTCAACATTTTCCATCCTGCCTTTGCTGTAGCATTTGGATGGTTACAGCTCCCAGGCAGTGGTCAAGTGTGGATGTGGTGTGGCAGTTCATGACTGAATTAGATGCACCATTTTTTCTTGAGCAAAAACAAAAGTTGCTGTATGCAATTGCAGTTGTCACCTAGACCTGTAAAGCAAGAAGAAGAAGAAATAAGCTTGACTGTCATGGTAATCGGTCTTGGCAATACTTCAGCAGGTTTATCTAGAGCCTAAGGTCCTTAACCAGGTTGTGGACAACCATTTTTCATTCTTAGTCAGATGCAGACCTTAAGACTTTGGGACATGCCTCAGTTGTTTGTAAAGTTGTGTGTGATGATGCTAAAACCTGTCATGGAGAAGTGCAGTGCTCAGGTATTGCAGGGAATTGAAGCTCCTAGGTGTCTTCTCAGTTCTGATACACAAGCAGAATGACTTGGAGGGAAAGGGGATGGTGGTTAGATCATGAAATGTTTACATTAGCCTGTTTGTGGCAGCCTGACATGTCGAATTTGATTTGGAAATGTTTTGCATGAAAATCTTATCCCAAGTGCCTTCTACTTTTACCACCTTTTAATAGGGGCAATGGGGGAAGTGGTGATGGTAAATGAGCTAAAATCGAATGAGGCAGAGTAGGCCAGACAGTGTCTGTTCTTTAATTTTTTTCTTTAAAACATGAATTTTACCACTGTCACATATCCTAGAGGACAAGCAATTTCAAAACAGAGGAGGTTCTCATTTTTATAGACTGATTCAAGAAAGATGATAAATGACACTGTTACTGGAACTTCAGATCACAGTCAGAAAATCTGATAAAACTCAGAATTAAGAGGTGATATGCACAGAGCACATTATTCTCTGTAGAGCAGACCTGCACAGTCTCTGAACTGCTGCAATTTCTGAGGATCCTGATCTGTTCGTTACAACTTTCTCATGAAAGGAGGTGCTGATCTCTTCTTCCTGAATGCACAGCTCAAAGCTTTGTCAAGGGAGGCTCAGGTTGGGTATTAGGAAAAAAATCCGCAATGAGGAGGTGGTCAAACACTGGAATAAATTCCTCAGGGAGCCATCCTCAAGGCAGTGATATCCTCAAGTAGTGATATCAAGCCTGATGATATTCAAGAAGCATTTACATCACTCTGAGGTATTTGGTTTAATTTCTAGTTTGTTTCACTACCATGGAGATCTGCTTTACTGTGACTTTTGATAGACTGTCATGTTGGACATAATACAACTTTTTGCGGGACCTCTCCTAATGCTACTCATGTCTTTTAAATGTGTGATGGTCAACTGATTTGAGTGTGATGAGAAGAGACTCCAAACATCTTGTGGAAATACCATGTTCTGTCTTCACAGTCTTCTTTTATTCTAGCCTGCATTGATTTATTTCTCTTCTATGGTTACTCTTGAGGGCACGGAGTATTCACCTACCCTCATTGAGGGAGCTAATCAGGTGACCTTTCTACTCACTGTACTCTTCTTGGCCTGATTCAGTCATCTGGTCTTTATTTGTCTACCTCACGTCCTGCGCATTTCAGCAGGAAGACTGGCTGCTGGCTTGCAAGTTTGCCACTGTTACTTAATTTTGTTAGTCCAAAATAAATTCTAAGGCCTCGTGAAACATTTGCTTATGAAATACTTTCTCTGTAAGGTGTGAAGCTTGTTTTTGTGAACATCCCTGTTCTATTTTGTTTTGTTTTTTTAACAAGAAAAAACAATTCCCTTCTCCCATATTTGTAATTTTTCCTCAACTGAAGGATCTAGAAAAGAAGCATTTGTTTCTTTGGGAGGGCTAAAGAATTAAATAACATAAATAATAATGTAGAATAGAATAAAAATGCCATTAATAGTTCTTATAGGATTACAGAATCATCTTTTCCCACAATTAGTAATTCCTGTTGCTTTCTACTGAGGGGAGAGCTAAATCCTCATTCAGAGTAGCATATGCATTATGTGGACTAAGAAGACCAAATATATGTGATAAAGTTTATAATTCTTATTTTTCATGGATTAGTCACAAGCAACAGAATTATTTGAAAATCCCCCCTCCCCAAAATTGTAAGGATATTGAGTGATTTGTTCCTTAAAGACTTTGAATGTCTAATCAGTCTTCTGAAAGGCTGACAAATCTCAGACTTTCCTGAGGCTTTTATTCCTCTGATCAAAAATAATTCTGAAGAATTCACATAGAGCATTTTAAAAAAGCTCTGTGTTTTGGTTTGTCTTTTTTTTTTTCCTGGGGAATGAAAAATCCTTCATAACACTTTGCCTTTTTAGGATTTCTTACTCTAATGATTAGGAAATAAATAATTTCTGGATAAATCTATTTTTAATCCAGTACATCTCATGAAATGCAGATCACATACAACAGGATGTTCCTGAGAAAGCAGAACTGTGTGAGGCAAGACAAGGAATCTCCGATGGGAACATTTTCCAGACCTGTAATGGAAGAGAAATCTGGTAGTGCAAGTCTGAAAAACAGAAGGATATCAGAAAAAGTGTGAAACAAGCAAAAGTGGAGTGGAGCATATCCCCAGAAACTTCAACAGTGCTATCCACCAGGAAACTTCCACAAAAAAGATGCACTGTAGAGTGGGAAAGTGTAAAACCCCAAAAAATTGCCTTTTACATGTTAACAGCATCCTAAGATCTGTAGAAAAAAATATTTTAAATGGGATCATTTGGCCCAGAGGAGTTTCTACATCCCCACATTGCATAACAGCACTGCATGTGTAGATTACCATGGTCCAAAAGCTGTGTTGTTTTGTTGACTGAAGCACCGCACCATATTGACATGCCATTTGTCTTTGCATAAACTATTTTTTATTGGGGAAAAATATTCCTAAAAACTAAGCACAGAGAGGATCTCAAAGAAGCTGCAACACAATGCCTTCTGAAAGAACTAACTCACGAAGAAAGACTTGTTTAAGACTTTTGAACTTCATTAGCCCCTATGAAACACTCAAGTGGGACAATAGCAGTAAGCAAACCAAAAACCAAACCCAGATTCTATTAAACATCAGAGCATTCAAGTATAGGAGTGCTAAAAGCTACTGAATGTTGGAACACCTTTAGATCCTAGACAGAGTATCTGAGATGCCACCTGGAAAAGCAATCATGAATGTGCCTTTCTGTGGGCAAATGCAATTCCCTCTGTTCAAGTACATGAATGCGGCACCTTGAAATAACTCCAAAGTTATAATGGTGTCATGAAAATGGAGTATAAATACCTTGGTTAATTTAGGTGGCCAATTGGTTTGAAATTTCATGTAAGCTTAGTTTGAATGCCCTTTGACATTTGTTTTGTAGTTTGGATTTTTTTTGAGATTTTTTTCTTCTCTTAATACTCTTAAGACTCTTACAGAAATTCTTTGAAACTTGACGCTGTGCGAAATTCAATCCCTTCTGGTTTTAAATTCATATATACATATACATGGATATTTTTTTGTAGACTACTTATGTGTAAATACATAAGTCAGTCAAGAAAGGCTAACATCCTGAGTTCTATTTTTTTTCTGATTTAACAGCTTATTTGAAACTGAAATTAGATTTCCTTCCATTTCCAGCTATTATCCATGGTGTAGCTAAGCAACACTACCTTCATGTTATTGATGGGGTTGAGTGCACACAGATCTTGCAGACTGGAACAGGCATAACTACACCAGCTAAAGCTCCACTTTAACCAGTAAACCCTGCATTTCAATTGCAATGTTTTTCTGTTAGTGCTTGTGGAGCTGTTGCTGCAAGAAGCACTGATGTGGAGCTGCTCTTCAGTGCAAAACTCTTCTGTCTCCATCTATCTGTATGCCATTCTTATTCTTAAGGGGTTAAGAAGTCATGTAAATTGCTATGCAAAACATCACCAGAGGTAAATAAGCTTCCATAAGTATGAATTAAACCTTCTTTATACTTGTAAAGTCAAGTAAATAATGAAAGTGTTGGCATTCTTCTCTTTCCAGCCGTGCTCAGGAGCACATTTAATCTCTCCTGCCACTGTTTCATTTCCCTGATCATGTTCTCCATTCTTATCTCCTGCCCTGCTAACAAAATATCCCATTTTTTCCTTTTGATGTCTCTTTGTCAAGCACCTGTTTTTCAATCCAGCATTTCTGAGTACAACAAACCCCTGCACCAGATGTAGCAGAGCTGGAAGGGAAAGAAAGGCAACCTAATTAAGGTCTTTGCCCATTGAGTGGGGCAGAAGTAAGGATGGTGTAATACAGCATCTATCATCTCCAAACAGCCGCAGATGTTTTTCAGATGAGGCTTTCCACAGGGCTGAGGAGAGTGAGTCCCACTGGAGAGTTTCTGCTTGGGGTCTTTGACTAACTGTCCTGGAAACAGAAGTTCCTATGTTCTGGATAGAGTAATTTGTGTCCTGTCAGGTTTATTATTTTGTCCTCAGAGTTGACATGACTGGAGCTGGCATAGATGTGGACTTGGCAGCAGCAGCTCCAGACAGGGCATGTGTTGGAAGAGCTTGGAAGGTGGTAAAGGAATGTACTGATAGAGCCAAGCAAGAGCTGGAGTTTTCTGATCATGGCCCAGCTCCCCAATGCAGAGTTGTGTCTCATAAGTGTTGTGTGAGGAGAAAGTGTCATGTGTGAGTTGATGGCCTGAAGATGCATTTCATTGATTTTGTGTATTTGTGTTGGGTATGCTAGGGTCCAATTCCAGTTGTCTCAACAGAGTGCTTGGCAGATAGATTAAAAAAATAATTTTAAAGACCGTAGAAGGCTGATGGTCAAAGATGATAAAGAGAAGCAAGGAACTTCTTTTCTGAGTGTGAAAAATGATGATCTGAGAGTGACCAACCAAGGCACAAAGGCTTGGTATTTTAAGGATTCGAGTGATGTATGTTTCATCAAGGGAAGCGGACATAGTTAACTTTAAATGAGTATTTACTTGCACAGGAAGCTTGCAGGCTTAAAGCTCAGCTTCTGCTAATATACCATGGAATGATATCCAGAATTCACTCTCTAGGACCTGTCTTAAACAGAGGAGGGAAACAGACTCTCTACTGAACATCAGTGGGATCAACAGAAGAGATCAAGCTAAGACAAAACGAATTTCCAGGATAAGGTCTATCTGTCTGAAACTTCTGACCTAAGTTTTCTAGGCCCAGTAAATGTATGGCTCACTAATGCAAAATTACATGCTGGCTGAATGGGTTTCACTTAATTTTCTGCTATGAAAGCATTTCAGTTTTAACAATAGCTGTCATTCCCAATGTAATACAGAAATAGTTCAGTAATATAGGCCTTAAAACACTAGTCTAATAAATATTTACATTACTTATTTTAAGTTAAAAGCTTGGTTATGAATTGTTTTCATTCCAGCAGTGTAAACATCCTTCTGGAGTATGCACTGTAATGTTGAGATTAAAGTTAGTCAGCCTATTTGCCTGGTCTTATTTTATCAGTGCAAAAATATTCTTTAGCGGATGCTGATTAATGTATTTTTGCCATTTTCACTGTACAAACGCTCTTCTTTTTTTCTATAATGCAGAAGGGAGATACAATGTTAGGCACCTGTGGCAAATGAGTCAGCAAAAAAGCTTCAGATCTTTGTCTCATGTTTTTTAGTTGAAATAGAAATTTGAATGCACTGATATAAAATCTGTTTTCTGAGTGATGAATGGACTTTGTTTATTGTTTAGTTAACATTTGATGCCCATTTGATAAGTAAAACTCAGCTTTATAAAATCATAAACAAAAGCTATTTAAGGTGAGAGAAATTAGGTACTAGCATAAATAGCCTTGGCTCTGAACTGACAAGCAGTAATAGATAAATAACTGTGTATGGGTTTTGAGCTGGAATCCCAGCCATATTCATGTGGTGAAAGGGAAGGATTTGAATGATGGCAGCAGAATGCAAGCCTCCCCAGTATCATCGGAGTTTGAAGTGGCTGTAGAAATTCAGGCGGTCATTTAATAAAAACACCTCTTTTACTATGGAGGCTGTAAATTATACAAGCCTGTCAAGTTACAGCTCTGCCTTTGTGCTCAGCATGATTGTAATGTTCTCAGTCCATAATTTAGAAAAGGATTAAAGTTCTCCAATGCTCTGCTGTTTTTACAATGTTTTGGTGATAATAAGATTACCTCAGCCTCTCTCTCTCATGTGAAAATGTCAATAGAAAGACATGCCATATATGAAGGTGGGGTTTTCTCACACACAACCGTATATGAGAGGGAGAAAATACGTAACAGTGGTGTCTGGCATCAAAATCTTATTGCGGGGATGGAGATGCCTCATTACTCATGGGTGCTGAAGACATGCAGCTAATGTATGGATTTGCTTTGTACAAGTGCTGATAAGTCTTTCCGGTTATATCACTAAAGTTTATGTTTATTAAAATCAAAGATTTTAAAAAAAAGTTCTTGAAAAGCCTGCAAAGATTACAGAGGTTTTAGAGCCCCTACTGCTTGGAAAGCCAAGTTGCCATATTTACCAGGGCTTCAACTGCATAAGCCTCAGAAGGGGAGAAACATTGCAACTGGTGTATGTTAGAAAGTAATGGCAAAAAAAAAAAATCTTTATCAGAAAAAAATGATGTTTTTAAAATTCTAGTGTTGGTGTATATTCTGGGGGTGTATGAAATGATACATGACCTGTTGATGATCTAGGAATGCCTTATATTTTAGGAAGCTTGAACTTCTCACATTATTTGTTTCAGCATATTGGGTCTTCAGTCTGCCACTGGGCTTGGACTCCCACTTGCTGGTTCTGTGGTTTTGACTAATGCAGCTTTTAGTGTGCGTGTATCTTATTTTTGAAGACAATGGAAAAATATTTCTATTGCAAGTTAGTTTTGAATTTGGTTTGGTTTGGTTTTGTTCGGGTGGCTGGTTTTTTTCCGAAGATGACACTATGAAGCCACACAGAGATGACACAGAGGTCTTACGAAGGACAGATTAGACAGCAGAAGTGCAGGAGAGTTAGACAAAGGTGCGTCAAAGACAAAATCTGTCATATACTGCTTCAATATTCCTCTTATTACCTCTACCAAATTGCTCTGATTACCTCTACATGCCAGACATACAGAATTTGATTTCCATGCAAAAACTCGCAATTATATAATTTCCTTGAATTATTTAAGAAAAGGAGGCGATTCTAGGAGATGTCAAAGCTCTAGTCCTCACACCTACAGACAGAACCTATGGCTGGTAGGAAAAATACAGCCACAAAAAAGACATTAAATTCTTTATGTTCTTAAAATCCAGGAGCAGCACCAGCACCCCCGGGGTAGAGCTATTATTTCAACTGTCCTCTGTATGAATGACCCCAGAAAGCTATTCTATCAGAAGGGCTTAACTATCGTCCATGAACATCTTGATAATGCCTGTTTTCCCTTTGACCTTGCTCCTGAGAGGAGGAACTGAAAAACTCAGCCAGCTTTAGTCCCCAGGACTTGCCCCAAGCTGGACGAAGGACAGTTTCATGCAGTACATTGTAGATAATTGTGATGTCACTGAGCTGTTGTCAGGCGTAACTTTGCCTTCACAAACCTCAGTCTGTCCCTCTTGTCTAGAACAGACAGTTCTCAAAGCTGTGCAGCTGCCTGCTTCAGTTGTGCTGTCCTGGTTATCCCTCACAAATGCAGAGGAAAATCTGTCTGCAGAGATACTGAAGTCTACAGTAGACAATGATGGAGTTGACAGCTGTGCTGGAAAGCTGTGCCCACTATTTGGAAAACTCTTTGGGCTTGAGCTTCAGGTACCACATATGCTTGAGACTCTGCAGCTGGGAAGCTGGAGGTGGCTGTAGAAAGGGAGGCGGGTTTGTTCAGCCTGGGGAAGACTGAACAGATCTAGGTAAAATCTTCCACTGGCTAAAGAAGAGAGATGGAAAAGGCAGATCCAGGTTCCTCTCTGAAGTGTACAAAGGACCAAAGGCAAAGGATACATATTGCAATAAGAAAAATTCTGATCTTTTTGTTTGAAAATATTCTTCCCTGTGAGACAGAAGCAGGAGTCCAGGGAAAATGAGGAAAATCCTTGGACATTGTCCAAGCTTGACTGAACAAGGCCCTGTGAGATGTCATCTAGCTTTGGAATTAGCCCTTCTCCAAGCAAGGGGTTGGACTAGAGAATTCTGGAGATCACTTCCCACCTGAACTATTCAATGAGACAAAGTTTGTATGGATTGTTCTTATACCTCCAGAGCCACTTTCCACCTTGCGTCAGTGCTCTTGATGTGGGCTGCTCTGAGGTTATTTGTCCAGTTAGAGCTTACAGATATTGCTACTCTGTGTGCAGTTCATGATAACTTATAGAAGAGAAAATCTACCTTCCTCCCCCTGGAGATTCCTGCCTAGAGGGTTTTTTGGAAATAGTAAGCTAGCAAAATATAAACCTGGTGCATTTTTACATACTTCCTCTTTATTCCCCCTGCTTTCCTCTTGGAAAATTTCTTGAAAACTTTGTTCAGTCAGCCTCAAGTTTCCTAAAAGGACATTCTACCCTGGGATAATATCATGCCTGTGAAAGTTCAGGCTGATTATTTTTCGTCTAGAGGGAGTCTCAAAATTTGGCTCATAATGAAGGTCTTGTTTCAAACAACGATGAAAGAATTTAGCATTTGTGACGTCAGTGGGGTGGCATGGGTGTGGAGTTGCATGCAAGTGTGGGGAAGCTGGACTCTTCTCTGCACCAGTGGTTTTGTGAAGGAGTCTTTAACTGATGGAGGTTTATTCAAGCCCACCTTAACTCCTGCACATATTTATTTACTAAAGCAAACCAGACTATAAATGGGACCAAAACCCACATTTATGCATCCTTATAAGCAACCCCTCTATGACAAATTCTTTCCCCAGCCCTGCATAAGAAAAAGCCTGGAAGAGTTTATTTTGCTCAGGCTTTACAACTCATTGTTTTCCACAAAAGCACCCCTCTGCTTTTCCAAGAGTAAGGATAATTCTGCGGCTAGAGCACATGACTAGGACTTGGGGTTTTCTTCCCAGCTGTTGCACAGACTTCTTGTGTGTCCTTGAGTAAATCTGATTAATCTTGCTGCACATCTGTAAAATGGATGCAGTGCTCTTTTTCCCCATTTACAGGAGCTGATGTGAGCCTTTTAGACTTTATAAGGCAACCAGATAGAAATAAATATGCATGCAATTTTGTGTACATTTGTGCGCTAATTAAGGAAACAGTGGATTTTTTTCTGCCAGAATATATTTAACAGGGCAGCTTATTAATTCTCTAGATGTTTAGATGCAAAATCTTTTACTGGAAAGCTTATATAGGTTTTTCCTCCCAAACTGAAGATGATGTTTGAGTCCTTTTTATTTTTTTCTTTAAAAAAAAAAGAACTCTGAGAAAACCTAGAGTTACTTTTTTAGTGAAAATGAGAAAACCTTCTGTCATTGTTTTTCTTTGAGCAGGGAAGTGCTTCTTCCCAGTTAGCTATGCACCACATGCTTTGTGGGAAGAGCAATGTCATTCTGCCTAAATACAGGCAGTCATAGGGACTGAACAAATGAACATCCCATCATACTTGCTCAGTAGGCAGATATGCAGGATTTTCTATATCATCAAGGTCAGTGTACCTCATTATCCACTTCTGAACCCTGCAGTGAGGAGACAGTGATTACCACCTTCCTGTGATTGTCAGTCACGTTTGCCAACCCTGTCCCTTGAGACTTCACAAATATTGACAGAGATACCTTTCAGGAAAAGGTATCTACTGTTACATGCATTTTCAGTCCTAGAGTGCAAGTCACAAGACTGTCAAAGATGTCCCTAGATATATGGTGTCCTGCTAGAGGCAAATCTAGCTTGAATTTGAAGGAAATCCTTATGTTGGAAAAGCCATATAGCATGAATATATTCAAACATCTACACTTTTAAGTGTATATCTACATCAATTCAGCACGGGTAAGAGTTTTTAAACTGACTAGTGAAGTTCTGTGCTTTGCTTCCAGCTGTTCATAATGTGATACCTCAGAGGGACTAGATTATCTGTGTGCTGTGTGTTCACAGCTGAAAAGAAATTCTTCTGACAAGGGGGCTCCTTTAGCTTAATTCAAGGTTAGATTCTGAAAATAGTATTCAGAATCGCTAGATGAACTGAAAAATTAATGTATATAAAAAAATTTTGAAAAACAGTTAATTTTAAGTTTATGTTTTCCCTTCAAATTCTTTAATAATAATTTTTATCAATTGTCATGTGGAAGAACACAATAGGAAGACATAGGGACAGCTCAGTCATGTCATGAGAATTAGAGCATTTTAAAAATAATTGAAAATTCTAAACCACTTATAAAACTACAAGTCTTAAAAAAGGTGTTTGCATTTTGGTTAGAGTAAATTCTGATTAATTTTGAAAGAATATAATCTACACACCGCACTTTAAAGCAAAAGCATAAAATATTGCCGGTGCCAAAAGTTCAGCCTGCAACTATTTACGGGAGTGGCTGAAAAATGAGATTTAGAAACTAGTTCAAGTTCTGTTCCATTTTCATTCATCTCCTGTTACATTTTTAAGCTTTCGCATCAACAACAAGCACTGCAGATTCACTTAAAGAGTACCAGTGAGTTGCTTGAGTCACCACATATCTCTAGAAGCGTGAAATTTAAGAGGAAGACTACCATGAAGTCATGATATATCCCATGCATGGTCAAAATCGCCTTCACTGTAATGTGTAGCTATTTCTATTTCTAATATTTTAACTAAATGCTGTACATGGATGGTTTTGTTCCTGCTGACAATTATTACTGACTCCCCATTGACTTGTGCAGGACTAAGATGGGAATACTTCAGGTATGATTTAATGAAAAAATTTCCAAAGGAAAAATGTGCCTCATGGGTTCAACGTTAACCTAAGACTCAGAAGGTTTTTTTCTGCATTTTGCATTCACACAAGCTTCTTGTGTGATCTTGAGCAAGTATTTGAAGGTGATGGTGTAGCCCTGTGCCTGTGTTCCTGCATGGCATCTTTGCTAGGAGGACAGAAGATGTAGTTCAGCCTGAGTTCAGTAGTTAGGGGATGGTAGCCGGACTGACGGCAGTCTTTGGGAAGAGAGCTTTTTTTAACCCACTGCAGAGTGGGCTGACAAGCATGGAAACAAGGTGTATATGGACCAGGTTGCTCAAAGTCCCATCCAAACTGACCTTGAATACTCCCAGGGATGGGACATCCATGGTTTCTCTGGGCAATCTGTTACAGTATCTCACCATCAGCACAGTGAAAAATTTCTTCCTAATATCTAACCTAAATCTCACCTCTTTCAGTTTTCAATCATTATCTCTCATCCTATCCTACCAATCCTTGTCCTTCAGCACCTCTCCTATAGGTACTGAAAGGCTGAGATTCACCTCCTTGGCACACTTAGAGCAGTTCCACAAACCCTGTTTTCTCTCTTAGTGGCAGCAGCCAGCCCAAGAGAGACAGACCAGACCTGTTACTGCCCATGATTCCTTGCTCTCTTAGCTGGTAACTGCCTGCTTTGCCTATGGGAAGAGCCTGCTCTGGTCTCATTCCAGGTATTCAGCACAGTTGCATCTCCCTTCTGAACCAACTGCAGCTTTTAAACATCCTCTATTTCAAAGAGCCCCAAGCAGCAGCAGCACCACATTGTGTGGCAACAGGTCTTCTCCTGTTCTTCCTTGCTTTTCTCCCACCTAAATCTTGTTTACTAATTACTTCATGACTTGGGGGTTATGTGTTAAATCAAGGCCCCAAGCAGAAAACCTTTCCGATGCACCACCTCATCCTAGTTCCACTCTTATTTGTGTGTACACATACCTGCAACATGAGTTGCTCATTGCTCCCTTTTTAAGCCCAGACCTGCAAAGAGTACCACACAAGCTGATCCCTCAGCCCAGGTGGGGCCACAGAGAGACAATTTGGGTGCTGTACCAGTCCTGAGGCCTTTTTGCAGGATCAAAGGCTTTGTACAACATTTAAAGCTTTGCTTATTTTGACAGTCAGCAATTGCCAAGCCAATAATCTGCTTGTTTCTTTATCAAGCAGACTAATAAACAGTCCTGTGTTGCTAAATCTGTCTAAAGGGGAGAGAGACGGCCTTTAGTTTTATTCAGCATCTTGCAATTATATCAGGCTGTCTTAATCCAGCCAAGTATATTTACATGAAATAATGGAATGAGTTTTGCAAATTTCTTTCCCCCTTTTTTTATTGTGACTGTCTAGCCAAGTTCATTTCCTCTCCTGTCTGAGCTCCTCTCTGAAATATATTATCCCACTTATTAAAAGCCAATAGCACTGTGCTTTTCTTTTCTTCCACCCTCTCAGAAGAAGGGGCATGCAGGGGATGCTTGGATTAAGTGAGTGGGGCACCCCAGAGCTGGGATTCTTTATGAATGAGCTCATATCCTCTCTCCGTATGATAAGAGGAAGATGCCGTTTGCATCTCAGAGTTGACTACATAAACACACACACATTTGGACGGGCGAGCATTTAGCCTGAGCAGAAGCTGCAGTTGCCAAACAAAGATCTGAGTGACAAGGGATCGTCTGCCAGCCCTCTGGACCGGCAGACCGAAGCCACTTCTCAGTGGCAATGGTTCCTTCATTGCGGTGAAATCCATCCCTGCCGGGAGGGGGAGGGGGAGGAAGGGAAAGGAGATGACAGATCCCTGTTTGCATTCTTCAGAGAGAGCAGCTGCAATTGTCTTACTACAGTATGTCAACATGAAATCATGACAAATCAGGCAGGGATGTACTAGCAGATGAGAACCATAAGGAGGAAGCAGAACAGAGGGACGTTGGGAAGAATGAACCATACATAAAACTCTGGATGCTGATACTGTCCTAGTGGAAAATACACTCTTGAAAATGTAATAGGACTGAAGGTTGTAGGTATGCCTGGACATGACCCAAGGACCATATGCTCTTTTAAGGTTGGTCTAAATCTGCCTCTAAAATACTACCCTTCTTTCTTTTTTTTTTTTTTTACATTCCATAGGACACTTCCAAAAATTAACCTGACTAGCACAAAAAAAGGTCAGTCTGTCATCTTTTCCTGTGAATGGGACATGGTCAGGATTCCTACAGGCCAGCTGGGCACCCAGCACTATTGCACTTTGTGTGATGCCAGGCTCTAACCTTGGCAAAGGTAAGGAAACTTCCCTGGCCTCCACGGTTACAAGTACACAGCCACTAAGAATGAAGAAAAAAGAAAAGGGCTTTCCTACTCCCGGCTCCTTCTTTTTTTCTTTTCTTTTTTTCATTAAAAATGTTATTGTTTGATAGCAAAGGGAGAATTAGCAGGAGAAAGGCTTCAGCTTCCTGCTTGCCTCCTCCTTTCTATCTAACAGAAGTCCTTGAAACGGGATGCAATGAATGTTTCCTTTATTAAAAACTGAGCCTTCTCCAACCCACGCAGTTTCACAACACTTGATAGAATGCACATTTTTCCAGTGGTTTTTATTTTATTATTTTTAAATGTCCAACAATAAAGAGAAGTCAATAATGGGGCCATATTCAGCATTTATGTAATTGGGAACAGCGCCCTCTAGTCTCAATAGGAGGTGTGCTCACTTTCACAACAGCGGGATTTGCTAACTCGTGGACAACTCATATTTAGGATTGTCACTGGACTCTACTAGGAGTGGCTAGTAAACTTCCTCAGATTTGTGACTTTATTGATTTAGCTCTGTGCAGCTTGGCTGCAAAAGGGAGAAGGAAAAAGGCAGAGAGCACAGGATTTTTGCCTAAAAGCTGGCTTTATTTCCCTCCACCCATGTTATGCTGCCTCTCTGCCTGCTGCAGCTGGCTGGCACCTCTGAGGAAGCTGCCACGTCACACCTCACTTGAGTCCGGGTGAATGTGGTGGGTTTGCTCTGAAGGGTGGAGGGTGCATGAAAATATTTTCTGTGGTTTCAGTTTGCATGTCTGCATGGAAAAGACTAGTGAAATGTAATAGGTATAAATCCAGGAGGGTCCACAGAAATGTGTGAGGACAGATTTCAAGGAAACCAGTGCAAAAACCCCAAAAACTTTTCAGTGGAAGGAATATTCCCATTAAGCTTTCAAACTCTGTAATATTTTTTTCTATTAAATTCCGCAGGAGTTTTCCATAGGTCTGGTTCCAACCTCCCCTCTTCCAGGCTCTAAGCCTTACATTTTAATGAACTGAAAGAGCTTTGCTCTGTGCTCACTTACATTGCATCTGTCATCAGTGGTACTTCTTAAGCTACACTGAAAACCTTCTGTGCTTGCTCCACATTTCCATGAAGCTCCTGGTCTTGGAAGAATATCTGAGTGAAAGAGT
This sequence comes from Turnix velox, assembly GCA_013400935.1. Taxonomy (NCBI): domain Eukaryota; kingdom Metazoa; phylum Chordata; class Aves; order Charadriiformes; family Turnicidae; genus Turnix; species Turnix velox. The sequence goes on along the minus strand of VZTY01028592.1, from coordinate 92,315 downwards.
TGCCTTTCACCTAATTTAAAACTTCAAGCAATATGACAAGCATATCCTGCAAGAGCATATTCTTCCTGTTTGGCCTACTTCCGGATGTATAATCCCCTGATGTAACCATTCTGCAGTTCTGTCCCCGGCACCCACAGCCATCTCCTCCTGGAGGTCAGATAGAGAAGAAGGCTCATCCTGACCAACAACTTGTTGCCTGGGCTCCTCTCGCCTAGAGAAGCTTACTGAGGCTGCTCTGTCTAACTCATTTGTGATGATGTGCCTGTAATCAAAACAAAAATACATTTTTTATGAGATATTGCTTTCTAAAAGGCTGAACAAACTTGCCTTCCTTCTTTGAATACCTGTATTATGTTAGCAGTTTGGTCTCTGTGGTACTCTTGGAGAAAGATTCTGGTTTGCCAGGCATTACAAAGCATGTACGTGTGAGTTCACCCAACTGGAACTGAGACAAGTCTGCAGGCTATGAGGAAATATGGACCAGGATCTTGACAGCCCACAGGCAGTTGTATGGTTGGAAGCCTCCAGCATTCCTATTCATGAGTGTTGTATGAGACATCATAATGCTAAAGCATTGCATGGGACGAAGCAGTTTTTGATGAGGAGGATTTAAGGTGGCACTCAATGTCAGAATGTATTTTCTCATTGGTGGGGGAATTCTTCTATCACTTATATTATCTGCCCGTAAAAAGCTTCCATCTTGAGTTTCTGACAAATAAAAAAAATATTGCTCATGCTCTGTACTTTCCTGTATGCAACTTTTGTTTCTTCTCTGACCAGATAGTTTTATTATATTTCTCTTTATTTCTCCTTTTCTCATCACTTCAAAAAATGAGTATTTCTTAGGCTTTTTCCCTGTGAAACTAACACGAATGTAGATATATTCTTGACCATGTAGCTTTAATTTTGGAGGCTACAGTTTTATGCTGTGTTCTCATTATTTTGTTTTGCTCTCACTGTATAAACGAATGGGGATCTGAGAGGGAATTTTTAGCAAGCTATGTCTTCCTAACCTGGATGAGACACAAGCAAAAATGTATCCTGGGAAGCTTAGCAGAAGAATTGGAAGAGGTGCAAGCTCAGGAAGGCAAGCAGAGAGAAATGTTCACGTATAACCCCACTTACCCAACTTCTTATAATAAAGGATCAAGATCCATGTTTCTTTAAAAGGTCATGTCTCCTTAGTTTGACCTAATGTTCCACCTGGTAGGCTGTCACAAAGTAAATTAGTCCAAAGATTGTTCTACAGATCTCACTTCCCAAGACCATTCCTGTATTCTTATGATGATTAATCTGACAATTTAATGTAAAAATGCTCAAGAATAAAGACAGTTTCCTAACCCTGTTGCATACCTTAGTTTAACATTCTTCTTGTTTTTATTCATGCCTTGGGAATTGCCAGTCTTTGCTCTCTGGGGCCCACTGTTAGAAGGGAAGTTCATGATACTTTTGCCACAAATTCATTCTGCACACATGCTATGAATCTATTGCTCTAGGGAGCACACAGGGAACAACCACACTCCATATGTGTAGTAGCCTGTCAAAGGGCAGAGGTTCCCTGTACCCAGATGAGCTTTGGGACTGAGTGAGACAGATGAGCGGCTTGGTGACAGTGAACAAGCAGAAGTAAAACCTCAAGTCCAACCTCCAAAGTTTATATTTGACCCAGTCCCATCAAGCTGGGTGTGGGAACCTTGTTATATCCGCCGTGACTTGGCATTTGGGAATTGAAGCACAGATTCACTGAATGACTTGATCAGATACTCAGGAAACCTCCAGAGGACCAAGGCTCTGTCCCGTACTTTACCAATGCTCTTCTCAGAACAGTTTTCTCAATATCTGATACTCTGTGCTCTTAACTTTTACTGTAATTAAAATGGTTTAGAGACAATGATTTTTAGTCAGAAAGTTTGATAGCAGTGGAGGGAAAGCCCTACACATTGGAGGTGAAGAAATGAGAATGTCTAACCAGAGGATTAGAAGAACAGGAGTTCTATAAGCAATGCTTTCAGTATTTCTTAATAACACTAACTCCTCTTAGATTTGTACTTTCATTGCAAGCAATGACTACATTGGTTTCTTTTACTTTCAATTTGAATCACAAGTAATTTTAGCTTGATTTCAGTCTCACTAGGCATTTACCCACTTTATTCCACACTTTTATATGCAAATCCCTAGCATCTTTATTCATTCAAATTCTTCCCCTCCTCAAGTAAGGGCATGGAATATTATAGACAAAATACACAGCTATCTCCACTTATTTCTGAAGTTTATAAAGTAGCAGAAGTCACAACATATGCCTGAAAATGCGGGGGTGCACAGTGGATTGTGATGTGTTTAACATGTGATAATGAAAGTGGAGAAAAATATCTGGAGGCTTCTTGGAGGCAGTATTGAACTTTCAGAGGCAGCTGATAATCTACAAAGAGGAATTACCCTTCCTTCCCAATTAGTAAATCTGGTGGAGTAATAATGTGATGATGATGATAATAATAATAATTATTATTATTTATTAGTCTGCTTGCTGCTAAGCTATTGTCTGCTTGTTATTATGTTTTTAGAAACCCACAATGAACAGGGTAAGTCACTGGAAAGCTATTATAAGATTCTAAAGACTCTTTACACAGGAATTTGGGTTTCTCCCAGAGTTTACAAATCCTTTCCTGTGCTGTCCTTTTCACTAAATAAGTCCCACTGGAGCTGCCTGAACAAGCCACATGAGCCAGACCCACTTGTATAAATAAAGTCGTGCAAGGTAGGAAAGTGCTCTTGCAGTTAGGTGGTTACTTTTGCTCTCTTATTCAGAATTCTTAATGTTGAAAACTACCAGAGTCTTTTTTGTTTGTTTGCTTATTTTGATTTGTTTTGTTAGTTTTTGTCATCCTTTTTTGCCTTGATGAATTTCAGCTTTGCAGCGAAACCTGAAGCCTCTGAGCTGTGAACAGATGGTATCGAATGAATAAATCTCTTGCCCTATTTCTCCCTGATAGGACATGCTCTGGGGCTTTGTTTGCTCTCCCAAAATGCATTCCTTTAGCTTGTGTGATGCTTGGTGCATCACACATCCTCCTGAAAACCACAGGCAACAGGACTTCACAGTGGAGGCAGTGACCCATGCTGCTTACTTGTCGGAATGATAACTGAGAAAAACTCAAGGTTCCTACACCTCATTGTGAAGATATGAGAGACAATCAATCCAGTCCCAAATATGAGTGATCTCATGACAAGACCCTACTATGTTTAAGTAAAAATGAGAAGACTGATATTTAATTTCATCATTACCTGCATATCTTTGGAGAAGCCACTTAATTCCCTTGTGATCCAGTTTCTTCACCTGTAAAATAAGAAAAAATCCTCTCTTCTCTTTCCCGTCCACTTCTACAGTCTCTCTCAAGATGTGATGTTCCTGTTCAGTACTGACTCTCAACAATTCTCTTCCCACAACAAATCCTGGCTGTGTGTCCCAATCCAATTTCTTTTTCACATTTAGCTACAATCTCCTTTCCTTCTTCCTCACTCTATTCCCATATCCAAATCTCTCTATTTATCCCAGAATTTTTTCTTGTCTGGTTCAGTCATGTTGCTTCTTTCTTGGTCTCCTGAGCACTGGTCTCTCCTCCTTCCCTCAGATGGACTGATAGCCAGACCATCCAGCTGCCTCTGAGAAACAGCCTTTGGTTATGCTTGGTGTGGCTACCTGGTTTTGCTAACATCTAGTAAAAAAACAATCAAACAATTAAATCCCTCTCCATTGTGGCAAAGGGTCTTGCACAGGTGACATAGTAGTTTGGCAAATTTATAAGGCACTGGAATTATGGTCCTATCTGATAACAGTACTTGCAACAACTGATGTTTCTCCTTGCAGAGTAAATGAGTATCTTACTTCTGGCCAACCTCAGATCCTCAGAGCACTCTTATGCCATGTTTCCACAGGGTGAGATCTCTTCTCATCCCCTGTGGTATCCTCCTTTTCCCATGAGACATCACAGCAGCATGATGGGACAGTACCAGCATGTGAAGGGGAAGGCTGATAGGAAAAGTTAATTATACTCTTACAGGTTTGAGAAGATCAGTTTCTCCTCTGGGACAGTTTTTAATTCTTTCCAAGCTCCAAAAGCTTTGTACAGCAGCATGGATGACAAACTTGGGCTCAGCTTCCAGTTTCTGTGTTCTCTGTGAGCACCTAATTATTTGCTCTTTCTTCCTTGCAGCTGCATCTCAACACCTTCCCTAGAGGAAACACCTGCCACTTGTCCTCTCATGGACTAGGATGCTAGTACTTCTTGTCTGGTGCATATTGAAGGGAATTTGCTTGGCACACTGAAGTGGGTCCATCACCTTTGACAAGAGCAGAGCTTAGGCCTCCTGGTTTATTACTTTCTTTTTTTCTGTTTTCACAACAGGCTGTGGCATTGATATAGAAAAGAGTACTAAGAGTGAAAAAAAGGATGTGGAAGGAATGTGCTTCAGTAAAAGAAATGCAGAATAGCTTCTCATTTTCCTGAATGAGTGGCAAAAATACCTTGTCTCTTCAAAATGATCCAATTTCTGTCACAGAGACTCACAGTCGCTTTGTACGCTGCAGTGCACACACACCAAGACATTTGGGGGAATTTTTTTTCCTGTGCTGCATGATAGATGTTGTTAACTCCTTTGCGTTTTGTATGGCCTTCTTTCTAATGATCAACCCTCTGAGAAATGTGGAGGAGGGGCCATTCCCTCCTCAGCAGTTATGGGAAATGGAGACCGATTAAATCATAGGCTTTGCCCTGTCAGTAAAAATGTAAAAATGTCGAACATAAAAAAAAAGTATTTCCATATTGGGTGATGTGTTTTTTTTCTCAGCTGTAATTGCTGTAGCAGTATAAAAAAGCAACACAAGGTTTAGATTAGTCAAGCACATTTTTGCACTATGTATATAATAACAAAAAACCCAGACCTGCCAACCCACCCTCAGGCCTTGAATTTTTGGTAGGTTTTCTAGTAAAGTTCCCTCTGCAGTCCTTAGGGGAGTCTTCAAGGGTGAACTGATGAAGACATGCCTCTTGTACGATTTGTGTTGGTACATCTTGAGCTCCACTACAATATCCTCTGTTTGAAATTTGTTCCATTAATGTTCCACTCTGTGGGAGCAAACACAGCCCCAATTACCCCTACCCTGCAGCAGCTCAGCTTCCCTCTGTCACGGCACCTTTTCATGTTGGCGGAACACCTCTTTAGCATCCTGAGCCCTTTGTCCACCCTGATACACCGGCCGAGGTGATGAGCCTCTAGTTGCAGAGGGTTCCCATCCTGATCTCCTTACTGAATTACTCCTTTACTTCACTGATCTAAAGTGTCAGAGTAAGACCCTGAACATGGCATGACAATATCTCTGCCCTGGCTTTAGCCTACAAAAAAATCAAAGTCATCTCCTTATTAATTGTTGAGGCAAGTTCATTGGACAGTGTGAGAGGTGGATGGCATACTACAAGCAAGTAGTCATTTGAAGTAGTAAGAATCCATCTTTGATGGAGAGTTTTCTTTGTAGTCTACGTAGAAGATGGCTAAACCCTCAATTTGAGTAGGTGGTTTAGCTTTTAAATGGCTTTGTTAACTTTGGGTTGAAAGGTGTTAGACCTTGACAATGGTAAAGAGCTACTTCATAAGAACAGGGATGGTAGATTCTGGAGCGGGAGAGGGGGTGAGAGCGGGCTCCAGTGAAGAAGCTTCAACCATATGTCAGAGTAGAGTCTGCCAACTTTGCTCCTGCTGAACGATACCTTTCCCCATGATTAGTCCCATTGATTTTATCAACTTTGCTCATGGAGAGCTAGATCTGACCATGGTGCTTCAGCCCCAGGAAAGGAGCCACCCACTGCTGAGCTACCACTGGAACAGACCTGTCTCCTTGCTGCTCTGGGAAGAGAGTAAACCGTGACGGGTCTGTAGCTGGCACAGCATATGCTTCCTGCTGCCAGATGCCTTGGGAAAGGAAATGAAGGATCCATCAGGTTCTCCCTTCTTCCCGCTTGGGCTAAGGAAAGGGCTCAGTCCGCAGAGGCTATTATTCCCCTGTGTGAGAAGCAAGACACAGGACACGTTATGGCCCCTTACTCCTTGCATTGGCATGCTGGCTGTGATCTGGCCCAAAGTGAGGTGCTACTCTGCATAAAAAAGGGGCAGAGCCTGGCGCTAAGTGTCCAGAAGGCTTTACATGGCCCAGAGCATGAGGTCAGTACAAGCTCCTTGAAGAAAGGTGTAGCAACAATGCATCCAGTGCATTTACTGGTGAACACAAAAGCCATTTACAGGGTGTGTGGGGGGAGGTGGGAGAAGGAAAAGAAAAAGGGGTGCGTTTATTCTCAGGGTAGAAAGAGTTTATGTGCCATCAAGCGCCCACTGAAAGGCAAAGAATTGGTTTGTCACAATGCACCATTCGCTGAAGGTTTCAGATCCACTATGATATTATGGCTGACGGCTCAGAGACCTTGCCTTGACTACCAATGTAATTGGCATGGCTGCATGCTTTTGATTGAGTTTTAGCTGCTCCCCGGTAAATGTGCTGAAGGATTCTGCAGGACCTGTGGGCGTGCAGAGCCCCCATATTACTCACTGACCTGCCCCTCTGGCTTTCTTGTCATGCAATTCACAATAACTAGAACTGTCCTTGTAACTCTAAGGTAAGAAGTGAAAACCCTTTCTTTTTCCCCTAATTGTTCTACTGGTTTTACAGTTACCAAGCTGTAAAGCACCTCATCACTCTTGTTAATTCTTTCTTCCTTTTGAGCTGCCAGTTAGTAATCAATTATTACCCTTGTCATTCATGCTGCAGCACAGCAGCTGGTCACAAGAAGCCTCTGTTTCATTGGGCTGGAGCCAATCAAGTCTCTCCAGCTGTCCCTTGCTGCTCTGAATCATAATGTACAGTACTTGTTGCTTTACAAGTTCCTTTACCAGACTGTTTTTAAAAAAAAAAAAAGGAAAAAAAAAGAGAAAAAACCTTTTGCTCCCAGTTCTACCCTCATGGCACATCTGGCTGCTGGAGTTTAAAGTAAACTCCCTAATGCTGCATTTTTATGAGGGGTGTGTGTGGGGGGGATGCTCTATGTTAACACAACAGATATTTTTGTCATATTCTCCATTTTATGAGATGACTGCATTGATATAAAGACTGCTGACAGATCAAAGGTTTCACTGGTAAAATGATATGAAAGGCAGAGGCATTAGCATCCATCAAGGTCCTGTTAGGATTTGCAGAACAGGGGTTCTGGGCTTCCCAAGTGAAACCTAGCAGGAAGGTCTGCGAGCCTGCATAGCAAATGAAAAGAAAACAAGAGAGGGCACACAGAATATTGGAGGAGGTAGTGACCCACAAAATAGTAGCAATTCGAGCTGCAAGGCACCCTGATTGAATTGCACTGGAGGCAAATGCTCTCAGGCTCGCTGTTCTTGTTATAGAGTGATGCGCTGTTCAGCAACGCACTCTGAGCCATCAGTTAGGCTTTCAGATGACTTTAATTCACAGAGAGAAACAACAGCACCATCCCTTTCTTGATTGTCTTTGTTCCCAGCTCTCACTGCTTGACTACAGGCCGATGAGATTCGAAATCCTGCAAAAATACCCAGCCAAGATGTGAAGTACTGCGGGGAAGTGGCTGGCTTTGGGAGTCAGGATTGTCATCCTGCAACTTACATTCCTCCTGCATAAGTTAACCAAAAGGAAGAAACCAGTTTCACAGCCCTGCTACAGATATGGGTATTTTGAATGGCTTCTGTGGAAATAAGTCAGAATAAGTTTGGGAAACATCTTTTCCGGTTACTTCTTCTTTCTGATATGCCCAAGGAATTGGCTTCACGGAAGACCCAAGAGATAAATTAAATGGTGACATAACCCCCATTAATTACATCCTATTACAAAAACTTGTCCCCCTGACATTTAGTGTATTTAGGTGTTAACTACATGATGACCACCAGTGACATTATCCAAAAGTGTCTTGTTTTATTGCTGCTGCAGCTCATACCAATAAACTCATCTCTGCTAAACTGAGCAAAAAGCCTCAGTTTTACAAGACAGCATCGCACAATTTTCCATGGGGTTGGTAATAACTTTCCCAAAAAGGGCATTATTATTAGCTGTAGCTGTAGAGAAGTCAAAAGAAATGCATTGCAGCCACCCATATTCCACATGGCAAGAACTACTGCTTTGGCTTCTCAGCTGATGTGCTAAAGTGCACATCACAAGCACTCTCCATACCAACATACCAGTCTTGAAAAGGCCAGCATCATGGGATATAGTGCCATGCAGGAGTATCCCACTTAAATTAAATAAGCTAAAATTGGTGGCAGGCCTAGTGTAAACCTTAAAGCTCCATACAGGGTAGCTTTTCCTTCCTCTTTAACCCAGCTCTGTTTAGAGGGCTAAATTTCTTTGATATGAAGTTTACATTAACCAAGCCTGAGCACTATGGCAGGTAAACATCTCTGGATAAACTAGTGGCCTTGCAGGCTCATTTGATTATCTCCATATGGCCTGGTATGGTGCTTTGTAGATGGTCCTTTTGAAGGGTAGTGCATTTTGTCATTGTGCACTTCAGGGTTGGAACCAATTTTTGGCAAAGAGCCAACACTCAGGTGTGCTCCACTGATGTCTTCCTTGTTCATAATCTGTTCAGGCAGTGCTCTGCTTGGACAGAGAGGTCTAATGATATGTGGTGCTGCTTAAAAGACTTGTGGCTGTGGAGATTCCTGACTTTCAAGGAACAGAGGAGCTCAGGTGAAGTAAGTAGTCCCCTTCGAACAGAAACAATTTTCAAAGAAAGGGCCTTTTCTGAAATATGAAATGTCCTCATGAAGAATTCCCCAAAAGTCTGGTTTTAAGAGAGAGATTTGTGCAGCTGTGATGTGGATCCTTTGCAAAGTGGTCAGTTCCACTTCAATGAGTGACTTTTTCCATGGAAATATTTGTGTGTGTGGTGGTATGAAATCCTGTATGCACAGAGCTCACAGGTTTTCACTGACTGTTGGCTTCAAGGGCTTTCCAAGATTCCCGGCCTCCCAGCATCTTCGATGAGCCTCTTCTAATAGATTCAGTTCTCTAAATCTGTGAGGAGTGACATGGGGTGAGAAAAGATGGAGAGCTGTGTGGATCTGACTTTCCATATGCTCTATAGGACAACTGCTGATGGAACTCCATAACCTGTTCATTGGGGACATGGCAAGTTTGCACTAGGTATTTGATTTATCTCCCTGCTATTGTGCAAAAATGTAATCTCGTGGTACAGATTAATTGTAAAACTATGTTCTGGAGTTTTTTGAACTTTGAGGAATCAAATGTAATAATTGGCTTCTGATTTTAATTTCTTTAAATTAAAAGAAAATAACTCCTTTTGAAGAGAAAAATATTTAGTATTTATGGCAACATTGTCAAAAACTAGTAAGTTCCAGTTGAAAGACTAGATTTTGATTAAATGACACCTTCTGTGATAAAAATACCCTGATGAAATTTTTTACAAGCTCTGGGCAGAAGCTAGACTTTTGTTTCTGGCTTTTGCCTTGCAAGTCTGTTGGAGGATGCTTTTGGGAGAAGTAAAAAAATTGGTGCTGCAGCACTCACCCATACAATGCAAGATTTAAAGGTTCTGAACCAACAGAGTAGAGTCTGCCAAAATCAAGGCAGCCATTTTTATGTGTTGATAAGCCAGTTGTTCTCAGCAGGAGACAACTGGCTTGTACAGTACAGCAATTCTGCAGCTACTTGTTCTTTTTCCAGGGCTGTACTGTCAATTTGCTGTTTCTAGAATCTGTATACCACTCTGTTCCTCCTCCTGCACCGTGTGGAACAGGACTTCTACCTGCAGGTAGAAGAATTCAGTTTATCTGCTTCTTCTTATGGGTGCTAGTGCTTGGTCATCATGTTTATGCTACTACTTTCCCCACAGGCATATCTGATGACTGCACCTATCCTTACACAGTCACAGTAATTTCTTCCTGCTTTGTTTCAGAGACCCCAAATGAAGTTGAATCCTCTCCAGTCACAGTACACATGCTGAAATGGCCCATGACAACTCACATCCAATCACTCATGGAATTTACCTTGTGATACAACAATGAGAAGTTGTAAAAAGTCCTCCAGGAGGATGCATATAAGTAATAAGCACTATGGGAGTTTGGAACTTGCTAGTTTCAAGATGTGAGGGCATAAAGGAAAACCTCCTATAAGCTGATGCAGCTATTATTATGACCAGCACCTGAGCAAGGTCAGCACCTGAGCAAGCTGAGCAGAAGGTATCTGATTGCTGGAACATCCCTTTCAGCCTTCTGCCTATATGAAAGATAGGAATATCACCACAGGAGGTCAATTGCCTTGCAATGTGCTTAGTACTCTCCTGTTGCTGTATGCTTGTGCATCTACACATTTGTCTCATGGACACTTTAAGTGACATTTGTGGTGAACCTCATCTTCATGTGCAGCAGAAATTTTCATAGTGAAATGTAAAAAGTATTTTGTAAATAGAATATGAATCTAAATACGTCTCATGTTCATTTAGTATTATATGAAAGAACATTGACCTTTCTACAGGAATAAAAACATTGGCAGCCTCTTCGGTTGTAGAAAAGAGACAAAAACAGTGAGGCACCCTTTACAGATCATCTCCTGCACAAATCAATGAAGAAGACTATATCTTTTTTTCATCTTTGCTTTCTCAGACCTTTTCTGACTCTCTGGAATATCTGTATCTCAAGCTACCTGGGACCAACAGTCACAGCATATGCGAATGATTTGCAGAATAAGTCTTATTCAATTCCATACTAGAAGTCCAAGTCAGGATTCATCTCACCTAGTGCTTAGTTTCCATGTGAGACTGGGCACCCACGGTACAGCTGGGTAAAGCAAAAATAGAAACAGTTTTTGTCTTGCCTGCCTCTAGGTACCTCCATCTGAGCTAAACAGAGGGTCCTAGAAAGTTTTACTGTTCTGGTGTTTCTTAGATAATGTTGTTCTGAAAGAAAATAAATAGATCTATCATTAGCTCATCTGAGAATATGTGTCTCTGGATGTAGTTTGACACTACAACAAACCTAGCTTTAGGACTTGTAATATCAGATCACCAATGTCACCTTCATGGCACAAGACAACTCTATTATGTCATCTCACCTTTTTCCCCCAGAGTGTTAGAAGAAGTTAGAAGTTAATCCTGTACCAGGATTATACCACATCAGGTATATTGCTATCAAGCTTTGTGCTGAATCACATGCATGTGGTAAATCCCAGTCAAGAATGAAGGCAAGATGCTACTTATAGCAGTGATTGCACCAGCAATAGCAATGCTAAAACTGATGTTAGATTTTATTTAATTTTTAAACCAATTCCACAGTTTCAGTGCTACAGTTTAAATTTGGCTCCTTGTTCAGCATTTACTATACTGATACCAAGAACGCATCCCAGGTACGACTGCTGAGAGAAAGAAATTCCTTTGAGAAACTCTTTTCCCATTCAGAGTTTTTCCTATTCAGTGTGATTCATTTAGCAATATCTTCTGCTTTCTCCAACTAATATCCACACTGTTTTTTTCTAAATCTCAACTTCCAGTAATTTTTCCCTCCCCTCTCTTCCCCTGAAATCAGAGGTCTGTGGTTAATAGCTTCCTGAAAACACGAGCTGCCTCATATGCTTTACCAATTAAAGAGAACATCCCACTGAAATAAAATTTAAGTCTAGCAAAAACACAAAACAAACTACAGGATAGGGCTGTATCCAGATGTGGGATACTAGACTATATTTTTATCTTCTTTGGACTTTGTACTGTGGAAATCAGAGTGCTGAAGGGTGATCATGGGAAAAGTGCTTCTGGCTTTTCTCGTCATAATAAGCTAGTCTTTTCAATATAGGCTGGTCGCTCATTCACTTTATAGCTACAGTTTTCTATTCAGTTTGATCAGCCACTTGGAATTCCCAAGTGTCAGCTGCACAGTTTAAAAACTACTTTCCAAAGGATAATTATGCAGACCTTTTTTTAGATTCTTAAGTACCTGCTTTTAGAGACAGAAGTGTGGATTTAGGCACTCATCTTAAAAATGTAGCCCACAGCAGCACATTGCTATCCAGATTCCAAATGTGGGCACTGAACTAGAAGCATGACGCTGTGCACTTGTCCTGTGTCAGTGTCTCCTCATGGCTTGCTTACTGCCAAACAGAAAAACTTGCACTCTTACATTAGAATACTTCCCCAGAAGAGCTAGCAGGAGATAACATTAACTCTCAAAATGACAGTGGTGGTTTGGTGAGAACTTCACTGCCTTCAGTTTTCTGTCTTACCTTGAGCTGTAGTCAACCAAACTAGACCGACCCTGGGCAAATTGTGTTGGTACTAATTAGAAGTAGATCTGGTTTACGAGATCCTCCTGTGCTAACTACAAGTACCATGCAAACCTACAAGGAATAAAGCAAAGCCTATTATAGGAAATCCCCATACATGGGATTTTATGAGAGCTTTGGAGTATTTTGTACCATCTAGAAAAAAAACCCCAAAATGCAAATTTCAGAGCATTCATAGCATAAGTTGTCCTTTAGGCTTTTCCCTGGACTGGAGTCACTCACTTTCATTGGGCACTGCCTTCAGAGTAAGTTCTCATTGATGCTTTCCTCAGCAGTACAAATCTACAGGTCATCCATCTAGGAGCATCTCATATCTTAAAGTTTGTCATTCTCAGTCAAGCTTTAGATGTGCTGGACACAAGTGAATCTCTCTGAAGCTAGCTACACCTTTACTGTACCTGGCTCAATTCACTAGTGAATGTTTACCTTCAATTATTCACCTAACACCGCTGTTCCCAACTCTTGTGGTCACTCAGCTCAAAAACAGAACGGATCCTCTTCCTAACCTCTTTATGACCTTCTGTCATACCATGGTCCTTTTTGTGCACCTTCCTTTGTAAATTCTGTGGAGGTTGCATGGTTTTCTTGTGGTTCACATTTCTGAGATATAATACATCTTCATGTATCCATAACAGTCATTCATGACTCATCTTTCCACAGATATAAAGCATAAGCTATTGATTTTATATATGGCATACTTGATTGACATGTTGAGGTTTTTAAAGGGAATTATGCTCCTTAATCTTTCCCCTCTTCGGGGATATTGTTATGCATAGCTTCTGCTATCACGGAAGGCACAACTAATCACTAAACAGCAAGACAGTGCATGCTTCCTTTGGATGCATTTATTGAGATTTCTGGAGGAAAGCTTTAATTTCACTAGTCCATATAATGTTACCTGTAAAGAGATCCTCATAATTTAACTGTTCTCACTATTAAACCAGTAATTCCTGAGGCAGAATTTGATATTTAAAACCAGTTACCATTGCTGTCCAAAGACACTGTTCCACTTCTATATATTTCCTGGCTACTCTTTTCATGTGTCTTCATGCTGAATCTGAGTGGGGGGCAGATCTGCCCAAAAAAGAAAAAAAGTTATTTTCCAGCACTTTAGATTCCCTAGTTCATATCACCTGGCTGCAGAAAGATCCATGATGCTGGCAGAAGGGAGGAATGTTGCAGGAGTTCAGACTTGTAACTTTCAGTGCTGTCATTTGGTGAACTGCAAATTAAGGGAAAATATTTGTAAAAATATTTTTCATCTCTTTGCTTTCCTGTTCTCTAGTTGCTGTGTCTGGTGCTTCAGCACTCCCCCTCTGGGGCAAGGACCATCGTTTTGTTGTGTGACTGCACAGAGACCAGCACAACAGTATCATTGTCCTTGGGGCTCCTAGGTTACTAATGTAACAGCAACGACCACAGTAATCCAAAGGCTACACACATCAGATCTCCATGATGTTTCCAGTTTTGGCTCCAGCTGCCTGAGGGAAGTCATGTAATCTGTCTGTGTCTATAATATAGCCATAAGTTCCTCAGGGCAGGAGCTGGTTTATGCCACTGGCAGTATAAGAGATTCACAACCTTGCTTGTAAAGTATCTTTAAAATGTTCTGTTCTAGTATCCAACAATCCAGACAGGTTAGTGAGTGCACTTAGCCCTGTGGCTGCGTTGAGTGGGACTTTTTCTTGGTTTTTCCAGATCATATGCCCTCTCCATGTTGACCACATTGTTGTCATCTGCAAGATTTGGGGCTACACAGATTAGTCCTGTAGCTAAGAGAATTTTCTTTCATGTACAGTAATTACTGGTGCAGATTGGAGGACCTCCATATAAGAGTCTTGCAGATAGTGGATCATCCAAAAGCAAGTAAGTTTTTCCTTTTCTTCTGGACTAGAAATCTCTTTTTCTCTCTCCAAATGTGTCTTGATATTTTAGTCTACTAGCTACTATTATTAATAATATTATTTAATCTAATAAATTACTTAATCTCTAAATTGTTATTAATATTATTATTTAATCTAAACCCCAGACATATATACTAGTTAGACCTCCACTGTGATGCCCTTTGTAATGTCCATTGCTTCCCTCAGGGGACATTTATCTCAACTCAGAAAACATGTGTAAGTCTTACCCTCCAAACCACAGCTGATGCTCAGATGACAGATATAACTGGATGATTTTTAGGTCGCTTAATTATTTTGCATCCTGCATTTTTGGATATCATAATAGTAAAAAAACATCAATATAATGATAGCATTCTTTCTGCCCTGATGGAAGCGTGGTGGAATTCTCACCACAGGAGTAGATTTCTGGTTCCCTCCAGAAAGAGTTTGCAAATTGCACAAATTCTCATGCTGGTTATTCCAAATCTGATGGTGCTTTGGTGTGTCTTTCCTATAGCATCCCCTGACTTGGACACTACAGAACCAGATGTTTCCTTTTATGTTGCTGCCGATCACGGGAAAGAAAAAAACAAAAGTAATGTGCAAAAAATTTGGCAAGTGACAGCTTGAGTACAGAATTTTGTAATGCTGAGCCTCATATTAGAGTAGTTCCAAAACAGGATGTTGCAGTGAATGTCTAATATCCCTTTTCTACCACACCCCAGAACAATTTCTGTTGCTGTCTGAGCCATGAATTGCATTGAAAAGCAGCAATCGAATCCTCCAGACAAAGATTGTCATCTGCTTCAACAAGCAGCAGCCACAAATTTCATCAATTTTACTACAGGGGGACGCACAAAGGTATTTGAGACAAGAACCCCCCCTGCCCAGTGCCCTGACAGTTGAGTTACTACTGTGACAGAAACTATCATCCTTGTCTTGTTTGTCATATACAATACTAGCAGACTTGCATAATAGGTTTAGCTTTTGCTAATTGCTGGTCCTACAATCTAAAAAGGAGCTGGGATAAAAATCAGATCTTAATCTGGTCTGTCAGATGCCAATTTGTGCCACCATCGATTATCAGTGTTTGCTGCCTATGGATGAATATGCCATAGTTCATTCCGCAACAATCTCAAAGTGTGTCAATTTTGGGATATAGTTATCAGCAAAGTTTTGAGGTGTTTATTAACATTGTCTCTTGATCTGTGGGATGCCACAATTCGTGTAGCTAGGGGGAGAGCTCTTAAAAACCCCCTCCATAGTTTGCACTTTTTCTAACAACAGGCTGCTATTTATTATTGGCAAGAACAGAGCAAGGGCTTTAGAATTTAAGCAAAAAAGACCTCTGGCAATGAGGAAATGAGCCTAGACATTTTTCATGAATGGGGCAGAGCTGCTTAACTCTGACTGGCTTGTTTTCTTTTCTTCCTATTCACATCACTCAAGTCCCACCTTCCTGCCTTAAAAGGCATCTCGTTCCCTGGCAGCAAGACAAGTATCTGTTTGATGTCAGCACCCTTTTATTTGCTTAAAAGCATCTTTTTTTCAGGCCAGTAAATTGAAAATGACTACCGCATCGAGAACTAGCCAATTTCCAGCACTCTCTGCAGAACTGGTCTGCTTTCACATTTGAGAGATATCATTAATTTTCTAATGAATAATGAGATCAGAGAGCTTGCATGCTGTATTATGTGTAGGAAAATGCTTATGTAAATCAGTATGGCTGTGGTAGCTTCCCAGGGGAACTTTAAAGCTTATCATATCATTAAATCTGATAACAATTCATTTTTTTTTTAAAGTAATGCAAGAAAAAAATAGAGATCTATTCACTGCCTATTTGTAATAATATGTTTATAATATGAAAGAGAAAGGAAGGCTGCTGGATCATATATGAGAAAATGCAACCAGAAACTCCTAAGGCTTTGCAAGCTGTACTTGCTTTTGAGGGAAAAAAGCAGCCTGTATATTTACATAGCTGAACCTTGTGAAATGCAAAGGGAACGTCATAGTCCAATGTTAGTGTTCAGTGTGGATTCCAAAGCTCTTCTAGCACATGCTCTCCAGTGGTCTTAGAGGCACCTTTTTCATATTCTCCTCCTTCCTCCCCATGTGAAACCATGAACTCAATGAGATTAAAGGAAAATATCTACCTTCCTTTCAACTTGCTTTTAGCATCTTAGTAGCAGAGTAGCTTTTGGTTTGTACCAGGGCTAAAGCCACGAGGATGTATTTTTTCCAGTGGGACCAAGTGCTCCTTCATGGATTCTGGTCTTGATGTTTATCACCTAAGAATCTTTTAATTATTCTTCTTATTCCTTCCTCCCCTTCCTGTGTGAATATAAACACTATGTAATTTGCTAGTGCTGTTAAGTCTGCAAGTTGCTGTCATCAACAGTTCCTCCACCAAATCAAAAATCTCAATGTAACTTTTCTTTTCTTGGATTGAGGTCATACAGAAATATGCCTATTCTCTTGTCTTGAACAGGCTTGCCAGGGTGTCAGGTAGTCCTTCTTTCTCTGTATCTGTGGGGAGAAGTGTCTCATGGGATGGGACCCACATGTTACCAAGCAGAGAAAGGAGTGGTGGCCTGCAAATGTACTGCTGAAAAAACTACAGTGTCAGAGTTTTTATAGAGGTCTGTGGAAGACAGATGCAGGAATCTGGTGCTTAACAGCCCTTAATAACTTTCGAAGTACCCTTCAGTATACTTGTTTCTCAATGGGTGGTTATAAACATCCTCCTAATATAGTAGAGTTTCTGCATCTGCTCCCGTCGCCTCTTCATAAAGACATTGTTGGGTCTTAGGAGATGAGTCGTGTTCATACTGCTGTATGGATGTTGAGTAACCAGTCATGACTCACTGAACAATGACGAATAATATTTTGCACTTTGTAGCTCTTCCTTCCCTGAATCTTAGGGCATTTTGTAAAAAAGAGTGGATATTTCCTTGGAATGCAAAGACAGATTTAGGCAAAGGCATTATCCGTTATGTTATCCTGGTGTAACATGTCCTCTTCCTTCACATGGTGGAGGATTGTAGTTACTTTCATCATCCACCCATAAGAGGCTCCAAGAGAGTATGACTGAGTGTAGGGGTGCACAGGATGGGTAAACATGTGCTGATAAGAAGACAGGAGATCCTTCTTTTTATCCTAGGCTCTTCTCTCTTCCATGTTAAGTATTAGATACGTGTTTTTTCACATTTCTTAGAATGGGGGAAGAATGCATCTGTTCCTCAGGGATGATGAACTGAAATTGGCCTTGATTCAGGAAAAAAAGTCTATTCAGTACAGCACTTAAACTGAGACATAAGTGCCAGCCTGAATAGGGACAGAGTTAAGCCTCTGTTTAAATGCTTTCCTGAACAGGGGTCATTAGCACTAGCTCTCTCTCTCTGAACAATGGATTATTACTAAAGGAAGCAGCTAGCATTCAGATAGGCATCCAAACTTTTTGGTGCTTTCTTTAACTTAGCTATTTTCTGCTGCTACTTGCGGGCCAGTTGGCTGCTGCACACTTACAGATCCGGAGGAGGCTCCCAGCAATCTGACAAGTGAGTCATTCCACTCTGAAGGGCTGGTTTGGAGGGCAATGGCATGAGGCAGAGAATCAAAAGTGATGTGATGCAGGTGGGAACTCCCATTGAACTCAAGGTACAATGACCACCTTTTTCGATTGAAAACTTGTTCAGCTGATTACTAAATAGCAATACTGAGGAAAATTACAAAATAACACAAGTCAAGATTTTGGCCAGTTTCAAAACAAACATTATATTTTTCAATGCCTTATCAGAAAACTAAGCAGCTTTTGTTTTGCAATCAGGATAAATATGTGAATGTTGCCTGTCAAATTTTGGACACAAT
The DNA here is from genome assembly GCA_013400935.1 of Turnix velox. Classification (NCBI taxonomy): domain Eukaryota; kingdom Metazoa; phylum Chordata; class Aves; order Charadriiformes; family Turnicidae; genus Turnix; species Turnix velox. Next base: position 74,207 of record VZTY01028592.1, on the reverse strand, counting down.
GGACTTATTAAGTATAATATACAGACTTACAAAACGTATGTATTTATTCAAAACTCTTTTCACTTTTCCCTTCACCAATATATAATTTTTGATATATTCTTCATATATGGATCATCCACAGATATCTTAGTGAGGTAAACTTCAGCTGTGTTTGCTAAGTGATCTGTTCTGCTCTCCAGTTCATGAGATAATGCAGGAGCAGAAGAAAATGATCACCCATGAGAGTCCAACTGCATGTATGAATTTTGTGTACCTGTAACTTTCTGCACAGCAAGGTTATTTCCTATGGAATTTATGTCATGGCTCATTAGCCTCCATTTAGTGCACACTAGTTTTGATATTTCAACTGAATCTAGCTGTAGTAGAAGCCTATTGCTTTCAGGAAGGAGATGATAATAGGGATGGTGCCAAGCAGAGCTTTACAATACTCAAATGTGGCTCAGAGTCCAATATGGAGAATGGTGAAACAAGATAACATGTCAAGAAATCTGCACAGGTAATTAATTTGATCTAGAGACTTCTCAGTGCTTTTATTTAAGATACAGAGTCAAGATACTGTGAAAGATTAGAAGTGAAGAATAGTGAGGCACCAAGGATGGACCATGTAGTCCATGCAGACATGCAGAAGGAATGCAGCTTGTTCAGCCTTTGGAAGAGAAGGCTTTGGTTATCAAGAAATTGGACCCAGGCTTTTCACAGTGGGGCATGTCAGGAGGACAAGATAAAATTAATGTAAATTGACAGAAGAAATTCTATCTGTATACAAGGAAAAGCTTTTTCATCACAATGTCATTCAGGAGTTGAAACAGATTGCACAGAGAAGATTGTGGACTTTCCATCTATGGACGTTTTCAAGACCAAATCAGATAAAGCCATGAACAACCTGATGAGGTCTCTTCCCAAACTCAGTTTCCCTGTGACATTGTCCTACAACCTGGATTTATTACTTCTCTGTGTCTATTTTCACTGTCTTGTATTTCTCTTAGTGCCTTCAGAGCTACCTTTCACTGATCATGAGTTCAGAAGCAAGAAACACACATCTGTGCGGAGAGAGGAGGAAAAAGACAAGAGAGAGGCTGTCACTACAGAATTAAGTCAACAGCCACTCACAGTAACAATCCACAGCTCCTTGAGAGGCTCCCAGCAGCCAGAAGATCCCCTCAGAGGGGAAAATTTTTGCTTATGAGTGCATAAAGTGCTTTTGTTTACTTTGGAAGATTAGTGGATGGACAACAATGTCTGATGAATTCAGGCTAACCTTTCTTTGTAGCATGTTCTACGTTTGGTGAGTGGAAGAGAGAACTGTAAAGACACTGAGAAAAGAGGTGATGTTTGAGAAATTCCTGTATATTATGAAGTTGTCTATGGATGTTCTTGTTGTGGATCTGAAAACCAAACATAGCGTGGAGGCCAGTTCACATGGTCCCAGGATCTCTAATCATTACTGATGATCAGTTAAGGAGAAGAGCTGAGGTTCTTGCATCACTTGGTGTAAAGCCACCAAGTTCATCCCCAGTTTGAAGGCTGCTGGTGTCAGTTTTATGCATTTATCAGAAGTATAACTTTGCACCATTGAATGGTGGGATGGATATTAGAGTTCCCAGGCATTTTGGGGTTGTCAATTGAGAAACTGTTTTCCTGGGATGCCCTTGAGCATGGACAATGAAATGGTATGACAGAACCAAGGAGGAAGGACGTTGGCTACTTCAGCAGCAGTGCAAGGAGAATTGGTTTGAGGGTGACTAGTCTGACCTAAAGAGTGGCATTACATGCATTTTCCTTTCAATTTTCTCTTCTGTATGTTACTATGATGGTGATCTTTCAGACACACTTTTGGTATTGTGAGGAATGTCTACTTTTAAATCATGCTGCAACCCTAAGAGATAGTCATGAGTTTCACCCAAGAGCTTGAATATCTAAAAATGTTACATCCTTAACATTCAACTTATATGGTGTTACAAATCAGCTGATGTTCATATGAAGGCAAGCTCTTAATTGCTGGGAGTTGACAAGAAAGGACTGGCATTTAATTTTGATATGTATTTTTGCATTTAACAAATTACATCAGCTTCAGCAGACTGCTTGTGAATCGATCAAACACTGACATTATTCATTCATAAAGCTGGACAGTCACACCCTCCCTCATGAACAGGAACATGGCTGAGAAACACAAGGACATACCACAAAAATAACCACCTAGTCTTTTATGGTGCCTCTTTCAAGGCACGGGGAATGTACCTGCTGTGTTGGTATATACTGATGGAAAGTTTCCAGAATGAGCTGTGTGTTTTGTCCCCAGTGAGGCTAGTTATGTATTCCCTTCTCCTTTTAAAAAGTATTTAGAGACACTGAATTATTACTTATATATTTTGGTTATGTTTTATAATTATTTGAAGCATTTACTTCTTCATACAGTGAAATTCTTGCTTTGATGATGATGGAAGAGTACAAGGGAAGAGTCTGATGCTCTGCAGAAGTCACCAGGATTTCTCCAGTAACTGTGCGGGAGGTCCAATCCATCAACACAAGAGGGAATGGTGAGTGTAAAATCAGAGACCTGCCGTTGAACATGAGGGAGGTGGAAGCACTTAATTTGGGCTACAGGGATTGGATTTGAGTTGTTGTTTGGACAGATTTATAGCAAGGATGTGAAACCGCTTCTCCCACATCCAGTGGGAATATTCCTGTAGCCCAGAGCTGAATTTCTCTCACAGTTTGAGTTGTTCTGCTTCTGAGGTATTTTGCTTCTCTGTGTAAGTAACTGAATACCTATTGAGGCAGAAGAGAGGAATTTGCTAGCATGTGGCACAGGGCACTCACGTGCATCTCCTTGGAGATCCTTGGTTTGTATGAGGTGGCTGCTGCTGCTGCCCAATGCCCAACCACCTCCATTGGAAGGGGCCCCAGTCTATGGGAAACAGCAGGAGAGCAGGAGCGGCAGCACAGAGGCAGCAGCTTGGCAGCTGGCTGTTCAGGGAGGCTGGAGAGCAGTGAGCTGGAGAAGTAGGAGTAGAGGATACTGTTAGGGAGACGGGCCCTCCCTGCATCTGGCAGAGGACCAGCTGTAGCTGTAGTAGAAGAACACAGGGACCTGGCCTGAAGGCAAGATGCTGGGATAGAAGCATCCCAATAGGATGCCTGTTTTATTGCTCTTGTATGGTCTGCCCGCAGGGGCCAAGCTGGGAAGGGTTGTTTTGTTCCTTCTCTGTAACCATTACAGAAGTTGTGCCCAGGGTATTTGCAGCATTTTGTTCTGACATCTCTAGCAAAGCCACAAGTTGTTGATTCATTGAAAAACTGTGAGCGCTGATGCAAACCCAGTGAGGGCTCCAGGCTGGAAAACCCTCAGTGCTCGCATCAGAATTTCAGGTACCTCCCCAAATTAACATGGGGTTGCAAAGGACTGCTGTGCCACAACACACATGGCAGCATCTTGTGATGGAATGAGATGCATTTGCACTATTCTGGGTGCATGTGAGCAATAGACAGAGGCTGCATGGGCACTGCTTCCCGTTTCTGAGGACCTCTCCCAAACCCTGCTCTGCTCTAACTTTGAGTTCTTATTTTCTTTTACTCTTTGCATCAGTAGTCTTCATTTAGTGTATGTTTTTAATCATTTCCCTGCAAATGTAGGACAGAATGCAACAGTTTTCTAAAATGAGAGCTGAGAAACAACCTGGCTTACAAGATGACACAAGATTAAAATTCATTAAACTCTGCTACAAGATTTACAAGCATATCATGGGAAGCGGTAGTATACTGTGATTTTATTCAGGATGTAAATCAAGAATCTTTACATATAGGTATTACGTGGATGCTACCCAGTAGATATGTGTTTCTCCTCCCTCAGAGACAGATGAAAACTATCACATGATAGCTGACCTGAATGAAGACTTTTTATAGAAGGCAGTCAGCACATCCTAATGGCAAGCATCAAATCTGTTTTTGCTGCAACCTTGTTTCTTCATTCTACTGCAGCCTGTTTCCTCATGTTCTTTAGGAATTTATATCTTTAGCTGCAGATGGTTAAATAATTGTTTAATGCTTTCAATTTATGGAGGCCTTCATTAGGCCAAATTCCCATCTTGCTAGTTACAGTCCAGATTTGCAGTAACTGCTTTTAAGATGCTTCTCTCTGAGAAGCTATCCCTCTGGAGGCTGCCTAGCCAAGAGAGGCAAACTCCTCTTGTCCTGTAATCCTTAGGCTTTATGCTTAAAACCATACTGCACTGAAGACAATCATCGCTGTCCATGCTGTCTCATTCTGGGATTTTCCAGACTCAATGGGCAGGATGTATTGCTGTTGTTTGCCCCTAACGCCACATTTGGAACGACAGTCAAGCAGCTGTCTGGAGCAGAGTTAAGAACATAAGGATGGTGGCTGGAAATAAAACTTTAATTTGCCCTGTGAGAGAAACATGGGAAATAGCTAATCCTAGCTCTGTCTGCCCCCACAGCAACTCCACTGACACAAATAGATGTGGGGTATTACATTAAAGCATTACATCACCAGGACAAACCCTAATGGGTTTATTTATGGCCGAGGCAAAGCGAGACAGAGCTAGATTCTGATCTCCGCTTACCTGGTGTAAATTGGGAGTAACTGTAAAGATAAATTGACATAACCAAGATTAGAGTCTGGCCACTCTGTTTGTATCTGTTTTTGGAACCATCTGGCTTTTAAAAATTGAGAATGTCACATAAATCACTGGTAACAAAGTGGTTCTGGACTTCAGCATCTATCAGCTTCTGACCATCTATCTCTGTAAAAGCAATGGTTCTCCATGCAGCTGTTTTGTGTACAGAGGCTTTCAGTCGAATGGAGTGGACAATCCTACATCTCCTACAGCCTCAAGGAAGCAATGATATTCGGGGAGCACAGGAAATCAGAAAGAAGCAGCTTGTGAAATGCCATCCGATCAGAGATGGGACTCTAATAATGGAAGTCTGCTGAGCATGAAGCAGTCATATCTCATCTGCTTAGCTCTGGGGCGCTGGGCAATATGTAGCCCTAATAATAAAGCAGATTCTTCAGTGAGATAAAGCCTATTCATAACTACAGGCTCCAGCCTCTGAATATAGCCAAGGCAGAACAGAGTAATTACATAGGTGTGAACAAATATCTCTCACCTATTATTAAGCACCTTGAAAGGAGGAATGTGCAGTGATTTGTTGCTTTCTTACATTAACTCTTGCTTTTATTTAAAAAGCCCACGATACTCTATAAACAAAACAATCTGAGACTGCATTGATTTTGTATATACACACCCCAGGATGATGATCCTTTGGTCTTACCCTCTGATTTTTTTTGGTTCCAAAGTCGAGGCCAAATGTATTTATTTAAATAATAAGTTGCCTGTCTGTGAAGAGTAGAAAAATATAAGGGTATATAGACTTTGGCCACAATGAGCAGAAGGGCCTTGATACAGCTGTTACAGATCAGCTAGCCCAAGGATAATAGTAGCTTAATTTTTAGCAGTATATTTGAGGAATAGCTTAATAAGTTTTGGGGTTTTTTTCAGTTAGAAATGCTAATTGACAATGTCTACCTTGGGCTAGGTTGTTTTCAAATGATACGGATTGCTATAGCTTCAACAGCAGCAGTCTGCATTGCTGATCTTGTTTACACCTTCACTTATCTTAAATTGCAGACACTTCCAGGTTATTGTTGCTGGACTGCAGATTTTGTCTCCGTGGATATATTTCTTGCATGCAAAGTTTATTCTCTTTTCTGGACTCTCATGTGGGATCTTGTCAGTGTAAACAATTTAGTTAATGTGTCTTAACGAGCGTGTTACAAATCTGGGCACCTGTTGTAATGTTTATGTTTGTACATACCAAGTTTTCTTTATCCAAAGAAAAGCTAGGAGACAACTAGATTGTGGTTAGTGGTACTAATGTGTACAAAAGTTCCTGCCAGCCAAAGAAATCCACCTTCCTAAAACATGTAATGGGCAGCTGAGCAGACACAAACTCATTACGAGAGCTTAGGTTCATCACTTCAGTATTCAGCTGTGTTCTACTTTGAAAACAGACAAATTTCTTACATGCATTATGCAAAAATCACCAGATCCAAAGTCTTAATTATTTACTTTGATACTTTCTCTGTATTCCCATTCTCCAGAGATGACTGTGATCCTCCTTAGTGAGTTATCTCTAAGCACATTACGAACATAATAGCAATTAGCATTGGCAATGAATGGCTAAAACACCAACTTGAGAGGCTGTGTGGTGAAGGTATCAGCATTTGCAGAAATAAAAGCCAAAGCTCAGCGCATGTGAGGTCATCAGCAGCCTATTTGTGTAGGCTGAAGAAAGGTTCTCTGCTAGTTAGGATGAACTAAAGACAGACTTGGAAAGAAACAGATCCCACCTTCCTGGTGTGCAACTATGATACCCTGCACTGGTCTATTTTCTTTGGAAGTGTCTCTGTCAAGTATTGGGATATCCTGATATTGCTCTATTCATTAACCAACTAGAACCATGCAGGAGGTCCGGGGGGTGGTTAGCTGCTCTGCCTAGAGTGTGGATTTTGTCATGAGAGAGTACCTGACAGGCTCTGCAAGTGACAGTAAATGATTCCTCTCTAATGTGTAAGCAGCAGGAGCCAGGCATTCTGCTGCTGCAACAGAAGGAAGAAGTTGCTGACACCCAAAGAAGTGAGAGAGGGTGTGATAGGAAAGAAAAATATTTTGAAAAATTTTGTTTGCAACTGGGGGCTGAATGGCTGTTAGAAAATCAGGGCATTAAAGATTTTTCCTCTTCTCTAAGAAAATTATTTCCAAAGGGTGGAGCTGTAAAATACCTCGGTATTACAGTTAGCATTTCAGGAAAATATTGTTGCAGGATGGAGGTCTCTGAACATGAAATCTCTCCTAACTCCCTATCTCTCATGGAAATACTGTTGGTTCCTTGTCAAGGAGATCAAAATGCAGCCTAGAGTAGACACCAGCAGTAGCTTGAGCTTTTAAATGCTTCCAGTTTCATGTGGGAGAGTTGTAGTATTTTCTTCGGAGGAAAAGGGACCATGAAATTTCCTGTGGAGAGCAGGAAGAGTATGTGAAGGAGCCCCATGTCTCCCATGCATAAGGTCTATTATGTGAAGGTTAGGTTGCCTGTCCAGGAACTGCTATGGGGCTGGTATGGCTTACTCATTTTTTTGGAGGATGAAGGACTGGGCACAGTGGGCTCCTACAGCAGAGGGCATGTGTGGAAAGCTACATGTAGGAAGGCATTAATCATAGAATAGTTGGGGTTGGAAGGATCCTTAAAGATCATCTAGTTCCAACCCCCTTCTATTGGCAGGGACACCTCCCCCTGGACCAGGTTGCTTAGTGCCTCATCCAGTCTGGCCTTAAACACCTCTCTGGGCAACCTGCTCCAGTGTCTCACCACCATCACAGGAAAGAATTTCTTTCTTATATCTAGGCTAAATCTCCCCTTTTCCAGTTTACATCCATTATTCCTAGTCCTTCCATCACATATCCTATTAAAAAGTCCTACCCCTTGCCTTTCTATAGGTCCCCTTCAGGTATTAATGGGGTAGCCTTCGGGAAAAGGGGGCTCTTGTTTTGCAGAGTAATGTGTGAGGGGAATAGGACAGCTCTCAAAGCAGGCTTCAGCCTTCATCCCTGCACCCAGCTTTCTGATCGTGTGGTCTCCACTTTCCCCTGGCTCTGTGCCCTGAATTCCCCCTCTGCAAACTGCCTGGTGGGAAGCTCTGCAGGGCTGCGGCTGTATCTCATTATGGATCTGGCACCAGGACACCCTCAGTTTGCTGGGCCTCTGGGCATCATTGTGAGGTGGACAGTAAATAAGAATATTGACATGATTATTTTTTAAAGCAGCAGCTTGGCAGGCTACAGAAGAAATATGTACAGATAAAGCGACCTTGTGATTTTGAAAGCGAGACCCATTATTTGTTTTGAAACACATTGCCTCACTGACCCTGCTAGTTCTGTAGACACATCCTGCCTGGAAATGCCAAAACAGGTTGTGCACTATACTTTTAACCAAGTTAAGGTTTTGTTGAAATAAAGAATATCAATCAAAGGCTGTCAGGCCAGAAGGCCACATTCCTTTGCCTGTTGTTGATTTCACCAGTATCTTTTGTCTAAAAGCCTGCGCTGACAGGGCATCAGAGGAGAACTCCTGGGGTGAGTGGGGATGAGTGAGGGGAGCCACATGTATCCTCATCCTTGTCAAACAGGTGTCATTGGAGGTCAAGTTCTCAAGCTCCAGAGAGGACCCTCCAGTGCCCAGTGATTAGTCAAGGGGGGAAAGAGACACCCTTCACAGCACAGAAACAACATTACATGGAGCGTGACAAGAAGTGGAATATAATACATGGGAGGTTTTCCGATCTGTTGAAATGGGAGGGGACACAACCATGTCCCTGCCCCAGATCCTCCTCTCTGTTGCAGGAAACGGTCTAAATGGGATTGATGTATTGAGACTTTCTGACCACTGTGTTGAGGTCCCTCAAGTTTATGTGCTGGTTTTGGTTAATTTCAGCTTTTTTTTTCTGGGGCCAGTTGGGTGAATTTCAAGCTAGGATTTGAGTCCACATGAAACAGTAGCTCATGTGCATGTAGTAAAACAGAACTAGGTGATTTTTCTTTCCTCATAGTGGCAAATTGGAGTATTTCTGAAAAAATGTATACTTTATTCTCTAGAAACTGAATTTGAATGATATTTGCTGAAAAGCTGTTCAGAGAAAAAAGCATATTAAGCTACACTGACAAAAATGAAGGAAAAACATATGTTCCCCTTTTTCTATATTCACATTCAGGATGTGGGAGAGACAAGTTCAAGCCTCTTCTTTTCCATCATAATTTCAAATTTGGGGTATTTTGGTTAGTGATGTTTGTGGTTGCTTCTGTGAAAGCCATCCTGATCTGTCAGGAATACTTAAATACTTTCCAAACTGAGGAGCCAGGAAGGGGAGTAAAGAAGACAAAAAGTGACCCATGCCCATTCTGAGGATATTTACCAAAGACAGTGAGCATCTGAGTCACAGGGTCTGATCTTTTGCATGTTTGTTTAGACAAAGAGGACCCAGGTTAGCCAGGGGATTGAGAGTAGCTTTCACTCCTCTCACAGTGAAAGCACTCAGCTGGTGAAGGCAGTAGCATGGGATGTGAATCTGACAAGGCAATAGGAGGGGTCTAAACCTCAGGCAACTTACCTGAGCAGCTCCACTGTTTAGTATAGGAAAATAGGGGACACAGCTTCTTTCCTTTCCTGGTAAATGTTTTTCACAGTTCATTTTATCTATTTTTCTTGGTTTTGTTTTTTAACTGGAAAGTGAGAATATCCTGTTTCAAGTCCAGAGGGCTTTATTCAATGCAAGTTGGAAGTATTTTGTTTTGGAGAGGAAAAAAAGCAATGATCACATCACTCTCTGAACTACAATCTGTCCTACTCCTTGCCTTGGCTGGGAATGATGGAAGGAATTTCAAGTCATCATTTATCAAGAGGTTGCCTGGCCTCATCAGCCTGTAAATACCTGTAGAGGTTCTTAAACTGAATTTGAGAAGTAAGTGAGTAGCTCAGGAGGAGTTTTTAGGGTAGTAATAATTATTATGTCCTTTTTTTAATGTCCTTACTAGTATTATAATTTTTCACCTTTTTTTTTCCTAAAGTATTAACTGAAGAAGGGAGAATTTCGAAAAGCTGTCCAATATTGCAGAGACCCCAATGTCAGAGGCACAAACACAACTCAGCATCAGCTACATCTCATTCTGATGTGCTGCACAATGGACTAACCTCAAAGCAATAATTTTGTTTTAGCAACTGAAGCAGAGAAGTTCTTTATTTTCTGAATTCTTCACTTTACTCTCTGCTTCTGAGTTATCCATGGCTTCTCACATCATGATGTTATTCATGGAATTGTGCAGATGTGGCATATTAAGGCACTTCTGTGAAGCACCTTTTCGTGGAAACCACATGGACTGATCGAGTCTAGAGGAATTTCAGAAATATGCTGCTATAGAAATTCAGAAATGTAACACAGCTTCTCTGTTGTCACAAGTAGCAACAATTAAAANTAAATAAAATAATAATTAATAAAATGAATGAATAAATAAAATAAATTAATAAAATTTAATTAATGATAAATTAAAATATTTTATTATAAGATTCAGAAGTAGTAATCAGCAGCACAGGCAATTAGTATTTGTGGATTTAATTTTGATTTGTAGAATGTTATCCCTCCTTATGTCCAGTATTTTCAGGTGTTTCTGCTGGGTTACACCATAATAAAGACCAGCAATAACACTGTGCAGCACATCTCTTTCTTTTCCCCTTGTTAACACTTACTCACTGTTTGGTGCTACCAGAAAAAGTGCATTTTCTTGGTTATCATGTCTTTTGTCTTGTTCGTGATGTTATTTTCCCTGATTTTGATGAAAACATTGCCTTCACTGTGATTACTTGCTGTTTATGAAGTAAACAGTGAGTACAGAAGAAGCAACTCTGCTGCTTCATCTCTTGCTCTGACTTCTGGGACGAGGCAGCCAAACACTGTGACCAGATCAGCACTTAGAGAAAGCAGCTGAGACAAAGACAGAGGGAAGGAAACTGCTGATGTTCCCTGTTCCTTTCTTGAAGTTTTTTTCCACTATGCTTTTTTTCAGCCCTCATTTTTTTCTGGACTTCCCATATCCTTGATAGCACTGTAGAAAGACAAAAGCTCACATCAAGAAGAAACCCAAGAGCTTTTGTGCCTCTTTGCTGACATCTCCCTATTTCCTTGGTTGTGCCATCACCCCAAACCCTCACAGCTCCCACCCATGCTAGCTGCCTACACTCTGCAGCAGGAGCTGCCCCTTGCCTGGTATCTGTAGGGTGACTTGATGTAGCCCAGTTCCACTTATCAGGGCACTTAGAGGAAAGGGAAAAAGTTAAGCTATCACTACAAATAATAAAATAAATATTCCCCAAATTTGAGGAGAGATAAAAACATTTTAAATTTTCATTACTGAGATGCACCCACACCGATGTGTGACGTATTGGTTGAGCCTGGAAACAGAGGTCCCAGCAGATTGCTGGAGGCAGATGCCATAGGGCTGGAGGGACCCAGTCCAGGGAACAGAATGGAGGGGAAGACTGCAGACACCTGGCAGTTAACTGCTGTTTAATGTTTCAATGATTATCATCTGCATGGTGGCAACTGCGTGAATGGTCTTAGCCTGTGGCAAAAACGAGGTAAACCAGGTTACATTGAACCTCCGAGAAAAGCAGCAGAAGTTAAACATTTTTCACCTTATGCTGGCCCGGGAGTGGGAACTTATGCACATACCAGCCACCTTGGCTCAGATGGGGTGCTTTAATCTGCCTGGCTGCGGTAGTGACTGATGTTGTTTGAGCCCTCTTGTCCTGTCATTGCATTAGGTTAAAAAAAAACCCCAACAACCTGTAACAAGCGCTGCCAGTTACACTGTGTCTCCCACATCAAGGTTAGCATTCTCAAGGCATGCAAGTGACTTATGAGACCAAATTATAGTTAGACTTTTTGGCTCCTAACTCCTTTAATTATTTGGGGAAATTAGGCTCTGGGACAGGTTTTTAGAAAAAAAAAAAATGTAAAATTGCTTAGCGTGAAAAACAATGGGATACAAGCTCCTGAATTACTCAGGTAGGTTTAAAAAGCATTACTTATTAATTTCCTCCTTTGAAGGAGATGAAAGAACGACAAATTTGTTTACCAGAGAAAGAGTTTCAATTGCAGGACGTGGCTTGAAGTGCAGGTTGCAGAATAAGATGCTGCAGGAAGTAGCTTTTTAAGACAGTAACTAGAGATGCACTTGGTTAAGGGGTAGTCTCCAGATCTGCCACCTCTCCTTCACCTAGCACTGTTAGGAAGTCAAGAATGAGCTTGCTGAAAGCAGGGAGAAAAGCTCTGCCAGAGATACTAAAACCCTTGAACTGGGTTCCCACTGGCCCTCTGCCCCCACAGGTACTTTTTGACACAGCAGTGCTGCTGTAAGGTTTAAAAGCACTCAGCTCCTCGGAGGTGGAAACAGCTCAGGTAGGGTACGATAATCAAGAAGATAATCTGGAAGGCTATTTACAAGCACCATAATGGAAACAGGTTTCCATGACTTGCTCCTTCTTTATTGCCGTGCCTTCAGCATGACCTGGCGCATGGCTGGGGACATCGTCCCCAGCCTGGCAGGGAGCCCGGGGGTTGCAGAGGAGGGGGGGAAGATTTTGGCTACTGCTTGTAGTGGCAAATCAGCTGCAGAAGAGGGAGCCCATGTCTTCTCCAGCCTGGCACCTCCACTCCTCTTCATACTCACAGAGAAGGAAACTGAGAAAGAGGAAAAAAAACCTGGAATGGGTTAAGGATTACAAGTATGGAGATCACTGCCTGCCATACATCCCAAACGCCTCTTTCAGCCTCCTCATGGGGCCAGGTCTCTTCCCCTCTAAGGCCAGAGGCTACAAGAGGAGGAAAGCTCCCTTGGACAACCATACAATATACCAGATGAAAGTCTAGGGACGACCTAGACTACACAGGTGTTTGTTCTCCAGGTGTATCATTTTTGCAAGGTGTCAAAATTACAGGTATGTTTCCTCTCTGGAGCACAGGCATGAGCTGGCTTGCATGGGACATGGTTCAGCAGGAGGCACCTCAAACAGCCTGAACATCAAAACCAGCAACACTCATGCAGAATCACCCTGATTATGCCCTTCACCCGCACACTTCATAACCATCACCCTTTTTATTTCCCACTATAGTTCATCATGAGCAAAACAAAAGGCGAGGGAGATAGTGCTAATGAGGTGCAGAGAGATGGACGCTATCACATTTTGCACATACGTAACTGGTGGGTTTAGCAGAACTCTAAAAGAAAATATACAGCGTTACATCAGCCAGCTTAAAAACAAATACCTGAACTTCCTCCTCTCACCCCCTCAACCCCCAAGAAACATTATTCCACTTGAATACTATGGTGTGTGTTGCCCCTCCAGCCCTCACTATGAAGGGAGCTGTGGAAGGGAGATACTTCAAGGAGACTGTGGTTTATATTACAGCTGCTAAGATAACCAGGAGCTTTCAAAAAGAATCTCAGCTAGCATGGCTTGTTTTACAATACCAAACTCCAAGGAGGGAGGGGGGGAAGAGAGAAAAAGTAAGTTTGTTTTCCACACTGGCCCTTTATCTTGATGTCAAATATATCCCCTGGGAAAGGAAAACATTTAACCAGCAGATCCCATGGACACACATACACACACACACGGACACACACATGCGCCTTTTTCCCCACCAAGCCACAGTGATGGCCAGAGCGTGGCACTGCTCACTCTGCTGCTGCTGCCTGAGAGCTGGGGGCTTGGTGGGCAGGGACAACCCCAGGGAGAAGATGTTTTGGGTGCCATACTTGCTGATGCGGATGCTGGTGCCAGGCTGTGATCACTAGCCCTCTGCTACAGGTAAAGTGCTGATTTGGGAGCACCTTCTTGAACAGGGATAATTACAGCTGGAGAGGAGGACCACTTAATTACACAGATACAACAATATTGAGTCATTGTAAAGCTCCCTAGATAGTTCATATCTGAAATAAGAGACATGTTTTTAACATGGAGGACCATCAAGTATTGGCACAGCTTCTCAGGGGAGAGCTCACAGAGCCCTTCCAGATTACTGTAAATTATTTGATCTAACTCAGACAGAAGGTCTGGCCTTAATACTGACGTTATTGCCTGAATTCTGCAGTCTTAGAACATCATAATGAAACCTTCTCTTCTGAAAACCTATTACACAGCACTGTTATGTGTGAGAAGTGTATGCAGACACAGGCCCTTCACTCATTATCCCCCAGCCTAACTGATGAGGGGCTGTATCTCCACAGCTCTAGATCGCAGGTCTGCTGGTGGCCACAATGTTTAAGTGGCGAGAAGTGTGGTACAAATGCAAAAGGAATGTAGGGCTTTTGGCAAAATTGGTAAAAAAGCTGTCAAAAAGTAAGAAAAAAATGCTTCTGCTATTAATAAAAACTCTCCCCTAAAGTAGGATCAGAGAAGTAGACAATGTATTCAAATGAACATATCTTCCTTTTCAGTGCTAGGTAACTAGAAAAAGATACCATAATGAAGTATGGAGCTGAGTGAACACATGTAAGCTTCGGAGGAACAATTAGTTCAAATTTACATTTGGGTTTCACAGAAGGTTGTTGCCTTGGTATGGGGTTGACTCAGATTACCAGCATAAAACTGCTTCTACTGTGGTTTGCTCTTCACTGAAGTATCCACCCGTATCCAGACTCTGTGGGTTAAGAGTACCAGTATACACCATGCCTTTGCACTGAGCCTCTGCTGCTGTCCTGCTTTCTGAGTGGGGAAGACAAAATGTTAAGAGGGCTGGGCTCTCTCTCACTGCACATGCTTTTCACTGCTGTCCCTCCATGTGTTTCTGTGGAGTTGTGTGCTGAATAGCTGTAGTAATAAGAAAAAAAAAGGAGGAGTAGTCTTACGGGGAGCCTTACAACTTTCTGGAAAGACAGTCATAATTGCTGAAATTGCAGTTATTTCTAATTGCAGATTCCTGGCACTGGTGCAGTGGTCTGGAAGCTGTGTCAGTGACTAAGGAGCTGCAATTTCATAGAGCCCCTGCCTCTATGTGCTCTTGTACCCATCATGAAACTTCCGCTGTATATATACTTTTCAAATGAGATCTTATCTGCAAGATCTCCTTGGTGTCAGTTACTTTAAAAGATCTTTCAGCAGTCAGTGAATGAGTCTGGGAGGTGTGACTGGACACTGTGAGAGACACCTGAGGATGCCATTCCCAGCAACAGGGCTAAAATTATTGTGGTCATGGTATAAGGACAGAAAAGACCATCAGTATAATCTGTACAGTAAAGACTTCAGGGAATTTAGGCTTCTGATGACTAAAAGCAAAGCTCAGAAAAACATTCACTCTTGACTTACTATGCAAAATGTTGGAGTTTCCACCAGTTCCCTTGGTGAGTAACTGCTGTTATTATTAGCTTTGATGTTACACCTTGTTTGTTAAGCTGCTCTTGTTTTCTATTCCATCCATTGGATCTCATTAGAGTACTGAGAAGTATCCTGTCACAACTCCTGTCCATGATGCATTTTGTTTCCATCTCCCTCTTGTTTCCCCAAGGGCTTTTTCTTCATACTGGTTTCCCATCATCTCTTCTAAGTATCCCAAACTATTTTCCCCAGTAATGTAATCAGTCAATATAAAACTCAGGAAGATCTTAATTAGAGAAAGCATTTTTCCAAACAAAGCTATTTCATTTCCTATCTTTGTTTTTAGTGGCAGTGTCTGTTTGATTGCTTCCCCCTCTCCTCAGTCATTCATCTCTCCTTCTTCTAATGTGGGGAGACATGCAACTCATACTACAGCATTTTTATCTCCTCTGGGCACTTCTGAAACTCAACCAAATTCCAGTCAACACATTAGACTTCTCCCATGCTCAGCATTTTTCTATTTTGTGAACACTTTCTAAAAATGGAGCTGGTACCACAGTACGTGTAAATCAGTATCAGGATTTTGCAGCCAAATAATTGAAAGTTATAGCAATGTAAATAAATTCTCAGCAGGTTTCAGCAAGTTTTCTCTCTAGGCAAGAGCATACAGTTTCCTGAAAACGAGGAATTTTTTTGATTATTTTTATTTCACTAGAAAATAACACAATGAACTAAAACCCAAATATATCTCCCACATCCTCTCTTCCTCTGATTTTGTAATTACATCAGACTACTTGAAATCTGAAGTCTGTAGTGTCACTATGCACTGAATGTCGTGCCTATCACCAGCACCAGATGTTTTATACATATTCACAAGTGCAAGCAGAGAGAGCAAGAAGCTCTCTTTCCTGCCATTTGCCAACAGTTTATACTCGAAGGATAATCACTCCCTTACAGAGAACTTAGACTTCTTGTCCGTCTGCTGGAGCTGATGATGTATTTCAAAAAGGACTTAATCGTTGCTCATTTTGACTCAATAATAACTTTCCTTCTCCTTGTCTTCATTTGCTAATGAATTTCATCCCCCCATAGCAGTTAGTCAGCTGTGCATATTTGAATGAGATGGAAGTTTTTTTCCTATAACTGGTGGTTGCTGGGAATATTTGAATATCAATCATAATTAATAGAGATTTATGTAAACTTTGGAATTTTTATTGCAATTGCAACTAATAACACTTGTACTGCAGCAATACCAAGGGAGTGCACACAGGTCAGGGTTTGCTCTACCTACACCTAGTGCCTACTGTCCTCGTATTACAATCTTTAAGGAAAAAGGCTTTGAATGCACAAAAGTTTTTAGAATTTGGGTAGGAGGTATTGATAGGTCACAAAAATATCAAGACAGTTTAGAATGTTGAGTATATTTCAGTAACTTCAGTATCCACTCCACCTCTTTGTCAGAAATAACTTGTTCACATGTTTGTTGTTTTTTCCCTTCACCTACCTGTGAGCCAGAACTGGTAAAGACATCAACAGGTTCTGAAATAAAATTTCTGAATAACAGATTTTCTCACTGACAGAATCACAGAACACTGAGAATTGGAAGTGACCTCAAAAGATCATCTAGTCCAATTCTGCTGTTGGAGCAGGAACACCCAGATCAGGTCACAAAGAAATGTGTCCAGGTGGGTTTTGAATGTCTTCAGAGAAGGAGACCCCCACACTCTCTCTAGACAGCCTGTCAGAGGGTGTTCTGTCACCCTCACCATGAAAATATTTTTTCTCATATTCATATGAAAGCTCCTGTGTTCCAGCTATTTTTCTAGAAGCCTCTAAATGAATTTTACCATTTATATTCCCAGTTATCTAGTTACAACATTAGTGTAATCCCAGATGTTACAGACAGACTTCAGTAGCCACTCCATGAATGCTGACTGTTTGACTGGACATGTTCAGGAACAGTGTGTGAACTGAATACTGTAGAAAATTAGATTGGCTAAGCAAAATAATGACTTATCAATCAAAGGAGGGACAATCTTTGTCTTAAGGGATACTGTTGCTATGACGTCCAAGGAAGTTGTGTTCAAATTAGGCATTGTTGATTTACTTCCCCTCTGCTACTGGTTTTCTTCCATTTTGGAAATCTTGGCACAAGCAACCACAAAGTCATATTGGTCTCTTCTTGCTTTTTGTTTTGTCTGTTTTGCAGATGGTCTCACTTGTGCCCCCTCCATAATGTCTTTTAAAAATCCATAGGATATCAATGTGCCTGCAGTAGTCAAACCTAGCACATGGTGTCCGTGATGTGAGGTGTACTCTAGGATGAGAGGAAAGAGCCTGAAGTTGCAACAAGGCAAGCTTAAATTCGAAATTTTGAAAAATTTGTTTACCAGAAGGATTATGAAGCATTATGAAGTCACCATCCCTGGAGATATTTAAAAGACTTGTAGATGTGGTACTTAAGGATGTAGTTTGGTGGTGGACTTGGCAGTGTTTATAGTTGCATTTGATGATCTTAAAATGCATTCCAAGAAATAATTTTATAATTCTATAAGTATGGGCATTACCATGGTGAATTCTTCACATTATGCTGTCCTCGTTTGCAAAGTTCTACAGATCATCCTAACTTGAACTACATAATCATATACTGTATGTCCCAGACATACATCTTCAAAAGGAGGAATTCATTCTCAGGAGGCACAGGTGAATCCTTGACTCTGTTGCGTCCATTGTGTTCAAGCACGTGTGATATCTCCTTTCTTCCCTTCCAGATGAGCAGAAGAGCATCATTGCCCCAGTTCACAAAAGGAATACACACTGCCCTACACACTTTCAGCTGATGCTGAAAGGGTATGCTATATTGGCTTTCTCATTCTGTGCTTGCTATAACTTTAAGTCCAAAAAACATGATGAAATTTTTGAGAAATGATTTTTCTTTCCTTTGCATATTTCTGGTAGGAAATAATTACAACATTCTGATGTAACTGTAATAACGATCTCCCAGTGAAGATACACTTAGTTTTTCTCTGCCTGGCTTATGGACTATCTGTGGTTCTTCTCGTAACACCAAAAGGGATTAAAAGTCCAGTAGAAACTTTAGCCTATTAATTTAGCTGCAGAAAACTTGTAGTATCCAGACTTCAAAACTAAATTTCTTTGGAGAATTACAGTAGAGAAAACACACAGATACTTCACAAACACACATGAAAAACATCACTGTGGAGATTATCATACTGTATCTAATCAGGTATCTGTCTGGTTTGATATCTTTGAAAGGAGATGGAAACATGCATTATAATCATAGAATCATAGAATAGTTTGGGTTGGAAGGGACCTTAAAGATCATCGAGTTCCAACCCCCCTGCCATAGGCAGGGACACCTCCCACTAGACCAGGCTGCCCAGTGCCCTGTCCAGCCTAGTCTTGAACACCTCCAGAGAGGGGGCATCCACAACCTCCCTGGGCAACCTGTTCCAGTGCTTCACCACCCTCACTGTAAAGAATTTCTTCCTTATGTCTAGTCTAAATCTATCCCCCTCTAATTTATATCCATAATTGATATAAATTAATGGAGAACACTGTATCACTGTGCTTGTGAAGGAAGTTTCTTACTTGCCCTAAGTAGTTAATGGATTTGTGTCTTTCCCTGTGTTATCAGATTTTTATTATTTGAAACATTCCGTAATTCATAAAACCATTGTGGAAATTAGTTCTCAGGAAACTTACTTTTTAACACTCCTTAATTCTGATATTAGTATCTTAAATTTGGAAAACAGTTGCTAAGTGAGAACTATATTTAAAATACTTCTATAACAGGATTTCAACACTTTATTAATGCATTAACATAGTCAGGCAGCTTAAAAATTATGTTCTTATGAGTTACTTTGGCAAAACGTCTATCTGGAGTCACTGGTCTTGTGGTGATTTATCTACCCCAGCTATTTGTACTGGATTTAAAAGGGAGTGCCTAGTTCTTAAACTAATTGCCAGTCATTTATTCCAGGGGAAATACTTTTATAAGGATAAGGGGCTGAAGGCCAACTTTTCAAAGGCATGAAGGCGCCTAAAGATGCAGATAGGCACTAGGAAGGTTTTCTGAAATCACCAAGGCAGCTGAGTTGTTCTTGAAAAATTCTGTGAGTGTTTGGCTATGACTTTAGGTGCCCATACAACTTCAAGAGTCTGATCCCAAGATATTTTTCACTTGGACAAAGAAGAGGTGTCCAGAGAAGCTGTAAATCAGAGGTTTCCTGAGGCAGTCATGGGAAGCACAGAAGCTGCCTCACTTCCCTTCTTGTGATCCTGAGGTAAGGGTAAACTGAGCTGGATGGGAAATCTGAAGGAGGTAATTTCTCAATGGCTACTTCAAGTGGCATAGCTACTCTGCCAGGAATTACTTTGTGAAGAGCTGTACAGTATCTCGTTCCTGTGGTACACATATCATTGCAATGAGCATTGCAAAGAACGTGGAATGAGCAAAATCTTGCATATTGACACCCAGCCCACCTGGAGTCATCATTATTTGGGTGAATTTCTCAACTGAACCATGATGTTGTCTGCAGGCTGGCTTTCTGTACCCAAGTCTGCCATGTGAACAGCTCTGCCTACCACCATCAGTGGGATGTGAATCTTGATGTTCCCCACCAAATGTAAAGCCATCATTTACAGTGAAATTCAAGGGCCAGCTGGTGGGAACAATGAGAAAATGTAAATGTTTATACATGACATCCTGCAATCTACAATAGTGATAAGCAAAACAATTGTTACATTTTTTAAGAAAGGCTCAATAAATATTTATTCTTGGGACAAGTGCAAATCATTTACATTGCTCTGCTGTGATTTCATCTATGCTTGAGATTATCCCTTCAGAGCTACTGCTTCTGTTCAACATGTGATTTAGTTTAACAAACCTCAAACCAGCATAAGTAGCTGGTTACTAATACATTTGTAAGGTAATGACTCATTTTCATTTGTGTGCTTCAGTGTTCTCCAAGAACATTAATGCCTGGAAATTCTGAGATCCATGCATACCGCATAATATATTCAATAATTATTCTCCTACTGCAAAGGAACTTGGTGGTAAGTCACCAGGGTCTTCAAATTGTTCAATCTGTCCTAATAGTTAGCAGACATATACTAATTTACAACATGTGACTGTCTAGCTGATACCAGCAATCACAGAGCTGATTATGCAGTACAGGTCTCTTTAAACAAATCCTTGACCTGTATTGGAATGATATAGAATTATATTAGAATTCTATATAGAATATATGGAATGAAGAGAGGAAGAAATGAAACAGTGTACATAGGAGACAGGCCAAAAAAGTGCCTTTCATATCTGCTGGTGCCACAGAAGCAAAATAGATCATGCACATCAGAGCACAGAAGGACTGCAAAAAAGAGAGGACAGGAGCTTTGTATTATCCTTGAGCTAATCATATTGTACACCTTCCTGAACATCTACTTTCTTGTCTGCACACTGGAGGGGGCACTGAAGTTGAGAGCTCTGGATCAGAAGTGCTAGTTCAAAATGTGGCACTGCTTATAAAAGCTTGTGGTTTCTTGGAAACTCATATAACATTGGGGAGTTTGTGTTCAAAGACATTGCTGCTGCAACTAAACTTCATTCTTCTCTGGCAAGTCAAGGTTAGGGAGTGGGTAGTGGGTGAAATTTCGAGGCTTCTAATAGGTCCAGTGTTCTTGTCCTTCCTCAAAATGTGTGATACTATAATCAGATGATGGTTGGATTTCTACTTCATTGTCCTGCAAAGAGTGTCTTGATCTACTGTGAAATACTCAGAAAGTACAGGAAATTGCATGAAATATTAAAATATTTTCCTCAAAGTGGAAAAATTCTCACATTGTATCTTCTACATGTGTGACTGCACAACACCACTCTTGGGAAATAATTTACAGTTGCCAGGATACAGAAAAGCAGTCAAAGTTCTGCTGCAAACAAACCACATATTTGGCTTCGTGCACAAGTCCATCTGCACACTTCTTCACACTTTGGCTTTGGGTTCTTTGAAGGAGAAGGAACATAGTTTTTGATAGTTCCTTCCTGATAGGTTTTTCTAGATCCCACTAAAGTACAGCTTTGTTTTTGAGCTCTTACACTGTCACAGACAAAGGCTTAGCATCAAGTTCCTTTGTAGTACCAAAGCAACAATTGAGCACAGGGAAAATAGAATTTCTAGGTATCAGATACACTCCTGAGAAGAAAGTATAGGAAAAGGACCAAATCTCTGAGTCTTGTTAGAATTTAAAAGCTGTAGTACATTAGAGAATTGGGAAGTGAGGACTTTGTATTCTAATTCAGCAGTTGTTGGAAATGTGTGTGTCTGTAGGAAATAGTTCCTGGGATATATTTATTCTCTCACTTTCGATATTGTTCCTTAATCACTAGAAGATGCAGCAAAGCTCCATCCTTCCCTGGCTTTGAATACAGCTGTGAGGCCTGCCAACATCAATAAGCTTCCAGTCTTTTATCAGCCCTAACTTCCGAAACTTTATTTACAGAAGTAATAGCATATAGTTAGGAAAATGAGTATTTATATGTGATCCATCATCTAATGCCTGCAGAGTTAATCTGCAGTTTTGAAGGTTTTAATCACAAGTGGCTGATTTGGTAGCAGGAAGTCTAAGTTCTGACTTGGCAAGGCTTTCTGTATGTGCTTAGCCTTATGGGCACAGGAAATCACATCGCCTTTGATTAAATTATTTGTGAGTAAAGTTAAGGATCTAACAGTGCTGAATGATAAAGAGAGAGCAAGCTATATTTCTTCACTGTACCCGACTAATTGACTACAGCAAATTATTTAGGATTTTCTGAAATAACAACATTGGTGTGTTCTCGGCATGTGCCATAATATTCACTTTAATATAATCATAATGAAGGACAAATCTTCCGGTGGTTGTTTCAGTAAAGTGCTCTTAATATTAGATTGCCTTTTAGCAAGCATGCTTCCAAATCCAAAAAATGCTTCTTAAATGACTTCTGATCACTTAAATTTGTAGTGAAGTACATAAGCTGAGCACAAGTATGGAACCAACTGCATTATTAACCTACACTGCATGTCAGTTCCCATATGTTCCCTGCCTCACTGTGCAATAATACAGCACTGCTGTAAGAAAGAATTCATGTCCTGATCATGTTCCTCTCTGCTTTCCCACTTCTTCTTTCTTTCCTTGCATGGACCTTCTCTTCCTTGTTTCACCATATGCCTTCTTCCATCCCTCCTTTCCTTCTCCATCCTCAGTTCTTTGAGTCAATGTATGTGCCTTATTTTCCTCACTTCACCCTTTATTTTGTGCTCTCTTGTGCTACTTCCCCTCTCCCCATCCCAAGTTTCCCCAGGTTCCTCCAGCTTTTTAGCTCTTTTTTTCTTACCATCCGCTGTCTCTCTTTGAAAATTTAATTGGTGTGCTTTCTTTTAGCTGTCTTAGAAAGCCTTATTTTTTTCCCCTCTCTTTTCAGCTTCTTTCCTGCATTGCAGTCACACCCGTTCTGCTTTCCTGACTGCAGAGTCATAGCAGCTGTGGTGCAAAAAAGCATCTGAAAAGAAAATGCTAATAGGGTTTTTTAGAGTATACAGTAAAAGGCTGATTAAAAATATAATAAAGCTACACCTCAAATACTACCTCTAACCCAATCTCAAGATTGCTTCTTGAGAGCTTCCTTCTAAAGCATGTGGTAGCAAAGCAGAATCCATAAACTCATGTACAATCTACCAGCCTGTCATAACCACAGGCAATGCTTAAATTAGTATTTTTCTTCACAGAGAAGCAAGGAACTTAATGTGTAATGGCATTTTTCCTATGCCTGGGAATAAAATCATAATTAGTGTGCAAGGCAGTTTTACAGAGGTCCTGTCGATGTGACAAGTGCTGATTGTACACAGAAGCATCTCACCACAAACTTTCATATAAAACAAGTAGTGCAAACACATCTCCATGAGCATTCATTAAAATCTATGTACCAATTTGCTTCAGCCATACCAGTATTCCACTCAGCTTTGTGTGAGCATTCACACACTTGAGTTCCATGAACAATCAGTCTACTGAAATCTCTATGGAGATTTCAATATTGGATAGGTCAGTATTTCCACATATGAACATTTTCATTTTTAGGGGAAATGTAGCCCTCCAGCTGGGGACAAGAAACATGTGCCATAGACTCAGAAGACCAATTACACCAATGAAACTTATTTTCTCTAGCTAAGAAAGAAATTTTTTTAAAATAATGCAACAATATGTAAATTACTTTTAAATCTCCTCAGTGCTGCATATTTTCGTATGGTATTGAGATGGTTTGCAGATATTCTGTAAGCAGAAAAAAGTATCAAAGTAAAAGGCTTCTCTCAAACTCCTTACTCATAGAGCTACTTTAAAAAGTTGTTTGCTCCTACAAAAAATGTTGATGGTACAAAGTGAGAGTATTAGATGGACTTTTTCCCTGTTGAATCCTCTTTGTAAAGGAAGATATGCAGATGATGAAAGAAATGGATTTTTTTTCTGTACAATATCAGTTACTTTTTCTGGATTCTTTTTTTCAGAGAAAATGTTATCTCTGGGAAAATATAACATTTAGAAAATATTTTATGTTCTCCAAAATATTTCTGATCATCACCTCAAAGCTTAGCCCATGATAATTCCCTCAGCTTTGATCCCAGTTAATAAAAGGCATCCTAATGGAATTTCCTAGGCCACAACTAAATTTTACTTTCTACCATCTCTACTCCACCCCAACGTTTTTCATGCCCACTGTGATTTTAATTTGCTCCTCTTGCATACATGGAGCTCTTTGAGTTGAGAAGAACTTGGTGGGTTGCCGTGAAGGCAGAACTGAAGCCAACCCCTAGAAACAGGATACAGCTGAGAGTTAGGAGGCTTGGTTCATATCCTGTCAGTGACTGAACTGATAGGACATGAAGCATGGGAAGGGATTTAGGGTGGCCTGATCCATGAAACGGACTGTATGCTTGGAACACTACCTTCTTTTGTGGAGTGCTCTGGGAGGCTGAGGTGGAAAAGACTCTAATTGAATTCCAGCAGGAGTAATTTTCACTGGCTCAGTGGGAGCTGTTTGCACACAGACATCATGGAGTAAATTGCTAGGTGTTTATTAACTCAGCCTGAAAAAGGAGGGGAAGGGGACAGAAAAAACGTTGAAGGGAACATGGCAGTTGAAATTGCAGAAACAAGCCCTCACTTTCCAAAGCTGGGGGATCAGGGCTGAGCAAGGTCCTTGTAACCTGTCTGATAGGCTTTAAAGGATGTTTTCCCTCTCTGTAACCACTTGGTATGTACATGTGTTAGGAAACAGTGATTAAAAAATTCAGCCAAGGGCCTAACCCTTGATTGTTTTGCTGCTTCGACCTCCATTTAGTAAAAATTAGCCCTGTGATTGGAGGCTCAGAGGGTACTGTCTCTGCTGGACATCCCTCCCATCCAGAGGTGCATCCCAGTCATGCAGCCTTCCTTCTGTAGGATTCAGTCGCATGCAAGGCAAGAGATCATTTGGGATGAATAGAGCCCTTGGCCTGTCATTTAGGCCATCCAGCCACTGTCTGTGTTCTTTGTCAGGGCCAAACAAGCTCCATATCATTACACTGGCATTCGCTTACCCAGTCTCATTATTAAGTACATTAGCTGTGGGAACTAAATCCATGAAAAAAAAAAAAAAAAGGAAAAAAAAAAAAAGAAGAGGGGGTGGAACTGGCAGACACAAAAAAAAAGCTTTCCCAGCTCAGGCTAACAACTTGTGCCTATTAAGTAAAAACGATCATTAGAAAATTCCCCTGCAGACTTAAAGTTTCAGCAAAAGCTTGTTTCACGTATGCACTTGCCCTGTTACATGAACACATAACCAACCTTAAAGAAACATACCCTCCAATGCTTGGATGGGAACTAGGCAAGAGGCTTCCAGGCAGGGACTGCATTGCCTTTAACAGAAAGTTCTTTGCTCTCTCCTTCTCTCTGTAATAATGCTTAAAAACAGCGTTTCAGTAGTAGATAATACCATCACCTTATAAGGTGAAAGATATTAGAGGAGAATTGGCTTGATCACTCAAATAAGAAAATAGATGGCTGCATAGAACTTCTATTTTTTGTTATAGTAAGATTTCATATGAGTCAAATCACAGAAAAAATATCATCAACAGCATGAAGATAACAGCATGAAGGTCATCATAAACAGCATGATTGTAGTTCTTCCAAAACACCAATCTATCTTTATGAACACCTTTGAAATCTTGCCTGAAATACACATTTTCCACAACTTCAACAAACCTCAAGGCAACCAATAGATCAATGGAGGTCCTTAAGTTTGCTTATGAGTCCATGTTGAGTCTTCCAATGGATAGGAATGTACAGACATGACAACTCAGATATCTTAGTACCTATGGCTTTTGGTGTTTTTTCTTTGTTCGACAATGTGAGAGTCAGGCTTTTCTGCTGATCCACAGCACATGTTGGTTGCTTTTTCTGAGATTTTTTCTAGGCCACACTTCCAGTGTCTCACAGAGTTAACAAATATTGTCCAGCTTAGCATTAAAACTGTTACTGGGTCAGCAGTTCGATTCACGGGCTTGTGGTTATATTGTTTTCCCCAGAAGATTCTTTTGAGTATTTCCTAATGTTAAGGGTTTTTTTTGGGCCGTAAGATAGTCTTCATAGGAAATGACAAATTTCATGTGAAGATGAGCAGCAAGTATCTCTGGAGAATACGCTGCAGGGAATAATACTTTACTGACAGAGAAGACAAGTGAGCAACCCTTTCCCACCCTTAATATACACACAGGGGTTCTCTTTCAGGTATTATGCATCAGAAACAGATCCCTAGAATCAGTGAATTTAAATCAGTGAGAAATAAACTTGGCTTAGCTATTCTCTGTCATTAATCTCTGCCATTATCTGGTGTGGAGAAGCAGATGGCTACAGAGAAGAGTTCAGGGGTGTCAGAGACCAGCAGGAGAGGACATCTCCCCAAGGAAAAATGATCTGAAAGGTGACAGGGACCACAAGGCAGTCTATCACTGGCCAGGATGCAGTCCCACAGCACCTGAATGCAAAGAATCACAGGACCTGAATGCAGACGAACAGCAGCAGCCAGAAGCAGTGTTGGCCAGACAAGTCTGGAGTGGAGAAGTGGGATTCAGATGTGGTACAGATCATTGAGGCATATGGCCAGGCACAGCAACAGCTTCTGTAACTCAGGCAAAGACCATGACTCAGGGTCTGAGCTTAAAGCCAGCTCCCAAGGGAAGAGGAAGGCCTCCCAGTGAGGCTTCTCCCAGCTTTTTCCCACAGACGTCATTCCCAGCATTCAGATACAAGGTCATACAGCTGCAGTACAGCTAAGATGTCCAAGAGCACAGACAGCCAAATCCCAGGGGTGTGCACTGTGCTGTGGTCAAGCAAGACATTGGATAGATGCAAAGGTAACGTGTGTCCTACCACTTCCTCAGATCCTTATGGCAAGCAGTGGGATGGACACAATAATCACAGAATGTGTTGGGTTGGAAGGGACCTTTAAAGGCCATCTGGTCCAACCCTCCTTCAGTGAGCAGGATGAGGAACCCGCTCTGGCTCTCAACCAGCTTTGCTGAAGCTCTAGCATTAGCTATCCTTGCCCAAAATTTGTCATTTCAGGCTGAGGCTGCATGATGGAAGAGGCCACCCCTGCAGACACTCCTGGTTGAGGAAGTCTTTGGCTTCCTGCGCTGGCATCCTTTCCTGGTGCTCTGCTCACCCAAGCTGTGAAGATGAATCTCCCTCATAAAGATGCCCCGTCCATATGGTAGCCTAAGGTCATGCTCGTGTGTGGCCGTGCAATCAAATCTATGGATATCAAAAGTGAACCCTGTGATCTGCTTCCCTTTGGCTCGCCCCTACCCCCTGTGGGGACCAATCATGGCACGCACCTGGAACAGATGCAAATTTAGGCAATGCGCTGTTTGACCAACAGCCTTGTAAACGTCTCATTCAAACACATGTCAGCAGTTTTATGCTAATCCCACTTTTCTTCCAAGCTCCTGAATGCTGGCTCTCCATGCCAGAATGTGAGCAAGCACCTTCTCAGCAGAAGGCTTATCTCTCAGTTTTTCCCCCTGAGGGCACGTTGCTCCCAGATAAAAGTAGCTTTCGATCTGGCAGGCTGAAACTAAGAACTCTTACGGTGCTCTGACTCCTCACCCAACAGATGGTGGGGGGAGAGCACAGCGCTAGGCAGGATCAACACATTAGCAAACCGGGATATTTAAGTGACTTTTCCACTGCCTCCTTTTGAGTGGTGCATTTGAGATACCAGGTCACAGACAACAAATCTTTCTCTCTCCTGTTGCAAAGCTCCCACTGAGACAAATGCTAGATTATGGGAGAAGTTAATGAGCAAGTCTTCATGACTCTTTTTTCTTCTTGTATAATTTTTTTAATGCAGTCCCGGTGATCTAACACTAGGGAACTTGGTCAATTAGGGACCACCCAGTTAGATGAGCTTTAGTAAGATCAGCAAACTGAGATGTTTCACAGTGACAAAACCAGGCAATATCAAGAACTGGTTAGAACTTCAGGTACCAAGAGCCACAGACAAAATCCAAGCAAATCTACTCCTCTTCCTCCTTCTTACACCAGTAGCTCATGTTTCCTACAGAATAAATGAAGGATTTGGGGAGGAAAAACAGCAGGCACAAGGATATGTATCCTAAATAGACTTTGTCAAGTTGCCAAAGCAAGAAACTCATGGAAATCTAAAAATAATAAAGGAAAAAAATCTGGTATTCTGAAATGAGATTGGATATTTTTTCATCTTGTGCATAGCAAACATCTTTTGAATTTGCTGCCATTAAGAACTGCAGTGATCTGTTAAAACATGTTGATTTCAGATTTTTACAGCTTTCCAAAGGTCTATGTTTTGAGGAGAATATTTTCCTCTCTCGGTGTGGGGAAAGATAAATTTTCATAGAAATGTGATTCTGAAAAAAGGTTTTGAATTATAAAATGCTTCTTATATGAAAACAGAGAGAGTGCTTTCACTTTTGGAATAATGAAAAATAACAAGATATATAATTTTATCCTAATAAACACATTCCTTGGTGTGTTGCCCTCTTCATTCTTCTGATCTGCTAAGTCCTGAGGGTAGACTAATGCCATGTCCTGTACAGGGAGAATGCGCAGGCAAGACCACATCTGTAAGGTGGATTTTGCTTTCTTACTGGTGTAACTCTAGGTTCAATTTTATTTGACATAAAGAGTGAAATGAATCCACTACCTTTAAGCTGTGTTACTTGCAATGATGTAATAAAATGAATACGCCAGTTGCATGTGCAAGATCTTCCTTCAGGACTTGGTTTTGGTTGAACATGAGTCACATTTGAAGAGTCCTGCTGTCTCTCCCTTGCCTTGAATTTTTTCACTGTTCAGCATCATTGACTCAGGAAAACGAGAGGTGCTCTTATTTTTGTCAAGTTTCACTAGACCAAACATTTCCCAAAGGAGAGTTTGTCAGAGTTTTACTACATCAGGCTCTTTGTGTGATGATCCAATGCATCAAGTTGAATAAAGCACTAGCCAGAGGCATGAGTTTACATGGATTTATTGTAGGTGTTATGAAAACATTTGAGTATCCCTTCTTCTAAGTACTTGTTCATGCATCAGATCCTACCCCACTATGGGATACCCTTGATGCCATTTTTCTTTTGATGCTGTGTTGACTCCAGGGTAGAATGGTTTGTGGAGTTCCTAGATCAAGCTACTTTTACTATACCTTTTTCTCTTTTTATAAGAACACACTATAAAATCAAGTAACTGCTTTTTATTTCAAAGACATATACTGCAAAAAAATGCTCTCTTTAGCTATATTATTTCCTTCCGTGTTCTGAGCTCAAAAAAGTCTTGTCAGATAGTTATTTCAGGTTGAGAAAATGTCTTCAAGAATGATGCAATAAACATGATGTGAGTGCTATGCCCAGTGATATACCACTAAGTAATGTAAAAGATACAATTTAATTGATGAACCTGTATACCTTTGACACCTTTGACTCACAAATGTTGATGAGCTATTTTTACTGAATTTCAGCTTTTGTTGGGAAGCACAATTTCAGTTATATTTGAAGCATTTTTCTCCTTG
The DNA here is from genome assembly GCA_013400935.1 of Turnix velox. Taxonomy (NCBI): domain Eukaryota; kingdom Metazoa; phylum Chordata; class Aves; order Charadriiformes; family Turnicidae; genus Turnix; species Turnix velox. The sequence continues at coordinate 45,133 of VZTY01028592.1, read as the reverse complement.
GTGGCAGTTTTGTATTAGGCATGGAATGCAACCCTTGATTTCTGAATAGATTTAGAAATTATCTCATTTACTTATTTAAAATTTATTTTCATCAGAGCTGTCATCCATACAAATACCTCAATGGTCAACAGAAACATTCTGCTGCAAATACTTGAACTTCAAGATATCTTACTGGAAAAATGTCATCAGAGCTAAAGTTCCCATTCCCTAAGGAATGTAAATTCTCCAGTTAGGGTTCTAAAGCAAATCACAATGTGCACTCCAGCTGGTTCATAGAACTATTCTGCAGCATTTGCTTTGAATCTAACCTGCAGCAGAAAAACTTTTGCATAAGAAGTTCACTGTATTGATTGCTATTAATGCCAAGCAGAAGGGAGATCCTGAATGATGTACTGGAAACACTGATTGAGAATTTGCTGAAAAAGTGCCATGTTTTCCTGTAAACATAGAGGTCTGACTTTCAGGTAGATGTAAATCAGTCTTATGTCATGGACACCAGCTGAGATAGGTATCAATCCATAAATAATGCTGACAATATTTGTTATTACTAATAGCATTAATAGCATATTTAACATAATTCCAGTCCAGAGGTTTTCCTTTTTTTTCTTTCTTTTCTTTTTTTCCATGATGTGAGACACTTTATTTTGCCTACAGTTCAAAACTTGATCTAATTCCAGGAATGTCAAAATAACATTTGCTATATCTTTTCTGCTGGGAAAAAAAATCTCTCAACTTACTGTTAGTTTGCTGGTCCAAAAATAAAATGTACAGTACTTAACAAATTTGGTCTGACAGCATTTTCCCAGCTGGAAGGATGGAACTTTTTAATTGGTATATAAATAAATAGAAGTTTAATCCTGATCTTATGTATATATTTTTTTTTAATTGCCCTTGCTTCGAGTAGATATAGGAACAAATATTTCTTACTAACAAAAGCAGTATTTAAAAAACTATCTTAATTGAACACAATTTAAAAGTTTGGTCTAAACACTTGGAAATGGACGTGCTACTGCTATGGCTGAGGAAGGCCCACAAAGTTTTCTGTCTTGACTCTTCCCTAACAATTTAGTTCATAACTCATCATGCCAAATTGCTTTAAAGTTTGAGATGAGAACCTTAAGTGCTGGTGAATCATCATAAAAGTATCTATTTAGCTAGATGAAGTTCTTATGAATTTAAATTTATCTCGTGTTTTCAGATGGAAGAAAGTGATAATCTACATTAGCAGTTCACCTAGAATAATTGCTACCTGAAAATAAGATGTTACAAAATGCAGATAATCATATGTAAATCCAGAAACTGGCAAAAGGAAGTAGAGATTGGTTCAAATCCATCAATCTGTTTATTTGGTGCAATGCTGGGCACCCTGAGTCTCAGAAATAGTCATTCTTATTGCACCTTAGTTCTCCAGGTGCACTGCAGGGTTGAAGTCTCCTCTGGCACTGAAACTTTTGTAGTGGGTCCATGCAGAAAAGTCTGAAGCTGTCAGAATTCCTGCTCTTCTGGGGTGAGCTTCTCAACCCAACCTGTCTCACCTCTGACTCCAAAGGGGATTTATGAGGGTTCCTCATATAAACTGTCATACAGTAGAAGACTAATGGACCCAGCCTTCTGGAATGTTCCCTTGTTCCTCATGGCCCAATAATTACATACTCATCTAGAATAAGGAAAAATTCTATTTAGGAAAGAAAATGGGAAAAGTCAAAACCACATCTTTCATCTCTTGGAAAACAATGGCCGCACCAAAAGCAGTCAGTAAACATTTTGTTTTCTGTCCCCATCTATATGTAGTACACAGGCAAGTCTATTTGAAAGGGTCTGCCCGCCAGAACATGAGATGACCTAGTTGTTAGGGAACTCCCTCACTTCTATTTCTTGGATGCTGACACACCTTTTATTAAAATATTTTGGTTTAAAGCAATACACTGGTCCAGGCATGTAATATTTATATGGAGCTTAACATGGTCCTGCCATAACACTTCTACCTCCTCCAGTGTGCAAAGTTGGACCAGAAATCCCATGAGAATGAGCTTACTCATGAGATATCTGCTAATTCTGGCTTCCGGTTATGCTGTAAATAGTATGAGAACTGCCTTTCTAGCAGTTTTAGGGAATTTGGCTCCCAGCCACTGCTAGAAAAGCCCAAGCTGTAATCTAATTGAAAAGCAGAGGGGAAAGAAAAATGCTCTAAACTTCCAGAATGCTCTTTATTAGTGCCAGAAGCTTGCTGGATTGGAGTCTTCTGCTCTATACCCTCCTGCTTAGGTGAACTGGCCACTTTTTTCAACTGTTTAACTCACACATCCCTTTGAGAGGTTGAATTTCTTGTAGAAGCCGTAGTGATCTGTAAGCAGGTACTCTGATGACTTGATACTGCTGTTCTGCAGAGGTTTTGAGGAAAAGAAGGCTTTGACAAATGATGAGTGGCAAGTTCAGGACTCCGGCTGTAGCCCTACAGTGAAGGACCCTACAATGGAGACTCCTGATTCCATTACTTCATTCTCCTCTGCTTTATTCATCAGCACCTTTTTCCCTTGCCCTCTGCCACCCTGCCAGCTGCCTGTCCCACCTTTCAGGTCTCATTTCCCCTAACAGGTTCAGGAACCCAAAGCTCTGCCTTTTAGTGGAGCTTTTGGAAAGAACTGTAGCATATGCATCTTGAAAAGAAGATGAACACTGTCCGACAAGTGAGTTTTTCACTTTAAAGAACACTCCCAGCCTCTGTGAAAGTAATTCCAGTACCCCAAAAAGCAACCCCCACTTTTAAAACTAAGGGCAGAAGTTATGTGCTCTGCAGGCCTGAACTTGAGCTCTGGATCCCATCTCATGCAAGTTGTTCTTAGCCCTGCTATCAGAAATACTAGGAAGCACATATCTATAAACACCCCTTAGTTTTAATTACACTTAATGCGAGTGTGGGTTGGGTTACTTGACTTATGGGGTTATTTGCTGGGGAAAGTTTGCTACTAATAGTTCTTAAGCCTGAAAAAATCACACATAAATTATTACGTATATCAAAGATGAAAGAGATTAATAGTACATTTAATACAGCCTTGTCTGAAGTATTAGCAAGCAAGCTATTGTGTTTTCATAATGACACTAGAGTCACTTCCACATAAATTTCCACAATCATTGGAAGTGTAATATATGATGTAAAACCACCAAAAAGATGGAACTAAGTAAGCAATTAATAGAACACTTCTAGATTAAAGAGTGCCTCCATTTAAAAGATGGGAAATTTCAGAGTCTAGGATACAGACACCAGTCTAACTCTTTTCCTTTCTCACCCCGTCTCCAAGGATATGCATTACAACACAGCTTATGGTTCCATGACTGCATGTTACCTTTCCGTGAAACAATCAGCTTATTCAAAATGCAAGACATTTAGATGATTAGGTACTTAATTCTCTGTTGTCTAATCCTCTAGTACCTCTGTGTTTACAAGAGACCTATGTTCACTTCCAGAGGAGCCAAAGATTCCAAATAGTTGGGTGCTGGACTCCAGCAGTGGAAGGAGGAAAGTTTGATATATGCTACTCCCTTCAGCTACAGAAGAGGCCTTAGGGTACTGCTGGAGGAAATCAGAGAGCTGGCTATATAAGATGGGCAAGGTTTTTCTGCCAAAGCAGAACACAAGCAATGGAAGACCAAGCTGTATAGATCAACATTAGAGTCCAGAATACACAGTCTCAAGGTACATCTCAGCCCCTGCAGAAGTGGATCTTGTAGGGGATACTGTTTCAGCAGAACTGAGCTTGTCTCTGAGCTGCAAGACAAACATCCTCTGACTTACCAATTTCCATTTTTTGATGAAGAGTGGAAGGATCCCATGACAGCTTCCAGAGACCCTGCCTACTCCAGCAGCACCTCAGAAAGATGCTATGAATAAGAAATTTGAGTCTGATCCTCACACAAGAGTGTCCCATGACTCTCATGCATGAGAATCTACAGCTGCATCTGGTTCAGCAAACACTGGTTTGTTTAGGGGTTTTTGCCTTGTGCTGCTTCACAAATTCATTTGTGATGCAGCCATACTTTATATCACTTTGATCCTTATTTGAGGATAATTCCAAAGTCAGCTGTCATTTTGTCATTTAGTGTTTGTGTATGTGGATGTGAATGGTCTGCCCTCTTCTTAATACTCCTAATACACTATTCAAACTCCATATACTCTAGAGTGGCTAAGTGTCTAATTGTCAGCAATTTCAACAAGTCTGAAGATGTGTACAGATGTCTAAATACTTTGGGAATGTGTCACTCATCTTCTGAAATCTGAAAGGATGTGCCATAGTACAGAAATGTTAGCCTTACTAGCCTCAGAGGAGCCTCGTGCAATCAGAAGGGTCTGAGCATATTGGACTCTTGGTTGTATAGGAGTCTCTGTAAGATACAGATTTTCACTAGTTTAAAGGGAGGACCTCTGAAGACCTCTGTACATATGACTCACCATCTCCAAATGATTTTCCAGTGCCTTATGTTGAAGAAAGTTATGCCCTGAATTTCTCTCTATATTTACATTTAATGTTCTTCATGATGTAGCAAGTAGCAGACGCACACATATACACACAGAGTCTTAGCAAACATCAGTGAGAACAGCAAGTATGCAAATAGTAGCTACAAGAAATTCTCCATAAGCAACCTACAAGTTGAAATGGATTTTCTTAAAACCTTTATTAAACAGTGAAAATGTTATCAGACACTGATGTCTTTATACTCAGCTTATATTCCCAGAAGGACTAGATACCAAATATGGTATTTGGTCATATGGAGTGTTCCAGCACTTGTCAGGACATCCTCTATGGCATCAGAGGATCAGAGGCTGTTCCTCCTTCTTTGCAAACAGTACCATTGATACCAAACAAGAGAAACCGAGGGAAAACTCTTCTGAGAAAAAAAGTGTGGCACAATCTAGTAACTTGTAGTTGTTTGAAGGGGTAGTCATCAGAATTAGGCATGTACAGGAGCTTCAATGTGCAAGCATCTCATGCCTGTTTATGTATTATCCATTCCTTATCCTCTGTGTGACAGGAAAATGTCTACTTATCCTATGTTACAGGTCCCACACCTGAACACAGCTGCGACAGTATATAGTGTTAATGCAAGGCAAGTGCATAAGGGGCAGAGGGACATCTAGTGGGATTTCCACTCTCTCTGCACTTGCATTGTTCCCACAGATTTCACCTTACATGTGACTTACTACATCAGGAGTCCCTGCATGCATGAGGTGAGATGGTGAAAGATTCAGTGGAGAAGGTTTTAAACATTTGCTTTTCCATAGAGCTCAGTGGATGTTCAGTAACCTATTGAGCTGCGCTAACCTCTTCCATGCACCAGCCCAAAGCTCTCCAGAGCTGTGGTTCAGGTCTGGTAACAGAGCAACACATCTTCAGATTAGCACCCAGGTCCCTGAAACACCTTCATTTGATAAAAATGTAGAGGTTTGACTGTGATTCAGGCTGTGGGTCTGGTGTTTTTGATCTTCTGAGGGTTCAGAGGCTGCTGTGAGAAGGGGTAAGGAAAAGTGAGACTAACTTGATTTCTGTAAGAAAGCTCACCTTGACAGACTTTCAGCAGTAGTGAGTCTGAAGGCATTTTGAAGGTTATCTTCATTAAAAAAATACTGGCAACTTACACTGGAAAAAAAAAGTGTGATTAGGACCTTAATTCTTGACATGGCCAATGGGTGAGTGATTATGATGTATTACCATTCTCCATTGGTATAGGACAACATTATTTCATCCACTGAAGTCAGTAGACTGATCTTATGAATACCTCCAAAGGGTCTGGGACTAAATTACTCTGCCCAGGCACTCAGTTTGCAAGCTTTTCATTCCCTGCAGATGTCCTCAACTACAAGAGCAGAATTTCTCTGCAAAACTACATATAAATCTCTCCTAATCCCTATGTCTATAGGTAAGGCATCATGGAAAATGAACGGGGCATTTTTAAGGATTAGAGGAGAACTCAGCAAGGCCACAGACATAATGCAGATGGCTTCAACCACCCAGTACATGTTCACCATTTCACAGTGATCATCATCTGTTTACATGGCAATAGTGCCTAGGACCCAAAGATGGATTAGACATGGATTACTACAGGTTTTGTAAGAAGAAGGTGACCCTTTAATTCTGCCCTTCTTACTCAAGGTGCACATAGTTCTTGGCCTCAGCAGTGTATTCAACTAATGGTGACTTGAGTGTTGCAGCTGTTGACTTAGGCTATAAAATGACATAAGTGTCCATGGACAGTCCTGAATCAAGGGAAACGGGAATGTGGAGGCTTCTGGATGCTCCTCATGCAGGGAACTGGGAGGGGAAGGTACTTTGCCCCAGTTTTTGCCCTGAATCTGCTCCCTCCTCTCTGGTAACTGAAGAACTTGACAGGACACCCAGGGTACCCAAAGGAATAAATGTTTTCAGGATTAGCTCTTTAATTTACTTTCATCATAGTTGAAACTTCTACTGTTCTTCTGAATCTCTTTTGATGGTATTTGCACATATGACGTTTGATGTGGTCAGAGATGACACAGAATGCAGTGAGAGAGGTTTCAGAAAATGTAGATTCCTTACTGAGGCTTCTCCTTATAAAATTTGACCTGCAAAGCAAATTGATCATCCTTTGCTTTGCACCTGGTTTAACTGAAGAGCTGGCTGAAATGTGATAAAATTTAGATGCATTTTCCTTTCAGTTGGATTATCCCTTGAAACTGTGAGCAAACCCTGCCTGACAACACAGGAATTTTCCCATGGATCAGCTAAAGCTGACTCACATGAAAGACTTGCCCAAAGTGGTCATGCCCTCTGAGCAAATACCACAGGCATGAGGATCTCTGCTCTTGGCCTACCAGCAGTGTTAGGATTCCAGCGACCCAGCCTAGGAAGGGAGATTTTATTGGAGGAGGGGAGGTCACCTACCTGTGACCCAGCCAATCTGCTCTGCAACCTCTCCATGTTGCTAACTTGCCAGGGGAGAGGAATGATTCCCACTGTCACTGCAGGTTGGGAGAAGTTTCCTGCTCAGCCCCTGCAACAGACCACATAACTCTTACTGTTTGCTTAAGCAGGTAAAGCACACACCAAAAGTCTTTGCTGTGACTCAAAGGGGAAAGAAAATCACCTGGTCACTAAAGCCTCAAGCGCTGGCTTTCAGCTCTGGAGTGAAAACCCAGCGGAAGCTGCGCGTCCTCCTAAGATAAATATTTCCTCTGCTGGAATTGCTGAGTACATTGCAGGAAGGATTGCTTACTCATCCCTGCCATGTATTTCTGCAGTGGTTTTTCCTCCTCTTTTCATGCTACTGGGTTGTGTATCACCTCAGCCCTGCCATGTTAGAAAAGCAAGCACATGCTAAGCAAAGTGTCAGAATAACAGAGATGGAAGTAGAGCAGAATTTTGAATCGCTCCAAAAAAAAAAAAAAAGGCTTCCCTGTATCAGAGAGACACACATAGAATTATGGAATTAAAGCTTCTGGTCAATGTGCTGCTGATAGTTTAAAGTTAAAAGCCTTTTGAACTAACCTTTGCATTCTCTCTCTGCACTTTTTGTTTACTCTCTGCACTCCTGCTCAGTGAAAATAAAACAGGCAGGACAATGTCACTTGCTGTTTCTAATGTGCTTCTGCTTTCTTTCTAACAGACCTGTGGAACACGATTGTTTTAAAACTCACAGCATTTCACGAAGACATTTTATTCATGCTTTATCTTTCCCTCACTTTGCATTTTCTCATCTCTGGTTGCTCTTAAAAAATATTCAGGGCTATTTTATTTGTCATTTTCCCTTTGCTTATTTTGGTCCATTTCAGTGCTTGAATTTGGGTTTTCAGTGATCTGTGCCACAACACAGACTGATTCTCTTTTCACATTCCTAAAACATATGGCACTGGGAGTAGCAGACTCAAAATTTTGTGGCAGCTTCATTTAAACAGAAAAGGTCTGGTGATTTTCACTCAGTTGTGTATGAAAGTCAGTAGTATACTTAGTGATAGTCCCTGTGTTATTTGTTGTAAATGATATTTAATTTCAAAATGTTTCCTCATTCTCTATTTTCAGTATCCCCCAGATTTTTGCATTGACAAATGTGTAACATTTACAGGAAGACGTTGTGGAGAAAACCTGAGGTTTTTCTGTATGGGTTGAGCATAGCTGTGGCTTCTGACCCCAGGGAGAGCTGTTTGAGTTAGGGATTATCCCATTAGATGAATGTTTCTAATAAAACTACCAACAGACACAGAGCTTATCTGTGTTACCACTGTGCAGTTTTAGAGCTAACATCCTTCTTGACAAGAAGTGGGTCTATTCCTGAGCATCATCCTTCATTTCAAACTCTCTGCGGGTTCAGGCTCTAGCTGAGCCTCCACAGTGACTGCCCTGGTCTGAACCGGGGCTGCTCTGTCCCTCCTCACTTCCCATCTGTAATCTGCAAGGTAAGCTTGTCCAGCCTGCTAAACCTGCAGCAAATCCATTGAAGAAAGTAAGTGAATAGTTTTCTTCCAGTTTAGCAACCTGCAACAGTCCTCCTGTGGGATGAGAATCGGTGCTAGAACAAATGAAAAGACAAAAATGCATAGCTGCAGGCAGGAATGAGCCTGAGACCACATCAGCCCTAAGATTAGGTGGATCGGGCAGTTTGGGAGAGGTGCTTTTTAAGGAGAGTTGCACTTCTTCAGTGCAACTGAAGTGCAACCTCTGCTCCCTTGCATTGAAAGCAACTGTCACATGGCCACTGTTGTGAGTCACTTCCAGTGGCTTGTAAGACCAAAAACTGATCTGGCAACAGAAAAAAAAATGTGTTCCTTCAAACCAGGGGAACAAAATGACTTGTGATATGGGGGACTGATGGCACAAGTGAGATGAATGGGAATGCTGAGGGAATAGAGAGAACTCATTCTCTGTCTGGCTTGGCTGAAAAAGGAGTCTGCACACTAAAGGCACAGCTTCCTAAAGGTGCAGGGGAGGGTCTGCCCATCTGTCTGGTTGTCTAGGCTGTTGTGATGAGCAGGGACAGTGGAAAGCCATCCCAGCTGGGTTGCTTTCTCTTGAGTTAGCCAAGAGGTGATTTAATTTCACAGAAGTGAAAGTGGTAAGTGCTGGAGCACATGGCTGGGTAAGCACATGGCTGGGCAGAGGGAGGAGGAGAAGGCATAAGAGCAGATTCCCTGCCATGCATAGTGGTTCAAGATGATATAGGTCTGGGCTTTATAAATTTAAGAAAAAAAAACCTTTAATACATAGTTTTAAATTAAGTGGGTTTAGTTAGTTACGAATACATAAGTAAATGACCACTTCTGTTAGAGCTGCTTTTTACCATGTACTGTGTTTCAGTGTATAGTGAAGGCTTGTACTGACAGAATTGATGTGACAACGTGCAGCAAAGGTAAGGGTTGTGTGGCCCAGATAGGGAAATGCTAAGGGTCAAACTGCCTCAAACTGGCTTTGCTTTCTGGCGAAACATCATGCGAGAGCAGCCCACAGGAACTGTAAGTCTCCGCCTAGTTACTGTCACGAGGCCACCTTTCTGCCATCATTCATATTGGATATGTGCACCCCAGAGCACCAACACTCCTTGCAAGACCTTTTCTATATCCTAAAGTAGACTCTGGAAAAAGCTTTTCCCATGGCTTTTTCTGTTGAAAGGCATGTTACCACATAAGGCAGAAAATCTGTGAGCTTGTGATTGTGCTAACCCCAGTTTTTCTCTCGCCTTTGGTACACTTTTTTTCACTGATGTACTCATTAGTTGAGCTGTGTTAAAGGAGACCCTGAAACAAGTTTACCTACCTTGAAACCAGGTTTCGAGGGAGTGATGAAGAAGGGAGAGCTGGTGGCAAACAGGCACCAAATAAGCAGTTTATTTTTTCTTCTTGTCTTTTTTTTTTTTTAATTTATGAGAAGAGTCTAGTCAGAAGAGTATTTTCTTTCTATGTGGCTGTTTTATATGGGTCCAGAAGAGGCTACTGATGATAGCTGGTGACACAACAGAAACCACACTGGGGCAGAGAACCATTTTTCATAAACTGCTGGAAACACTCATCTCCTCTTCCTTTTGGCTGAAAGTGTTTGCTACTCTCAGCCAGGGCTGCAGCAGCTTTTCTTGCTGGAGGATGTATCCATTTGGACCTGGCTTGGGCAAGGGAGTCGCTGGAAGTTCTTGTAGTATTCCCTGGTGACCCGAAGGCAGAGTGAGTGCCCCACTGCCCTGGTTCCACACCTCCCCTTTTCCTTCTCTTTATTTTCCCCTCGTTGTGATTTATTGGGTTGGGTTCTGTGGCTGCTTCTTGGCTGAGTGCAGCTAAGGTATGTAAATTGCTTTTTAACAGCTAATGTGCACCCACACATACTTATAAAAAGAAAGAAAAACAATATGGTCAGTACTGAGTTATAGGAGATCAAGAAAGCATCAAGAGGTAAAACTCAAGAGACTGACCAAGTCTGCCTCTCTTGAGAATAAACCAAGTGGAGAACAAGTTTGATAGCTTCAAACTAGGATTTCAGAGAGAACTGCTTCTGTAGCCGCCAGGCATTGTAATCAGGACTTCTCCAAATCAAGCAGATTTACTTTTTTTATAATTTTCAAACCCAAAAGCACAATGTTTAGATCTCCAGTAAAATCTTGCTACCTCTATTGTAGATGTTTAGTTTCTTGTTTTCTGTTGACATGGCACCAGAAAAAACAGTGGTGAGCACAGAGTTTTAAAGAACTGTTTACACTTTATTTGCCTTCTACTGCCTGATGTGAGGAGCCTTACTCTCCAATCCTCACTTGGAACTGTCTCTTTCTATGCTCAGTGCTCCTGGTTTGCAGGATGCCCCTGACCACCCATTCTAGGCATAGCTTTGGAGGATAAGATGACATTTCAACCTGATCTAATGCAAGGTGTCCCTGCTCAGTGCAGGTGGGTTGGACTAGACGACCTTTGAAGGTCCCTTCCAACTCAATTCAGCCTATGATTTTTCAATTTGGTTCTGCTAATGAAGTTTCCTTCTCCTTTCCAAACAAAAAAGTTCTAATTTTTCTGTCTCAGCAAGCAGTCCACCCTGTCAGACTGCCACTGAAGTCAGCCTGATTTAAACCAGAACATTAGAGATTTAAAAAAACCCAAAGCAATACCCAACAGAAAACCCCAAAATCCAATAAAGTTTGCTACACACAAAGTCACCTGGATAAAAAAACCTTTGAGTGGCGCATGGACTTCAGCCAAAACCAGCACAGTTGTGCTCCACTGCCTGGCAAGCCCTTGCAGAGGGAGCACATTATCAGCCTGTGGGCACTCCCCTCTGCTTTGTGAAAGGTGATGGGTTGTGCACAAGGTGGTGTCATTCATCCCTCTTTCATGAGCACCAAGGCAGAAGACAAACTGTAATTTATTTTCCAGCATAAACACGTGGACAGCAAAGTATTTCCACACCTTTCTTGTGCATCCATGCCCATGATGCTCTAGCACAGAGCTGATGGTTCCCTTCTGCCATTTCCCATCTGTCAGCTTCAGCCCCAGTGCCTTGCCTGAGCCTGCCTGAGGTAAGCTGGCCACTTGTGGAGTCACACTCTTCAAATAACATGGTGTAAAAGCCTTATTGTTGGGCAGAGATTTACGTGAGTGCCTGCTTGCTTTTCCTTCCTTTTCTTCTCACCCTGCAGTCTCCCTAACCCCATCTGAAATATCTCCCTGAAGGCAGCAAACTCAAGGCTTCAACTTGAGAAACATGGTGTCATTTATAACTTAGCTCTGGAGGACAGATCTATGCTATTTGTATCCCAAGAGATTCTCTGTTTCTGAGCTCTGATCACAACTTCTGATGTTTATGTAGCAAATGTAGTCTGTGACAGCCTCCCGCAGTGTGAAATGTTACAGTCCTTGGAGAAAATAAATGAAAGGAGTCATGGAAGGTAAGTTCAGGGTTGGAGGTGCAAAAAAGTGCATTTATCTCTACTGTGCAACCTGCAGCTTTTGCTTTTATTTCAGAGGGAGAGTCACTGCTGTCATGGTAAAGCTTGTGGCTTTTCCTGAGAGAGCTAGAACTGCAAAAAGCCAGCAGCTGAAAATGCTCAACTGCCCAGGGCTGTTCTCGCTGCAAATTTCACCCTAACCTCTCTCCTTTGCTCTTTTTATCTTCTCCTCTCTTGCTTAATTTTTTTCTGTTATGCACCATTTCTACACCTATCTCTTCTTTCCATCTCAAATAACACCTCCATCGGTGATTATTTTTCAAGTATAATTATGAACTCTCAACTGTAAAAAACTAATAATGAAATAGGTACAGGTTTATAAATAGTTTGCATCTGGTATCTAATTATGTGCCTAGGTACCGTAGTGGCATATGGAGGGAAAAAAGACACCTAGTTCTACCAGTCCTCCATTAATCTTAACCCAATGATTACATTTTATTGTGCATTTAAAATGGTATCTGAAACATCTTTGAGCATCTGCATACTTCTGGAAAGCTGTGGCTGATGTTAACTTTATTCCTTTTCTCATAGCTTCACTTGAGTGCTTCTTCACACCTTGGGGCTCTTGTGGAGAAATGAAAGTTCCCCAGGGCTGGGACTGCATCCTCTGGCAGGTTTGTACGAGCTGGCAAGCTTTCTAAGGACACTAGGATGCTACAAGTAAACACATCCAGTAAGGTCAGTCTTACCATTCAGACTGTTAGCTGTAGAAGGCCACCCCTCCTCAAGGGTCTTGTGGTAAATTTATGTAAAATAAAAAGCAAACAAATATGGATAATCATGCAGCTGGTTAAGATGTGTTACCAAAAATTACCAATGACAGACCTCAAAATTCCATGATTCTTCCAAGCACCCAAGAAGCATTTACAAGAAACCTACATGACTAATTATGCTGCAGGTCAGGGACAGTTCTATACCATCTATGCACATAAGTATATACTTCACAAAAAACAGTCCTTGTTCTCTCAAGATAGACAATAGTTACTGTGCTGTTACTGCAAGAAGGACACGAGTTGCTTAGACAAACAGACTCTTCCTCTTGGACTCTTTCTCCTAGACATTCAGTCTTTGCACAGTACCTAGCACAATAGCTGGACAGGCATGAAAAAACCCAAACTGCATAGATGGAATTTTGGAGGGCCAGAATTGTCTCCTGCCCATGCTGATTTCAGGGTTGTGGAAGTTTATGTAAGTAACTTCAATTGTTTCATGGGCATGAGGGCAAAAGGATGATCATTGGTTTCTTAGCTGAAATTTAGCCTTGCAAATCAGATCAGTGGGAATCGAAGCACAGTGGTCTGATGAGCCTTGTCATGATTCTGAGTGACATTCCTGAAAAAGAGTTGAGATACAACAGCTCCACTACCTGGAGAAGTAGTACTTTTCCTGCCAGTTTGGATGCAACTTTGACAGTGTTAAGATTTTCTCATTTAGTTTCAGGGGGAGAAAATTGTGTCTAAATTTCAATGTGTTTTAGGATATTATAAGCCATAGAAAGCTTGAAGTTAACTATCACAGGTAACTCCTAGTTCAGTAATTTCAGCAAAATTTCAGTGTCTCTTTACTTTTGAAGAGCTTTAACAGAGCAACTGGGTTTTGACTTTCACAGTTTACCAAATGTGGTGTTGATGGTGAGCCGTATGGTGATGTAAAGGACAGAGCTGTATTTGTTTAAGGAACTTTCAAGCGGAATTTCCAGCCTTGTGAATGCTGGGAGAAAGGAAAGGGGAAAGCTCTGAGGAAAACAAATGTTTCCTGAACTTTGAGTTTCTTTGCTTTGATATATTACCAGATTTTTCTGTGATGTGATCAGTCCTCCTTTATAAACTTTGCTTTATCTGGGTGACGTTTTGCATCTAGAAAATCATTAAGCTGTCATATTTGGGGACTGAAAAGAGCAAAGGGCTGGAAGAGTTTGTTCTACCTGTCAAGTTACTCAATTACAGCTGAGTCCCCTTCAAGACATGCATTTCCTCTGGTGTACATACACACCATGTGGAGGCCCTTGACTGCTCCTCCTGCTATGGCAGCTTTCTTCATATATAAAACTATGTACGTATCAATTTATATGCATAAAAATATATATATATATATACAATCTGATGAGGAGGACTGTGGGACTCAGCAAAGTTCCCTATTACTCATTAGCCAGCCAGTGCTCTGGCCTGTCTGTCTCTGTCCTTGGCAATAAAACAAAGATGAAAGGCAGCCGCTTATTTGGAGGCAGACTTGAAAGTACAGTAGCTATCTCAGACCCTCGCCTTATCAAAGGCTGGGACAGCAATAACAGCACTAGACGGAGCAACAAGGACATAGCAGGCTGGGCTGTCAAACAGTTACACCTTGTGCACAAACAGCAGTTTCACATCCCAGTGGGTGCCGAAACGCAGTTGGCTGCAGCAGATGGTGCCTAACTGTGACACCAGTCTCCTTCTTCAGGACTGGGCATGGGGGCAAGGTTGGGCAGGACTCCCAGGTAGGAGAGCCTTTCTGGTTAAGCCTTTCTGGTAGCAGTGTTCAAGGCTTCCAGGCAGAGCTCATGCCCCAGGTTGCCCATGAAAGCTAATCTGTCGCCAACCTGTGACAACCAAACTGGAAGAGTAATTTTTGCATAGGCTTTCTCAACTAAGAGTCCCACAGTTCGATGCTCTCAGGGTGAAAGCAAACAACAGTAAGTACAGCCTTCCTTATGGATGTTAAATCTCAAATGCCTTCAAGAGAGTGAAATGTGAGAACTGTTGCACTTGTGTTGCACTTGAGTTGCACTCGTGTTGCACTTGTGTTTCAGGATCATCCTTTCAGATACTACCATTAGAGTATTAAGCACCATGCTGAAGCCATAAAGGATCTAGCCGATCCTGCCTGAGACCTCCTATGCTGACCATTGTCTTGAATCAATAACCCAAACAAAAATATGGGACCTCTCTCAAGGAGAAATAAACTGAGATACTAAATCAGTCCCTGCAGCTTTTCTTTGCTTCATAAAAATTACTTTTTTTCAGCTGGTTAAAATTATCCATTGATTCCAATAATGTGCTAGGACTAGATAGACCTGGCTTACTCAATCCAACCAGCAAACATGGCAGAAATGTCAGAACACTTTGCAACACTGGGAGAGTCAACCAAGAATGTCCTGGACAGAGAAGACCAGCTGAAAGACTTGTGCTTGTGGGGCTGATACTCAGCAGCTGGATTTTGACAGCAAATGTCACAGAGGAGCATTAGCAGGGTATCATCTAGAAAGTGTGTGTGTGGTGGAAGGCAAACTGAAGATTTTGCTTCAAATGCACCAGATAACCTGGATCCAAACGTCCTAATGCATGGTGCTAATGAAGGGTTCTTTATGGATGGAACATAAAGTGACTCTTCTTGCTCTCTATCATGAAATTACTAAGTAAAAGTCATAAAGCAACATTTTCAGTAGGAAAGTCAACCAAATGTTAGGCATTGGGAGTACAGCACTACTGCTGAGGTTCAAACATTTCTTATTACCATTCCTCTCTGTGGATTTCAGATAAGAAAGAAAGCAAAGATCCACAGAGGAGCTGTTAAAGACACAACATACACAACAGAAGACATTGAACTGTCAAGAGTAGCATAAAAATATGTTTGCCTTGGGCCATAAGGACTTCATCAGGAAGGAGGTCACAATGTCCATTACTGTACATTGTACAGATTAGTGTTGTAAACATACTTTTCCACTACAGAATAATGCTGACATGCTGGGTGAATGTGTGAAGATTTAGTTAAAGTGTCTTGATAAGTTTTAAGGAGCTTTTAATGAATCAATTAAATTAATTCTTGTTGCATAATTTTCCACGTTTATGAGTGATACTTCAGGTAGCAAAATCTGGGGAAGTAGACTGCAACAGACCTGGCTGAAACAAAATATTTCCAAATGCATTTTCTAAAAGCACATGTCAGCCTGGCTTGGAAGCCCATCTTTGCTACATGGCTGTTTCTGGCAACCTGAAGAACTGCTGGACTTAAGATACACTGCATTATGTAAAGTGTTTTAGTTTTCTTCTGTCATGATAAGAAAATTCTAGCAAGTTGCTTAAGAAACAGGAAATATGATGCCAATTAATTTCATTTGCTATCAAGGCCCTGAAGACAGCCAACATGATGGCAGAGATGATGGGTAGTGAGAGAGCCTTGCTATGAGTTTTCTAATCTCTAAAGGTAAATGAAAAAAGTTTTTGAAACCTTATGCTTGGAACATTTTTTTCTACTCTTATCTGTCATGCTACCTGTCAGAGTTGCTGAGTTTTTGAATCACATAGGTAACCAGAAAATGTCTGGGGTGGTAGGGAAAGAGGAGGGATATGGGAAATTGGTCTGGAAATAACATCTGAAGCAGTGGAGTTCTGTTTCCTGATGCCATGAGAAACCACATGTTGTAATTCCTTTCATATATTGACCAGCTTTTTAAAATAGAGTAGAAAGTTTTCTCCTGCTGCTCTTTCCTCCTTCTTCTGATGTTTTGAAACATTCTTCTTATTTCCTGCATACATTTCTTTAAGGGTAGCTTATACACATTAACCTGTGCAAATGTTGTCTTTAGCTTAAATAGCTCTTCTCTTTCATGTGTTCTCAGAAAGGAAAGTCATATACCTGCTGATATTTTTTTCCTAGTCTGAAAAAGCTAAATAAGCCACTTTCTGCTGCCTTTTTTTGTGTGAAGTCACTTGTTCCATTTGTCTGAACTTATTTTGATAGAGCTAACTCTGTTCATTTTTTGGAAATCATCACCCTCACAATGCTTCCAATTTTTAGAATATATTTATTTTTAACAATTACTCATATGTTCCCATCCTTTGCAGCCATTTCATCAAAATCCTTTTGTGCAGCACTTCCAGCCTGAATTTATCAGCATTGAACTTCAGTGACCAGAGATGCATGCACATGCAGGAGGACCTCTTAACATTGCCTGCTATGGAAACTGTTATTATTGTTTACCACCAATGATCCACCAGTTTAGGATAAAAATTCCCTAAATGAATGGCCTTAGATTTTGCACTGCCATTTACAGCATTTTAGTGTAGAGCTTAACTTTTCCAGCACTCAAATTCAGCAAGTTTTCTAGTGCTTTGGATAAAACCATTTTCATATCTATGGAGACACCCTCTCATTTGCCCTGCTGTCTTCTCACTGCTATGTTTGGCCTTATCCAGCCTGTAGACAGCAGCAAAGAGGTTGTACATTATTTGGACCATGTCTAGGAAGTGTCTAATCTCTGCCTGATGTTCTCCCTCTTACTACAACATCTGCTACTTGTTTTGTTTCCTTTGTGCTCTAACTCAGCTCAGCTTTGCAGAAAACTTCACACTTTTATCTTTAAATGTTTTAGACTCCTCAACATACCTGCCTCTGCTGATTAGTCCATTGTCAAAACCCTAGAAATTTGTACTGAATCCACTTTTCATTCATGAAGTTATGAAAGAATCTGGAGATAGCAAATGGATAAAGAGTAGTAGCAATACAGATTGTCCCTATCTAGCCATGTTTTCTGAGATAGTATGGAGGTGCTTAATTGAATTTTCCATGAAATGATGGCAAGCATAACTCTAATTCTGCAAACAATTTTGCCCCTAGTGAATACCTTCACGCTGAAAACAAGCTAAATTAATATTGCCTCCAAGATTTTCTTTTCCTATCTTCAGCAGCAGAAAAACCTCCAGGCCTCTCACTGAATTGATGGGAGCTGCTAGTTGAAGCTGAGAGGGGAGCCCAGCTACCAGTTCTTCATGGTGATTTAGATGGATAATTAGTCAGGTAACAATTCCACTGTTGAAAGTTCTGTAAGGCTGGGATCAAACCAACTCAGCGCTGCAGGCAACTGTCATAAGATAAAAAGATAAGATGAATGAGTTTGTGTTTGTATAGCGCTTGGAATGCACAGAGCCCAATATAGATGAAAAATATTATTACTAAATGCACTAGCACTCTGTCATGAGGAGATTTCCTGCAAAAGCAACTGAATGGATAAAGTCCAGAGTCCCAAGTGGTTCATGAAAATAAATCATGCCAGTAAAACAGCAGCCTTTCCTGGGCTGCACCCACCTTTCTCATAACAATGTCCCCTGGGCAAGGTTTATACCTGCATACAGTGGCCATAGCAACATCAAGGATGACAAACACAAGAACTCACTTGTGCCAGGTAGGCAAAGCCTGGAGGAGCAGATCACTAGGTTTCCATCACAGCAAGGAATGGCTGATACCAAGTTTTGATCTTTCTGCCGCTGCCAGCCAGGAGCTTTGGCTAGGGGTCTGCCCCATAAAGAGGAGGCTGTGCAATCAGTGAGGTAAGGGTGATGGGACTCTTGATAGTCAACTGCACTGCACAGGAAGATACATGCATCCACTTAATTTTTTAAGAGTCCTTGGACTGATATCTCATCCAAAGTACCCTGCTGTCCCTTGAATGGCTGCTTCATTCTGGTTGGCACCATGGGACAGGTGCTCAAGCAGATCCAATGTCCCACCAAGTCAACCTGTTCAGAGGGTGAACGCTGAAGGAGCCCTGTCCATGGGGCAGCCACCAGGCTCACAACGTGTTATGCCAAGCACTCTGTTGGCTGAGTCACTGTATGTATAAACTTTCCCAGGATCATCTGGGCAGCTTTTCTCACCCCCTCAAGCACAAAGCTTGTAACTGGGAGTGATGCCACTAAGACAAATTTCTGCAGGCAGAAAGAAAGCAACAGATACGCTCGGGTGACTTACTCACTTTTACCACTGTGATCATCTGTTCAGACAGAGTCATTACAGAATCTCTCCTAGAGCATAGTTAGTGTAGCTGATGTTTCAGACATGTACCAGCGAAAGAAGGATTACTTGTGGATGATGTGGGATCAATTGCGTCTCCAAGGTGCCATTCAGGATTCAGCCTTGTTAAATTCATTCTTGCATGTTGTCTTTTCATTGCTCCCATCATGATTTTGTGCCATGAGAAGTTCACTGGAAGGTTTTACACCCCATGCTTCTCTTTCCAGATGCAAAGACAAAAAAGAAGGCTAGTTGGTAGCTACCACGAAGTCACTAGTGTGGACTTTTAGTACCAGGAAAGCTCATTTGTAGCTTCTTTATACTACATTGCTACAGGGCTGCAAAAAAGCCCTTCTTCAAACGACACCCAGGCTGATTGAGAACACAGGCCTAAAAATAAAAGTGTCTGGGAAGTGATGATTTTACCACAGAAACATCAGGTTTTCACAAAAAACCCTGAAAACTTGAAAGTTGTAAGTATACCTGAGAAAGGTTTTGAATTACAGAGCTTCTTTCTGACCATCATGGATGAAAACTATTTTTGTGAAAAAAAAAAAAAAAGAAAAGAAAACCACAGATACTGCAAAAATAAATTTAATACTCATTAAAATTTTAGGCTTGATGAATACTTTTTCCCCCATTTGTCTGCTCTCCTTCCATTTTTCCTGTTTTCTCTCCTTCCCTTCTCATGTTCAACTCACTTGCTGGTACTTACGTGGTAACAAGTTCTACTAAGGAAGCTAGGACTTCCATCTTTCTTGCTAACTTGGTTCTTCCCTCATGGCCTTTTATCTTTGTTCATATTTGCTATTGTTTTTTTTCTTTTAATTTGGACTAGATGATCTGAAAGGTCCTTTCCAACCAAGGTGTTTCTGTGATTTCTCTGTAGGAAAAATTATCTTTTTCTTATCTTTTTCTTATCATATTACTTCCCTCCCTTTTTTGTCCAGCAGTGAAATGTCTCTAATAATCTGTGTTCCTTCCTGTTTCCATTTTTTATTCTTTCTGGCACCTTTATTACCTGTGCTTTCATTTCCTTCTCTTCTCTTTAGATATTAGCATCTGTTTGCATTCTTTCCCATTCATGACTCTCAACATCATACCTTCCCTTGGTCTTTAAAAAGGAGAATCAATTTTACATCATATTTTTTTCAATCTATTTTAGGCATGGAAATAATACAGGGAGAAATACCGACCAGTTTGACCAAAGCCATGAAGCATTTTGTCATTAGAGAAGATGTCTCAGCCAGTCTACTAGGTTGTTTTGCTCCTTCTACTGCTGTGGTACACAGTTTCAATCCTGCTTTACTCTTTGTCTTCCATCACTTGGAATTCTCCTCCCCATGTCTAGACCAGCAGCTGAAGCAGCTTGCTGAGAGCTATTAGGTGAGAAAGCACAGCCTTCAACATCTAAGTTCACTACTTGTGCCCATAAAATAAGAAGCAGAGAAAAAAACTTGTCAAGATTTGGGGATCCTCATTCCACTGTCTCTCCTTGGATACATGGAAGGGCACAGGTTTCAGAGTGAGTGGTAAAGAACATGTGAATAGAGTCTGAAGCCAAACCATCACACTGCAGAAAACTTACATGGCAGGATGAGCTGGGCTGCTGGGAAAATAAGCAGTCTGCCCCTAACAGGAGAAACAAGAATAGGTTAGCAGACACAAAGCATTTTCATTTGAGTTGCTCAGGCTGACTTTCAGATTCAGTAACTTGGGTATTTTTCATATAAGTTTGAGTTTCAGAATGAAAGTTTGCAAAATGGTAACAGGCCTTGTGAGAATAGAGAAGAAACCTGCCCTTGCTTTAGGCTGGGAAGGGTTAGTACTTAAAGACTGCAAATTACTTACATGTGCATGATGTGTGTGAGTGGAGGATTTTTTAAATCTTGAAACCAAAGCATGTGTCTGCGTCCAGTCTGTTGGGCATGAAAGTACACCATATCTGGGAAGCTTTTTTTCTAGGATGCTGCAGATGAGAGAAATCTGATAAACCTTGGAATGCATTTCCAAGCAAAACTTCCTAGCTTTGAGGGGCCATAGTGATTCTATTTTGTGTTAGGGCCATATGTTAAATATAGATCTTCTATTTCTAGCACAAGCACTCTTCTCACCACCCCAAATGAGTTCAGTATAGCTTCAAGGAAAACAGACAAGCTAAGCACAATTCAGATCAAACGTAGCATGGTTTTTATGCTTTTCCTCATCCTTTCTGGGAGGCTCAGATGTTTCCAGAGGAGAGGGGTGGGAGAACAGTTGCATTCCTCAAGCAATTGAATCCTTCCTTTGCATGGCACAAGCAATCTGTTCAATGCAACTGTCACTCTCACCATGACTGGGGAGATGCTGGAGAGCAGAGGTGAACATCTACCATGTGCTGTATCTCCAGGAGGTGAGCACAGTGATTGTCCCACAAATCACCCAGCAGACCTCAGAAACAATGGGTTACCTTGACACACACACTGGCACACAGATGGCTTTTATTCTGTGCCACCCATCCTTCTCAAGGCCACAATCCTGTTAGCTCTTGTACACTAAGCGTGCTTAGGCTTGAGTGGATAACCAGCAGCAGAAAGAAGGCAGTGCTGGAAGAAGTGGGGCTGGTGACTCAGTGGGTTGTGTTCTTCCCTCTGAGTCAGTGTCAGACCGAGTACTCACATGTGGTGCTAAGGGAGGCTGCTCTACTCAAGCTGCTGAGTTTTAGACATGGCTGAGAAACCAAGATCCTGACCACTTATGGCTTTGGAAATGGCTGTGACGCTTTCTCAGAAACAGTAGCATTTACCCAGTATCTTGACCACACTCCAGCACGGAAAATGTATTTCACTCACCTCCAGCTCCTTCTGTTACTTCACTGAAACACTTAATTCTTCATTTCTGCAGTGCAATGCTCCTAGTAAGGATATAATGCATTTCGCATTGCATTTTGGCTTTAACACAGGCCAAAATGTCTTGCACACACATAATAAAATTCTTTTTTCATATGCCATTTTTCATATGTATCAAGGAATTTCCTGGGCACCCTGCCCACACGTGTACAATAGCACCACAACTGTTACTTGGTGATATGTGCAGGTAGAAAGAATATCACATTCCTCAATGTCCTGTTTGTCTCAGGGCAAATATCACCAAGGGGATAGCTTTTGACTTCATCATGCAGAGTTCTTTTGTCCCCATTGCTTTATAAGGAAGACAAGTATTACTTAGTGACACAGAGATATCA
This sequence comes from Turnix velox, assembly GCA_013400935.1. Lineage (NCBI taxonomy): Eukaryota > Metazoa > Chordata > Aves > Charadriiformes > Turnicidae > Turnix > Turnix velox. The sequence continues at coordinate 23,199 of VZTY01028592.1, read as the reverse complement.
GCCTTCATCACATACAGCTTCTTAGGAGACAGCATGCCTGGTCTGAATAGGTCCAGATCCTCATCCATATCCTATTGCCATTACAATCAAATAAGTGACCTCCAGAGATGACCAGCTCTGCAATGTTTGTGCTTGAGCCCACTTAGTACTGGCTTTGCTTGTTTGTAAAGGCTGACATATCTCCCTTTGTGCCTCCCAGTGGTGGAGGAAGAGACCTTGTAAGCCAGCATCGAAATACACATGCTACCCAATGCTTGCTTTGTTTGGTATGTGATGACGGCTCTTTGTAGGTGTCTGAGAAAAACAAATGGATGAAGAAGCAGTTCCTGGTAGCCTCTGCCAGTTGTTGACAATACCAAATAATTTCCTTTTCCTGAAAGAGACCTGATGCCTCTTGTAGATGATGTGGTGCGTAGGTGTTGTGTCAATCAATAAAAATCAAAAGTTGCTGAAGGGCAGGAACAGCTGCTGTGAGATTTTTTACTGCCTTTTGTTCACAGGGAAATGGTATCAGATTCCTCAGTGGCTTGTGTGATTTAGTGTCTCATTTATCTCACACGCTTTAGCAAGGACTTTCACAAGCAGATTGACTTTAGACCCCAGCTTTCAAAGGTGTAAGGCAAATGGCTAATTCATTAAAAACTTACTTGCAAAATCTTTCTAAGCATCCTGTCTTGTAACCTCCTAAGCAGTTTGCTCTGTGGGAACATTTTTATAGTTCAATCCAGGTGCATCTCCCCAGCTACAAGATTTTTTTCTTGGAAATCACATGACTTCATAATTTTGGAGTTCATAGGTGTCAGGATAAGAGATGAATAGGTGAAAGATTTCACTCCCTCCCCTTGTGTCACAGGCAACTGGCATCATTTATAACAATAAAAAATTCTCTGTAACAATGTAACTCTAAAACAATGCCAAGCATCTCTTAAAGGTCACTGGAGTTACCACCATTGCAACACGGTTCATAAGTCTATACCAGAAACTCACACTTTGATGACTGCATTTCTTTTAATATGCTTTAATCAGAGTTTGGAAGTGAATGGGGTCTCCACACACCAAATGACTAGGATCCCCTACTGTAACAGGAAGGATCAGATGTTCAGGTAAAGTGTTTTTCTGACAGCACCAAGAAATGCATACTGTCATGTACATACAGCTTTATCATGTACAGAAGCATCAACTGCATGGCGAGTTGTGCTTATATTCTGAGAGCAGCTCTAACTCCCTGAACTGGCCAGAATCCCCTTATTCTTCACCCCAGACCCTTCCCCTAGAACAAAAGCACCATGAGACTTCCAACAAAATGCTGGAAAATGGCAAACCTAGAGTTGGAGGTTTGGGAATCAAAGCCAGTAACTTGATACTTCTGTGTTAATTTGCCCTGTGCAGTTAGGAAGTAATTTCTTCAGTTGGAATGCCATTATCAGGGCCTGGGATTGGCAGCTTCTTCTGTAGTATCTCGTATAGACCCCTTCAGATGCATCAAGTAGTATGTGCTAAGCATGGGATTCTCCAGATGTTTTAGCAAACATCTCCATTGCTAAGTGGGGAGAAAACAAGTTGCACTTCACTCCCGCAGTGCTCCCGTGTTGAATACATCAGCAAAATCCTTGTGCTTGAAAACAATCAGATAGCTATTTCTTGGCATTTCTAAGCTAAAAGAGAGAGAGTTTCTCTTCTGTTTGATCCCTATTTACCATTAGGTCTGCTTAAAATGCTTCTGTTGAAGTTGTTTTCCAGAGGATTTTCCCAAGAGCAGAAATTGGATGAGGAATTAAACAAACACCACAAAACACCACTCAAGCACCATTTTCCACCATTCATATTTTAAAGAATTAAGTGTGGGTTTAGTGCAAGGAATAACTGTACGCTAGCCCTAGGGTTATGAACTGGATAAGCTATTAGGAATTTTCCATTTCAACTGATTGTGATCTCACATCAATGTTACTCTGCTTACTTTAATGGAATTACTTCAGAATCACTCTGATGTGAAAGCAAAACGAGGTCCTGTGATTCTATAACTATTAATACTAAGCTGTTCACATATGCCTCTGAGAAGAGCAGCTTTTAAGAAAATATAGTGGAATTTAGAGCCCATTTTTTCATCAGTTCAGTTAATCAGTTTACTCTGGTCTACTGATCACTTCTGCTGCTTTGCATGTGATTGTCCTTATAAGTGAGGTCAGCTTTACAGAGAAAGAAAATATCCCTTATAAAACTAGCTGATGTGATTGTAAGAAAAAGGGCAACTATAAAGTTTTTCTATTATTTTTTTAAAGACAAATTTTTATCCCCACTTAAACATTTATTTTTATATATTATAGTTTCAAAGAAACAGTGAGTTGAAGTTACAAAATCACAAGCTAGATCTTGATTAATCCTGTTTCTGCCAAAATGAAACTAGTGCTTACCTGTCTGGGATGACAATTCATCCTTGAAGAATTATAGAAACCCCCTACGGTCCTCACTTTCAATATGACATACAATTCTCATCCAGCTAAATAAATAACATGTGCTTAGCTTTAAGCATCATGAATAGTCTCACTGAGATGATGGCTGTGTTTGCATACTCTAAGCACCCTCTAGTTGTGCAGTCTCTTCTACTGTTGATGATCCCCTGAAACTCATGAGCATCCACTGCCTGGCTCTTCCCTTTTGCTCCATCCTTATCATTGAACAAACTCCTTAAATGTTGTTTTAGCAGAAGTGTTAGACAGAGAAGTGGTCTAGAAGTGGTCTTTGATGGATCCTTGGATGCTCTGTGAGAATGGGAGGACAATGCAGAAGAGACTGAAAGTGCCTATTGCTCCATCTAATTACCTCCTTCTTGCACTGTATATCTTATACATACATATATATGAATGGCAGGTTGTGGGGGACACACTCAGAAAGTCACAGAGTAATCTAGGTCAACAGACACCTCTGAAATCCAACATCCCTCTTAGAGAACAGATAATTTCCGTTCTAGAAAAGGTTTTTCGGGGTCTTCTCTAGCCAACTGGTGATTGTCTCAATATTCACATGTAATCTACCAGCAGGGGCAGGACCAGTTATCTACAATGGAGCAAAACAGAGATATGCTTGAGGACTGGAATCAAATTTGGTTCAGGGTTGGGATCAGTTTTCAAATGGACTTAAGCTTCAGGGATTTTGTACTGCTTTTTTGGCCTTTTTCTCTTAAGGTCTTACTTTAAATGGAGAGGAACAGTTTAACCAACCTAGTTCAATAGGACTGAATCCCGCAGTTATCAATATCCCCAGAGGAAAAGAAGTAGCTTCTGCAGTTGCTTGATTAACTGAGCATAAAATGAGTTGCCCTGCCCTTTCTGCTTTAATTAAATATGAATGAACCAGTTCAAACCACATAAAAATTGACTTCTGACTCCTCTGCGTGCACATTAACCACTAGGTCACAGTTTTATTTTTTTCCCTGAGAAAACTAATTTTCCCAGAACAAGAATGGCATCCAGAAGTACTCCCACTGTATTTTTCTCCATCCCAGTCCTTTCTTAGGCCCTCATCTGCCCAAATGGTAGGAGTATTCACAAGGCTTGAGCAGCACCAGCAGATGTGTTGGTGGTTACCTACAGCCTTTAGTGCCTTGAAAGGAAAGAGAATATGTTGATGGCATGTGTGGGTTTCTCAACGCCTCAATCCAATCTGGCCTGAAACACTTCCAGGGAGGTGGCATCCACAAGCTCTCTGGGCAGCCTGTTCCAGTGTCTCAGCACCCTCACTGTAAAGAACTTTCTTCTATGCAGCCTAAATCTACCTCTTCCCATTTGCATCCATTACTCCTAGTCCTGTCATCCTGCACCCTATTAAAAAGTCCTATCCCTGCCATTCTGTAGGCCCTCTTCAGGTACTGAGAAGCTACTATGGGGTCATCCCTGAGCCTTCTCTCCTCCAGGCATTGGTCACGTATATGGCCTGTGAAACTCTTCTTCACTGTGGGTAGGAGGGCTGCACAGTGCAGCCTTGACACAGGACCCTGTTAAGCTTCCCCTGTAGCGGGGAATTTTTGGCATGAGCTGGGAGTTTACTCCTTATTGTACCTTATGCCCCCAGTTTGCCTCTCAACAGATCCTAAATATACCTCTTTCCCTCCCCCAACCCTTTACCATCCCCTTTCCCTCCAAATCCCAGCCACGNACCCTGTTAAGCTTCCCCTGTAGCAGAGAATTTTTGGCATGAACTGGGAGTTTGCTCCTTATTGTACCTTATCCCCCCAGTTTGCCTCTCAACAGATCCTAAATATACCTCTTTCCCTCCCCCAACCCTTTACCATCCTCTTTCCCTCCAAATCCCAGCCACGTGGGCTCCATCAGAGACTCCTCCCCTCCTCAGCTGTTCCCACTTTACCTCCCCCTCCACTCTCCTTCCTTTTTCCCTAAATCACAGAATATCAGGAATTGGAAGGGACCTCAAGAGATCACCTAGTCCAGTCCCCCTACCAAAGTCCCTCCTCAGCTGTTCCCACTTTACCTCCCCCTCCACTCTCCTTCCTTTTTCCCTAAATCACAGAATATCAGGAATTGGAAGGGACCTCAAGAGATCACCTAGTCCAGTCCCCCTACCAAAGTAGGAACACCTGGACCAGGTCACACAGGAACACATCCAGATGAGTTTTGAATGTCTCCAGAGAAGGAGATCCTACATCCTCCCTGGGCAGCCTGTTTCAGTGTTCTGTCACCCTCACGGTGAAAAAAAATGTTCTTGTATTTCTGTGGGACCTCTTGTGTTCCAGTTTGCTCCCACTGCCCTGTGTCCTATCATTGGAGGTCACTGAGAGGAGCCTGGTTCCATCTTCCTGGCACTCACCCTTTATGTATTTTTAGACATTAATGAGGTCACTCTTTAGTCTCCTCCAAGCTAAACACCTTAAGCCAAAATCGCGACTGCTCCTCTTGTAGAAGTTGAATTATGTGCTTGGGAAGGGCTGATACATTCTGCACTTGGGAGGAATGCAAGCTGGAACTGACATCCTACAGCATGATCCCTCAGGAGGAATAGTGAAGTAAGAAGAGACAGCAAATAATGTGGGAAGCACCTTGAGTGACACCTGAAGACAAGTTTCCATATAATCATCTTTCACATTGCTTGCCTGTAAATCCCTACATCACCAGGATGTTGCCTCCAAAACAAAAATACTGTAGTTAGCAGCTGCACAGGAGTCTGAAAGCAACTCTCTTTACCCTTGATAATGGTTGGAGTGAAAGTACTCATTCATGGTAGAAATGTCCCTGTGGAGAAGGGCATCTAATGAGATCTTAAGCTTCTTTGCAGTGATTCAACTAGACTTAACAGCAATGCAAATTGGATGTCATTTTATGAAAAAAAGAAACTATTCCTGTACCCAGACGGGTACAGAGCAGCCTGGTGAAGAGAGGAGCAAATGTCCTACAAATGGTGGGACATCAGTAACCAGTTTGGCTCTGTCACAGCCCTAGGCCCTAACTAATATTTCATGTGAATTCATAGAATCATAGAATCATAGAATAGTTAGGGTTGGAAGGGACCTTAAAGATCATCGAGTTCCAACCCCCCTGCCATAGGCAGGGACACCTCCCACTAGACCAGGCTGCCCAGTGCCCTGTCCAGCCATTAGTGGTAAGACCCCTTCAGATCCACAGATGAAATCACCAGTCTTCTAGGTAGAGAGAAGACCAGCTACTTTTGGGAAGCTGATCAAAGTCCTGTTAAGAGTAAGATGATAATGGGATGCTCTTGTTAAGCAGCAGGCTTTGCAAATACATGAATGCAAAGGCTTATGCCTTAGTGCCTGTAGAATGACTGTGACAGTGAAGGGGAAGAAGACTGGTGTCAAGAGTGCTTGGCATGCAAAATACCTTCCTGATGGTCCTTCTCTTGATAAGGAGGTTTATTCATTCTCCTGTCACAATTTCTGTGCAGACTGTTGCTGGCTTCACTTTGCATTAAAAAAGGAAGATGGCTGTGTCAGTCACTCACTGTGCTGAGTTCAGAGTATGCAAAATATACAGGACCCAGCTAGTGTGTGCCAAAGATTTGTAAGGAGAAACTGGGCTACAGGAAGGGCAAGGAAAGGAAAATAGTTCAGAGTCCTGGTCCCCATATGCTGTACAAACTCTCCCATAGGGTCCTTGAAGCACAAAAGCTGCCAGTTGACCAGCACTGGTCTGAGGGCTTGATCTTCTGCCTCCCCCAGTACTCAGGCATGCAATCCCTTTGCAGGTCATAAAACAAGACACAGTTCCTGACATGAGTTCACATCTGGGAAGGGAGAGCTGACCTCTGTGCATTGCCTGAAGGAAATGGTGCAGGCTACTCTTCTCTGAAGACTACTTGAGTTTTGACCTTCCATTGTAAAAAGGCCAGGATGCTATAGAGCTTTAGCATTCTTTCTCTGTCTTTCTGCCACCTCTAGAGAGAATATATAACCATAAAACCAACCCCTGTCCATTTTGGCTAGCTATAGAAAAATCTACATTGTCTAATTTGCCCTTTGCAAAATTCCAGTGCGGGTCTCACCCAATCTAGATCTTTAAAAGCATATAAAGCTCTCATAATCAAACTACAATTTAAAAATCCTTAGCCTTTTAGAACCTGCCCAAGCCTGTCCACCTAATTAATGAACAAAGAATCAGGAGAGGCAGAGCCTTGAAACAGACTTTGTATCATAAACAATGTGAAAATTAAATTCAGCCTAGCTGGGTAGATGCTAGTACACAGGGAAATGAAAACTGTTTTGCAAAAGATAGTTCTTAAAGCGCACTAGAGTCTTATAGGGATCAGAGATGTACTGTTGTTAAAATCAGCTGTATCTGTAAGGATGTATGTGGGGGGGGGATAAGCAGTATTACATGTATGAGGCTGTGCTGGTGCCTCTTAACATTGCAGAAGAGATATACAAGGACAGCTTGAGCTACGGGCACTTCTGCAAGTAATTGCTAGTTGATATGAGTAAGAAGATCAAAATTTTGTCAGGTTATACAACTGCACAGTGGTGGGGATAGACTGACAACATCGTGGGAACTGGAAATCTGCTTAATTGAAAAGAAGCTTGTTACACATCTGGGAGGGAATATGCAGAAATATAAATGACTCAGCGGGAGGTTAGAATTTGGAAAGCAATGCTGAAGATCTCCAGGGTGACAAGGATAAAATAGACATGAGCTTCCAGTATGCTATGGTAGAAGGAAATACAGCAGAAATGCAATGTGTGGGACTTTACACAAAGATGCAAGTGAGGAGGCGAGGAGGAGGAGATGGGGGCATCAGGGAAAGGCGTTGGAATACTGCATTGTAATTGAGCTTGTAAGCAGCCATTGTTCTTTATTTAGCCAGATACTCAAGTATATCTTAAACTTGAACACTTCAAAGGACTTGGGCCATATAAGAAAGATATTGAAAATATTTAGATAACTGAATTACTTTTAAAAATCTACATTGTGAGCTGCATTGCTGATGGGGAATGAGTATATACACATATCTATTATCTACTATCAAGATGCCAGCAGTGACAAGAAGACAGCACAATCTGGAGTGCTGCTGTTTTAACATCAGCTCAGAAGAAGGAAGAAGAAACATGATGGGGGAAATACTGATCTCAGTTTTCCAGCAGAATGATTTCCCAGGAATCCTAGGAAGAATTATGCTTTATTTGTGAGAAACATGAGTCTTTCATAGCCTATGGTATGGGAAGCAGCTTGTTTATCATTGGTAGCCTTCACCCTAAAGGTCTGCCCTAATAGCACACCACAACATTTCCAATACTAATGTGAGAAACAAGGTTTCTCAGTTCACCCAAAGGGAAAATAAGGTATGGAAAGGTTAAGTGACTTGCTTTATGTTATGCAAGTCTGAGGCCCTGCCAGCAATGGAAAAAACACTCAGCCCCTTTATTCTTAACAGCATGAAGTCAAGGGAACCACTACTAGGATCTCCAAGGATTTCCTCCTATGGGAAAGACTTTCAGTTCCAGTAAAGCAGGAAGACTGGGGAGGAACAACCAGAGGAATGCCATGCATTGTTCACGTGCTTGCAGGCAGCGTGGAATGCAGAGGCTGAGATGCAGGAGGCAGCAGTGCCTGGCTAAGGGAGCACCCTAGCAGTTCAGGTGGCTGGCTGGCAGGGATCCACGTAGCAAGCCAAGAGTGACTCAACAAGATCGGGGGTGAGGGTGGAGGGGGGACTCGGCAGAACTCTGCTGTGCCTCCTCCTGCCTTTCAGCTGGCTGGTGGAGAGCAGTGCCCTGTCCCAAGGTCACCTCTGGGAAGCTGTGTTTCAGATCAAAGCAGAGCTACTCTTGCTTGAATGCTAAACCTCCCCAAATAGTGGCAGGAAACCTGAAGCTCAGCTCAGTGTGCCATTTGATTTTGTGCTTAAGCCAAACCCTATATAAGTACATATATACTACAGTTTCTGGCTTAACCACACTGGAGGTTTGGGGACAGAAAAGCCTAAGTAAGATGTTTAATTAAGATGGTGCTAGAAGAGCTTCAGGGAAGGAACTTTAGGATGTGTTTGCCTGGGATTGTAATAAGCTGCTGTAGTTAACCAAGAGATCCCTAGTGTCTTGAGTACTCTGTGGGTTTTACAGCAAAACTTTAATCCTCCTGGGTGTCAGTGTTCCTATCTACAAAAGATGAAAAATGTTCTTTCTCCAGGTACTGGCACTGGATAATGAAACGGCTCTTTGGAAGATGCAATATAAACACCTTCCATTAATGTTATATGGTCAAAGCTTAAGAAAAGTGTAGTCAAATCTGTTCTGCTGCTGTATTTGAATTACTGCTAGAAGAATAGCTGCCTGAGTAAAGTTTCCAAAGTCTGAGTAATGGGTTTTTAGCAGCAGAGATGCTTGAAGCCTGAAACTGAAAGGAATAAGTACTTTTGCACATTTTGCCACTTAGCTTTTCTTTATACCTGTAATATCTGTGGGCAAATAAGTGCAGGTGTCTTGGTAAGTCACTTTCTTCTGAATCCTACAAAATAAGATCTTTAAAAATGCTTAATAGTGTGTCAATTCTGCTCTTTTTTTCCCCTGCCATTGTTAATACTAGACCAGTAGGAGCTGCATTAGAATTGTGCTAGTCACTCCAGTCAAATTTAGGCTTCTATTGGCTTTTTAAAATTGTGCAAAAAACCCCTCAGGAATTCTTACTATTTGTCCTTTCGTAACTCCAGGGTCTTATCTAATTATCTTTGAAATTGGTTAACACTTGAGAAAGTAAAATATAGTCTCTGGAATGTTCATTGAAAACAAACACAGAGTGATACAGATCTCCAAATTGTTACTACTTTTCCCCACAAAATAATGTAGAAACTCACTTCATTATTTAAGTATTGTTGCCACTATCATGGCAAAAAATCCAGAAGCTGAAAGAAAATAATTCCACCAAATAAGCTTTGGACAGTTTGGTTTCTGTTTATGAGAATATTCCATGCACATTCTGGAGACATTTCAGCTCTTTTTTTATAACTTAGTGCATCTAAGTGATAAATATTTAACACAGTTGAAACAGTCATTCAAGACTGTTTTCAGCATTGATTTCTATTAGTCAGGTGTAAGGGTCAAAAATAACATTTCTGAATAAGATATATTACCCAAAGTATTAATCTGACAGTGATTATAATCAGGTGATTCTGCTATGAATGTTTGTAGCCCATTATTATTTCATTTGTATTGTGGTATTATTGGAGAGCCATCTAAGAACCTAGCACAGCTGTATAAGGCATTGTACAAAACCAATACAAAATAATTCTACTTTTTGACTCAGTGATGTAAATGGTCTTTTCCAACCTAAATGCTTCTGTGATTCCTGTTCTGAATCTCAGTTGTCCATCAGTCTAAACTGCCTCTTGTAGCATATTTCTATCATTCCCTCGTTCCTCTTGTGCCTTCTGTTTCCAAGCTGCATCATCTCCTGCTAGTTTTCTGAAGCTTGTTTTGATTCCCTCCTTTCCACTTCTGTATTTATTTTCCTCTTCTCTTATACAACCTGTAAACAACCATAAATTAACAACCTGTTTATTCTCATTGTTTCTCATTCTATCTGCTTGAATGCAGCCATTTCTTCCTCTTGAAGAAGTACCTGTTTTCTTTTATTCCTATTTTTCAATTTTCACCTTTACCTTTTCAACAGGCATGAATCAGCAGTTAGCCTACGACAGTTTGCTTCTGCTAAGCCCGGTCTCCAGCTTTTCTCTTTGATCTCAATGGCATTTTACCATTTCCCACCTCCATGGTACAATACTTAGCAACTGCATAACATTGTGCAGATACTATCCAATGAAACATCACAGTGATAAGGTAGATAAATACTGTGCTTATCACAAAGATAAGTAAATGTAGACAAAAATGGAACAAGGGGCAAGATGACAGGAATCAATGTATGAGTTTATATTAATCCAAAAATCCTTTGTTCTCAACACTCTAATACATTAGCTTAATATCATGCTAATGCACTGTTGTTCTCTGAGGCCAATGGCCAGGATGGCTTCTTCCCAGAGCAGCCATCCAAGTGTTCATGAAGTCATGTCTATCCTGCATGTCTCCTGGTGTCTTCTAAGCAGCACTGAGCTTCGGTAGAATTATGAACAGCCTTAATGTGCAAAGAAAGAGTAGTTCTGCTGCTGCCTGATTGCAACTCGATTGAGTGCAGTTTTGTTCCTGTGTGGAGTTACTTGTATCACTCTAAATAGTCTCAAAGAGCCAAGGAGGCCCACAGTGACATGCTCTGGAGGGCGTTTGAACAGCAAGCAGAAATCTGGAGGGAATCCTGCAAACCCATATGGCTGCTGCCAACCATACGCGTGGGCTGTGATTCCAATAAGAACCACTCCCTGGGACTGCCGTGGCCAGTGGGAAAATTAAGAAAAAAATAAAAGCCATTGATTTTCCCTTTTTCCCCCAGATTCCTTTCCAAAAAGAACTTTTGCAATTGAAGCGTGTAGTATGACAGGTATTCCTTATGAATTACATCGTCAAGCACTGAAGTGAGTTTCTAGAGGCTCTCCCAGGTATTGCTCCATGAAAGGAAAGTTTTCCATTTGCATAGAAGAAACCAAGGATGGTACTTTTCATGGAGGATCTTGTAGTGATAGAGACAAATCATTGCAGAGAAATGGAGCAAATGTCACAGGTATCTTTGAGAGAAGGAGAAAGGTGCATTAGAAAGATGTGATAAGAGCCCTGTGTTTGTGAGGAAAGGATAAAAAACCAACAAAAAGGCCACTGAAGCCAGCTGGAGCTATTTTGTGTTGTGAAGAACAAAACTAGGTATGTTTGAACAAATTAAGCAGTGGAAGCATTAGGTTAAGCATCAGGGAATGCTTCCTTTCTGTTAGATTGGAGCTTATTTTCAAGAGAGAAATGGAACACCACTCCACTTGGGTGAGTTAGGAGTGTATGTTCCTTCCCTGCCCTCTTCCCAAGGGAGTGGGGCTTGTCTCATCAATCTAAAGAAGCCTTTCCATCTCTAATTTCCTCTTAGTTTGTTTGAATAGGTTATCTGATCTAATTATGTAACACTGAAGTGCACAAGTGCAGAAAGAAGTGATAAAATCAAGAACAGCTTTAATGAGGTCAGAAAAGGAAGAGAAATAGAGTCAGCTCAGGGGACCTCCAAGGTCCTTTTGGTGCTATTCAAGCAAAGAAATGGAAACACTGAAGAAGCTGGAGGCTGCATGGAGGGAGAGTGGAGTCAGAAGGTTACTTTTGAACTAGTAAAGCATGGAGTAATTTCAGTCTCTAGAAAGAAGTAGGTAGTCTTTAGCACAAACAGGAATTAGGACTGTAGTCATTCAAGGAAATTCTCCTGTTGTGCAGAGGTGCACCTTTGCCTGCAGTAGACTGATGTTGCAGAGAGGGTGGACTGAAAAGAGTGAGGCTGATCAGGAGGAGGGATAAATAGCCACATAGGAATGGCTGGTTACAGGCATCCACATACAGTTCAGGTGAAGACTAATAGTGACCAAGGAGTTCTTAGAAAAACAAGTTTGTAAGAAAAGTATCAACTGCAGACGACAGTGAAGGTTATAACTGCCTGCTAGACAGAAATTTTGAGAAAGCCTGATGTCCACAGTGATTTAAGGGCACTGGATACAGCTCTAGGACCTGAGGGTGAGGGCTGATCCCCAGCTGAGTGAGCTGGGGTGCTGCTCCAGTCTTCCTCCTCCCTGGAAGGCAAACAGTCTAAAGCTTCTTCTCATGATCAGGTTCTGACTAGGGGCCTCCTCTGATGCCAAAATGGGCTTGGAAGGACAACAAAATGTGAGCAACTTGAGAATATGGCCACAATTTTATGATTAGTGGTGTTGAATTGTAAGAGAGTAAATGGTGGAGACTGACAGAAAATGAATGCTGTGGCTGAGAAATTACCTGAGCAGAAGACAAAGGGAGAAAATAAAAAGAAATGGTAGTGGGTAACCGATGTCCACAAGCACTAGGACAGGAGGAAGAGTTCTTAGATGTTTGCATTCAGTCTCCAGCAGAAGAAAATATAATGAGACCCTCTAGAGGTACCTCCATGTCTAATGGGAAAGCAGTCTGATCAAAAGTGTCAGCACCACAGCTTCTAAATTGGTGGGGAGATAATTCATGATCTAAAAGAAAAAATCTGATCAGTGAAGAAACTGTTTGCAACTTGCTCTTAAAGACATCTATCACTTTATCATCACTCTACCAGGGACCCTGACAGTTCATGCCCTTTATCCTTAGAATATCAACATCAAGATTGGTTTCTGCTGATGAAAGTTTCTGGTGTCCCCTGCTCAGCTGCCATGAGGTAGAATCTTCCCCTCCTGTCTACCTTATTTGATGAGGTTCACTGTGTTAGAAAGTTCTTGCATTCTCTTTATTATTTACTGGTTCTGTGCATGTTATGTATCACACCTGTTTAAGCAGCCAGCTATTATTCTGATATGAATGTCTCCATAATGTCTAGTTGTATTTCTCAGTCTGCTTTTAAATGATGATAAGGAAGCCCAGCCCCTTCCTGCAGAAGGAAATGCTGCGCTTCAATTTTGCTTGTGCCCATAGGCCATTGCTCTACACCTGCTTCATGCTTTCACCTGCCAGTAACGCAGGATGAGTAACTAAAGTAGCAGGTTGGAAATCAGTGCTGACAGCTGGACTTGGTTTTGGGCTCCATAAGTCACTTGTTGAGATGAAATCACATCTTTTCCTCTTTTTATCCTTGATTAAAACAGGAGTGATTTTTACAACAGATTATAGAAGTCATGGTCCTTCCTTTATTTTTGTCAGCTATTTCTGTTCATCTAAAGTATTGTTGCAGCTTAGACCTCACACACAAGATAGTGTTATTTCCAGCCAGAATAAACAAAAATAAGGAAAAAAGAAAATAAAGATGTATAACTCTTGCCTTTAAAGAATATCAGGCAAGCATTTGTTTCAAAAACAAGGGCATTGTTTAACTAAGAGTGAACAAATGGACATCAGAGTGCTGCATATTCCCTGTCAAAATAGGTGTTAAACAAAGGTTTTCCTCATCAATATTTTCCCTCTGACTAGAACATAAGTAAAGGATAATATCCATGTAATAAATCCTAGTTATCACAATTGCACACTGTGTAAAAGATTTGCAGCTGGAACTTTTTTATCCATTCAGTAACCAAAATATTTTTGTTCAGACTTCTTTCAGCTCCAATTAAAAATATTTGGAGCTATTTTTCTATAAAGCCTAAGAAAGGTTTTGCCCAATGTTGTTCACCGCTATCCTACATAACATAACAGGCTAGGTGTAACTTTTTATCAGTGTTTTGCTTCTGAAAGTGACTACAGAAAAAAGTAGCTGAAGTTCTTGGAAATATTATAAAAACTTGGGAAAAAGGGAAAGCATTTGGCTTACTTTACTCTTAGTGACAATAATCAAGGCCCAGACAAACATGGCTTAAAAAAAAAGCTTTATTTTTTGAACAGACCATGAAGGACATTTGAATTCTTCATCTGGAAATAAAAAAGGAGGCGGGGGGAGGGGAGTGATGGCGGGAGGGAGGGGAGAGTTCCTTCCACAGGCAGTGAGGGATCACTTCACGCTTGCCTTTGGTAGGCTAGAGGGGCAATTGTAAAGCCATTGCACATGAACAGATGGAGGCAAAAGATCTCAGCTTTCATCCAGGAAGGGTTAAAGATCTGATACCTGGGATGGTGATCCAGACAGGGCCCAGCAGTGGGGGCTTTCTGCCCCCTGACAGTCAGGCATCTCCAGGGCTTGTTGGGGTGGCAGCAATCCTTGGGGAGCACCTTGGCAGGTTCTCAGCAGACCGGTACAAGCTAAGTCTCAGACTTGTATAGGCGCTTCACATTTAAGAGCATGTCTAATCCAATCACCAGCAGATTGGAAGCTATCTGTGTACCTCCCATATAGCATATTCTTTTTGGCTTGAAAGCAATCTTCTCCTCCTCAGCCTTCCCCCTTGTCTTCCTATCAGTCTGTGCAAGCAGTGGCGCTCCCCCCTTGGGCACATGGAGCTAATCCTATTTACTCAACCCATCAAATTAACAGCTTTAAATATTCGCGTGGATGAGATGGATGCAGTTGAAACGCTGGCAGCACGGCTGGGCCAGCAAGAGAGGGGGAGAGTGGTGCGGTGAGCAGTGGGAGGCAGCCTTCCCAAGCTGCTAAAAGAAGCAAAAATGTCATTCAAAATGCTGAAGGCTCAGGCGTATCTCACACACAGCTGATAAACATATGCAACTCATTACACACACATGCACACACTAGCAGAGCACCCCACAGTCACTGTTTCTGTTAAGGGTTTTTTCATGTTTCACACATTAATCAAGTAATTTCTTTTAGTTTTTTTGAAATGTAGAGGTTGATTTTCATTAATTACAGATTCTGCATTTGGATGCTTAAATTAATGCATAAAATAATTTTTCTGGAGGGAAACATACCACTAAGCTGTATGAAGCCCAGATAAGTGCCCCATACCTGGAACTGTTTGAGGGCAGGCTGGGCTTTGAGTACCCTGGTCTAGTGGGAAGTGTCCCTGCCTTTGGCAGCAGGAGGAGGTGGGAACCAGATGATCTTTGAGGTTCCTTCCAGCACAGACTATTCTCTGATTCTTTGTTTCTATGATATAGCAGCCTAATGATCTCCAGCATCTGACTGAACTGCACATCAAAGCATTGCATTCCATCTGAAGAAAATGGCCATTTCCCACAGGCTGTAATAAATATTTGGACTTTTTCACTACTTACATATTTACCAAATTACGTCCATAATTAGAGATGAGTGACAGCGTAGCTACTCTCACTTGCCTACCAGTTGGTTCAGCTAGTCTTAAATTTAGAGCATTCAGTGTTCAAAACAGACTTAGGATCTCAGATGAGAAAGGTATTCCAGAAGGAGACAGAGAGCTCATTAGGTGTTTACATTTGAGATTTTTTTCCCTCCTTTTTTGTCCTCCCCCTCCCTAAGTTTATAGACACACTAAAAAAAATAGCCTCGGTGCCATTTTAGAGACTGCCAGTAGTTTGAAGAAGTTATATGACATTTAGAAACAAGATTCTTTCTGTCCGATGAATAAAATATTTGTTTTTCTAGGAGAGGTTTGATTAGGATTTGGCAATAAGCATTTAAACAATGTCCATTTATTCCCAGCTGTAGACTCAGGCTTTGACACACTCTTACCTTTGCTTTATGTCAGACCACCAGCACACCAACATGTGATGTGGACCTATCACCAACATGTGATGTGGAACTATCTGCTCCTGCTGGTGTTCATATGAATGGTATTGCTGTGAATGGTAAAGTGGGACTGTGCCCCTGTCTGTGTTGGCACTGGCATGTGGTCTCACATATGCTCATTCCCTTCTCTTGCTTAAAGTGAAAGGTGAGCATGTAACGACTGAGGCAAGAACAAATATGGAAGGTGCCAAATACCCCTAAAGAGATCCCTAGCCATGTGTGCCTCCTGACACATGCCAGTTGCAGGGGAGTTTAATCTGACTCAAGAAGGCTTCACACTTAACTGCTGTTCTCACTTATCTTTTTACAAATTCCTGAATGGAAATTCCTCCCTTTTTTTAGCTTATCTGTCCTGGGCATCCTTTAGCATCCTTTAGCTATACCTCCTGCATTCTGGCTGTAGATTAGAGCACTCCTGAGGAGGCAAGTCCTTTTAAAAGGATTCAAGAGGACAATCAGGAAGCTCTTAAGCACTCTTCTCACTGATCCAAATGATCCTGGACTTCAGAAAAAGACAGCATCGACCTATGATGGAGTATATGATGGAGTAACATCATTGGTGGACAAAGGAAGGGCAACTGACATCATCTACCTGGACTTGTGCAAGGCATTTGACACTGTCCCGCATGACATCCTGGTCACCAAACTGGAAAAGAATGGGTTTGATGGATGGACCACTCGCTGGATAAGGAGCTGGTTGAATGGTCGAACTCAAAGAGTTGCAGTCAACGGCTCATTGTCCAAGTGGAAACCAGTGACGAGTGGTGTTCCCCAAGGATCAGTACTGGGACCAGTGCTATTTAACATCTTCGCAGGAGATATGGACAGTGGGATTGAGTGCACCCTCAGCAAATTTGCAGATGACACCAAGCTGTGTGGTGCAGTTAATACACCTGAAGGAAGGGATGCCATCCAGAGGGACCTTGACAGGCTTGAGAGGTGGGCCCAAGCCA